>JARHVA010000479.1:4057500-4657500 GCA_037957365.1 Torreya grandis | reverse complement strand
CCATCTTAGTTTATCAGAATAAAGAAGGTGTAGAATCTCCCATATCTTTCATGAGTTGTCCTCTCAAAGCTTATGAGCTGAAGTATTCAATCATGGAGATGCATGCCTATGCTATGGTAAAGGAAATAAAGCACTTCCATTTTACATCCTGAACTCACACACTATTGCTCTTGTTCCTGACATAACGTTCAATTCCATACTAACTCAGCAGGAGTTTGAGACCAAAAGAGGAAATTAGATTGCCAAATTTAGGAGTTTGATCTTGTTATTAAACCAACGAAGCTTGTGCGGAGAAGGGGCCTCTGTCAATTAATTGATGATAACATACCAGAAGAATTAGAGTATGAATAAATAAGAGTTGAAGACATGCCAACAGTTCTCTTTGTCACCACTATAAATGAGTGGTATTCAAATATTGCTCATTTCCTTACCTATGGTGAGTGTCTTACTCACCTGTCTTGTAAAAAAAAAGAGGACCGTTAATTTGAAAGCTTCCAATTTTGTCTTATGGGATAATGGTCTGTATAAGAGGAATCTTGATGGGGTATTCCTTCGCTACGTGGATAAAGCATAGCAGAACAATCTTTTGGAGTCCTTCCACAATTTAGCTTGTGGAGGACATTTTTCTGTGCCTGTGACTGCCCATAAGATTCTATGAGCTAGGTACTATTGGCCTATTCTATGTTGAGATTCATACACTTGGGTGCATAGATGCGAGCTATGTCAACATTTCGTTGGCAAACCCAAGCTAGCTATGTTACCTCTCAAGTCTATGGTGATAGAAGAGTCATTTTAGCAATGGGGGATTGATTTTATTGGTGATGTAAATCTGTCCTTGAGTGCTAGACATGATTATGTCCTCACAGCCACATACTACTTTACCAAGTGGGTGGAAGCCATTCCAATCAAGCATGCCACTTCAGAGGTGGTATGCAATTTCCTCAAGGAAAACATCATTTCCAGGTTTGGGGTACCAAATAAAATTATAACAGATAATGCAGCCTGTTTCTCTTCTCATGAGATTACCTAGTTTTGTTACTCTTATGAGATTATTCTCTCCCACTCTTCTGACTATTATCCACAAGAAAATGGTCAAGCAAAAAAGTAACAAGAACCTGGTGACCATTATCAGGAAGCTAGTAGATGACAATCAAAGGACCTAGCATAAAGCATTGCTTGACGCTTTATGGGCAGATAGAATTACACCCAAGAGGGTAATTGGTATGTCCCCATTTCAACTTTTGTATGGTCTCAATGTAGAGATACCAATCACCCTGGAATTACCACTGTTAAAGTTAGCAAAGGTAGTGGAAGATTTAACTTTTAAAAGTTCCATCGACAAAAGGATCATGTGCTTGACTGAGCTTAATGAGCAACAAACTATGGTGGTGGACCGAATTGCTACACATCAAAGTTTGGTGAAGAGACTCTTCGAATAGAAAGAAAATATCCATGATTTTTAGATTGGAGATCAAGTCTTGTTGTAGGGCAAGAGGAGAGAACCAAAAGGAATGCATAAAAAATTTGATTCCTTATGGAGAGGCCCATTTGCCATTCATCATTTAAATGGTGAAAATAGTTTCTTACTGAGATATCAAGATGGAATGCCATTTACTCTGCCTCACAGTGGGTAGCATCTGAAGCACTTCAATCCTTGAAGTATCAGATAAGTCCATTTGTATATTTGTATAGTATTTCTTTATTTTGTGTCTTTCATTTGTTTTTGGCATCATTGGTTTTTGGCACCTTTCTTTTTGGGTAAGCATGACTCCGTAGCCCAATAGCATAGAGGAAGGAACTGAGATTTTGGTTTCTACTCCCTTCGATTACTTTAGTTTTCAATTGATGGAAGTTCCCCAATTGAAGCCAGCTATTGTTCCCAAAATATGTCACTTGTTTTTGTGGACAACATACCGACCATTTTGGTCCTGCAGGCCAAAGTGCTCTCTTTCTTTCTTTCAAAATGTTTTGAGCAATTGAGTTTTGTCAAATATTCAAGCCTTTTTAGCTAAGGAAGTCGCAGGTTCAATAGGCGGGCTTTCTTCAAAAGAAGTTCAAAACACTTAAGGCTTTTCCTTAGTGTTTGAGAATGGTTTAATGCCCAGGTTTAATCAAAAGACTTAATGGTGGGCTTCAAACAATTATAATGAACCACTATGAACCATTGAACCTTGAACCAAAATGGTCCAAAGGTTCAAGGTTCAATGAGTTAAATAAGTTTGAAAGACTTAAAAAAAAGAAGGAATCAAAGAGTGAAGATTGAATTGTTGAACCGTTGAACCCTGAACCAAAAAGAGTTCAAAGGTTCAACGAGTTCAAAGGTTCAAAAAACTTAGACAGACTTAGAAAATCCAGAGAGTTCAAAGCTTCAAAGAAATCAAAGATGTAAGATTGAATCATTGAATCGTTGAACCTTGAACCAAAATGGTTCAAAAGGTTCAAGGTTTAATGAGTTTAATAAGTTCGATAGACTTAGAGAATAAAAGGATTCAAAGAAAGAGAATGAACCGTTAAACCGTTGAACCTAGAATTGAAATGGTTCAAAGGTTCAAAGGGTTCAAAGAGTTCAAGTTTGAATGGAAGCTTCGAGTGAGTGGATGAAGTGAAAGATCCTAGAAAGAAGTTCAAAGAAATGGTTCAACCAAACAAGAAAAAGAAAGCAAATGTGGCCCTTCACAAAAAACATTGAACCATTGAACCTTTGAACCAAAAGAGTTCAAGGTTCAAGGTTTAAAGAGGTTCAAAGCAACCAATGATGTCCCCATGGACATCAAATTTAGGGTAATGGAATAGCCACTAATTTTCAAAAGACTTGAGAACAAGTTTAATGACTAGCCCAAAAAGGAGCTGAAAGACCAGTAGAAAGCAAGAAGGTAGCCCTGAGAGCTTAGATTGCTAAGGAAAGACAAAATGTGGCAAGGAAGGGGGAAATGACTATAAGAAATTTAGAAATATCTACAGAGGATTATTTCCAGTAGGTGAAATAGTCCACCAGGTAGACATCAGGGAACACAAACATTCAAGGATGTAGCCTATTTTTCTACATTAAGTAAAGTTGAATGGATAGCCATGTAGGTAGGTAGCATTAAGAAGACCAGACAACCCATGCTAAGGAAGGGAGATTTGAGATAATTTAGAACACCAAAGTCAAGGCTGATGGCCTATTCTAACATGGCCCTTTCACAGATATTCAAGGCATTCAATTCAGCATGGGCCATTTTCATGAAAAGGACCCAAAGTCTTTCTTAGAATGCTATATATTGTAAACTCCCATTTTGTATAAGAGAGATCTCTCTGTTATCAGAAGTGAAGATCTACCCAAATTGAAAGGCAATCCTAAGAATTTGAGCGTAACTGTTAATCATATTTTGTTAAATGAATGAGAAAGCAAGTGACCTTTCAAACTTTGTGTTGGAATAAGCTTGTGTCATCTAAGAAATTGTTCTTATGTCTATTTCCTAAATATAGTCTTGTTCATTTAATCAAACAAGTAGAACAAGTGGAAGTAAGATAGAAGATGTCTTGAAGCTAATTATGGGAGACTTTGTGCTACCATAAGTGTCTTTAGTCTATGTTTTGTGTAAAGGATATTAGAGAAACTTTGAGCTCTCTTTATCCTTCGTAATCCTTTATTCTATTGTAGTCTTAGGTGCAGACTTTGAGCTGTGCTTAATCTTGCTATATTCCTTTGTCCTAATTAGTAGGAGAGACAATGAAAGACTTTTTACTTTCATTGGTTTCTTGTGGTTTCTATTACTACCCAAGAAGAATCCTACTATTTGTTGAATATCACTTCTGAAAGAAGAGAAGTGCCTTTTCAGTAATTGCATCAAGATTCTCCTCTTTTCTGTGAACATCATCTCTAAAAAAAGAGAGATGGATGGTATGATTTCACCCTTGTGTGTATTTTCAACATATATATAGTATACTATAATTTATAAGGAACCTCCCCTTGCTGAGAGGAGAGATTTGTCTCAATCTGGATATGGCCACCACATCCATTTTGCTGTATAAATCTCCTTATGCTGTGGTTGATACACCTATTTTGCCGTCAATTAGATGGTGACAAAATATTCACCCAAAAAAGTCTTAATCTTCATTTTTTTCCCATTCATTATACATTTTATTATCACCCACCTATTTATTACCCACTTATCTCATTTATCCTAACATTATTTACCATCAATGGCAGCACTTTCCTTTATCGAGGCTATAAGGATATCTTGTCTTGACAATTGAAGGAAGCATAATCAATGATCTATGAAGATCACAAACACATTATTGAGATCCAAATTGGAAATAAGGTCTTAATAGAGCAGTTGTTTTAAAAGGGAATTAGGTAACAAATTTATAACTAATCATTTTTATTTTCTCACATATTGACTAGGACATGCATCTCCCTATCAGTAAGAGTAGTAGAGCCATTTTTTGCTTTTCTAATTACCATTTGCCATTTCCATGCCTCATCTTTTGGGGGAAACCCTATTGACCCTTTTTAGGCATTATTATACCATTGTCTTCCATTTACCATGTAGTTTGAACTACATTGACTTGAGTCCTTTGGGACTATGTAAGTAGAGGTCAATTTCTATTGAGGTCAGCTCGGTCACCTCCTTTTCCACACTTTCACCATTTTGTGAAAAATTATTAAGTTTGAATGCTCTTACCATTTTGTGAGAAACCTAAGTAACACTCTCACCATTTTGTGAGCAATCCAAGCCAATCTTCACTTGGGGGCAACTTTGTTGCCACTATAGCCATTTTTATTTTGATCATTTCATTATATAATTTTTATTATACCATTTCTTTACTATTAAACAAGGCTTTATTTTATTCATCTTACTGATCCTATTTTTGTCTTGGTTCCTTTGACTCATCGTGCACTTTTGGTTGGGGCATTCTGATCTAGTTTCGATAATTTTATAATTCTGTGTTGAATGATAGTCTATGGAAGTAGTGTGACATTTGATCTGACATGTTATCTTTATTTTATTATCTTATTTCGGTAACACTGATTATAATCACCTATGGGTAAATTAGTATTGATTTGGTATCCTTGATTTTAACCACCATTGTACAAATTAATATTATGACATTGTTTCCTAATTATAACTATCTATGGGTAAATTAGGTACAATGCCTTTTTATCATGCATTTCCACATCATTTGGTCATTACTATTATCATTTATCTTATCATTTGCCTTTATGAACTTTTTGTAACCTAGTCAGTTTTTCATCACCTTTTGTGTGGGAAAAATTACTATGACTTGGGATTATTTTGGGGTTATAGGCCATGTTCGATTCATGTCAAGGTCAACTTAGTCCCTCTTATCATACACTCTCACTATATTATGAGCATTTTAATTTGGTGTACTCTCACTATTTCATGAGCTAGACTGTTCTGTATCTCTTAATCCTCAATCGAGTTGAGATATTTCAAAAATTCCAAAAACATTTATAAAACATACAAAACTCAAAAACATTTTGTGTGTGTTTATTTGATTATTGTTTGTTATGCTGGTCTTTTATTTTCCAATCTGGTCTTGCTTTTTTGTTTTATTTTCCAAGTACATCTTGATGGTCCACATAGATCTTGATTATTCGTATCTTGATCTCATGTTGTTAAGATGTCTTGTTTTCTTTTTCTTTGTCTTTGTTTTTTTGTTTAAATGTAAATCACTGTAACTTTGGTTTAATCATTATTTTACCAGTATCCTTAGTTATAGATATTCACATTTAAACTGGCTTAGTGCAATTGGAATACTTCATCATTCTAAGTTATTCATACTTATGATGCCTAATTTATTTTGCTATAACAAGCACTTTGTGCTTAGGTATCAAAGTCTTAACAACAACTTCACTTTGATGAAGAGTTCTCAAGCACACTTTTCAAAACTTAGGCTCATGATATGGAAGTAGGCATCTAGGTAACATGCATTTTAGCACTTGAATCTATGCGTAGATGTGCATCTCTTCTCATACATTATGATTATAATCAATTCTTGGTCATTTTTCATCATTCCTCATTCCATTATCTCCTAAACTTGGGTGAACTACATTGGCCTGAAGTTCATGTTGGAACATGAGTCCATAGAACTATGTAGGCAACACTCAATTTCTATTGAGGTTAGCTTGGCTATCTCTATTATTCTCTTCATCTTTTTCATCACTTTATGCATTCTCGTATGCTGGGTTTTATATGGTTTTCTAAGCCATTACACCTTGCATGTACATATACCCACTCACTTTAACCTATATTTTGGGTTATATCCTTGAGCTATTTTACTTGCCAATTAACCATGACGGTGCCCAACATCTGACAACATCAAAAACAAATTATCTCTACATGGGAAAACCATTATTTATTCTTTATCAATGATCAAAATTATCCCTACCAGGGCAAAACCATTTTATCATGATCACATTTGCTCTACTGGGGCACCTCTTATTGTCTTCTCTTTGGAGACCCCATTTTAGTGGTGCTTCCCTTTCTAAAGTATAGTGTTCTCTCTTTTCCTCTAATTCCAAGCTCTCCACACTACTACCCATGATGGTAATATTTTAGTGTGGAACTTGTCTTGAAATTGATCAATGCCATAAGGGTTTAGCTTGTACTCTCAAATTAGTTACATTTAAAGTGTGCCCCTTACATTTATGGATTATATATTTCCCCTTCCCCCCATCTCTGGGGCTATTATACTTCTAATTATATTTTGATCATTGATTTTAATCACGTGTTCAAGCATTAGCTCATCTAGATGTGATCTATTCCATGGGGTAATCTCTCATTGTCCCTCTCTTTTCGAGAGTCCATCCTTTTCTTTCATCCTAGTATGTCCTCTCGAGGGGGCATCATGGGTATATTCCAATTTCTTATTGAAAACTCTTTTCTTTGAAAATATTTTGCTTCATCTAAATGTCTCACTACACCTTCTCAAATAGGCGCAAAATGTAGACATCCAATTCCTAACACCATTTGTGTTAAAATTGTCAATCTTACTGAAATTGTACTCAAATGCATATTTTAGGCTAAAATCCATAAAACACCCTAAATGGTTAGAAATTTTCATTTAAAAGTGCCAATTTAGGTCAAATTATCCCTAAATAAGGTAATGTATTTTATGGACCAACTAACTTTAATATGATCATTTCGAGTCAAAATGCTAATTTTGCACTTGGGTGCCTTGGATTACTTTCTTCTATCAAATCTCTTGCATGATACATGTGCCCTTGTTATTTTATGTCAGCAACATCCTAAATGGGATGGTAGATCCAACACATCTAACATCACCTTACAATTCTTCCCCAGTCAAATTATGACCCTGTAATATGACTTTTTGACCATTTTAATTAATTGAGGGCTAATTTCTAAATAAATTGCACAAATGTTGATTAACCTTGTTTAAGGCTAATTGTTCCAAATCAAGAGCTTAAGTGGGATTTTCATTAGAGTTGTTGAATATTTCTTTTTGGAATTGATTTCTATTAATTGCATCATTAGGTGACATCATTTATTGGGAAGATATCCTTAAGCCATAAATGCCACAAATATCAAGATTAGGGGTCTCCCATGCCTCATAATGACCCTCCATGCCTCTTAAATGTCCCTTATTCTAAATTTATGATGAGGATAATTATAGATTTAATTAAAAATATTGAATTAATCCTCAACCACACATCTTCATCTCAAGATGGATGGTTTAAGCTAATTCTAAGAAATTTCAAAAATCTATAAATAGAGAGGCCATGAACATAATTTTCAAGCTTGATTTGTGAAAAGTTATTATTCTAAATTATCTTCACAATTCTTTGCATTTGACCATTGATTTTAGTTAAAAGATTCATTGATAGGCTAGTTTATTGATTCTAAATCATGAGCCTAAGTTTTGTGGAGAGTTATTAAGACATTGGAGGAGTTATCCACCATTATTGTTGAAGACAAGAGCTCTTGATAAATGGAGAACATGCTTTTGTGCTGTATTGGTATGGTGAATCCATTTGGAAAGGTAATATGCTGTTACTTTCTTTCATTTATTTCTTGCTATCCTTTGTAATTCCCATATGAATAGATAGACTTAATTAAGTTTATTCTATTGTATTATTTCTTTGATTTATTGGAATAATGTTTTAATAATCATATTATGTAATCCTCTCTACACAAATGCCAATTCAAGCCATAAACTTTGTGAAAAGTGGCATAAAACTCCTCATTCTAGTTCAAAAAAACTACCTTCATGATTGGCCCTATTTGAATGCCTCATAAATGATTAGGATCAGTCCTAATTAATTTAATTAATAGTAAATACATCATACATTTCTCTCCATGCATTTTTTGTAGGCTTGGTCCTCTAGAATCAACTGAAAAGGAGCTATCATCATTTGTAGTTCATAAGAATCTTATTTTATGCACCTTGCACAATTGTATTCAAATTTGGCTTCATTTTCTCATGAAAATACATGAGAGGAAGTGTATTAAAATTTTCAAGACCCTCCATGCCCTTATATTAATTAGGGGCACCTTAAAATCACTTTTACTTAGAGTTTTTACACTACTCACTAGTTTGTCCAATATGCTAATTTTGACTAGCTAAGATGAGAGATATTATTGAGGAAATTAGGAGTTTTTATAAGGAATTAAATTAATATAGGGAGTTACCAAAAGTCTTAAGATTTCTCCTAAAGTTTATTTCATCTTTAGACTCCTCCTAGAACTTGCATAACATAAAAATGGTAAAAAATACCCTATTTTTATCCCATTCGTACAAGTTCGAACAACTAAAAAGCATGAGGATCATATTTAAGGAGTAATATATAATTTAAAATCATTATACTCTTAAAAATATCTCATTAGATTAGCTATCCAACTCCATTTCTCCAAACTGGTCTCTGTAAGGGTTTTGGTGGGTTTCTGAGCAGTTTGACTTCTTAAGTTTATTTCATAAAAACCTAACATCCAACTTGAAAAAAAATTACACAAACATGGCCTTCAAGAACCCTTATAACATCCTTTAACTCCCTTATCACCCATGCAAATCCTCCAAGAATATATGAGTATCACAACTTGGCCTATTGAGCTTATTTTCTTATTTCATGCATGCCTGAGTTGTCTCAAGGTTTAAAAATGGCTTTATTTGGATATTTTATTCCCTCAAAAATATTAGCCACCTATGTAGTGATCCTATGATCTAGGTCTCACAAAACACACTCCCCTTTGCTCTCTGCCTTTGACTGAGAAACCCTACCTTAATTAACTGTAAACCTTGTGAGTGAGCTTCAATTGAGCATTGATTATGTTGTTTAAGAGACTCCCCTTGAATATTGAAATTTACTTAGAACCTATTCATATTTTTATTCAATTTTAAGGGCTAAAACATCACATAGACATTATTCTTTAGCCACTATCTACCTTGTTGACTGCAGGTGGGCATTTAGTTAATTGGACCTAGTCATTATGTTTCGAGACTTTACATGAAACATGTAGTTTTTATAGCATGTGCATTCACCTTGGGTTCACTTTATATTTGTTAAAAAAGAATAAAAGTACCTTGAATAAGGTCAATATTAGCTTGGTTACAGTTTTAGGTGAGTGTTAGGCCTGTATACGGACTGCTCCTACCCTTGGCAAGTGCAAAACATCTTCAATGTTCCTCTTTGATACTTCACATAGAAAGTATATGTATAATAGTAAAATTAGGAAATATTCACCCTAATAGTATATGTTGAGACTAATTTTATTGATTTGATAGACTAACTTGGCTTACATGATTGTAGACATCACTGATTGGTTTTAGTGGTCTTATAAGTAACTTAGGATCTCCAAAAAATTGGTCTCCATTCCTCCTCTACTCTTCAAACCCTACAAGGTCTTTCTCCATACTAGAGAATATAAATATTGGTCATCAAAATTCATAAAATGTCTTTGTAACCCTATTATGAGGTATCAACAAAAACCTTGGGATCACTATTTTACCATTTTAGAGACAAAAGGCTTGAAATAGTCATCTAACTTTTGGAAGTGTTTTATATTTTCATTTATCATATTGACACTTAATACATGGTTTTTTATAGTCTCTTAAATCGAAAAGGATCCAAAAATAACTCCATTACTTGATTCAACACCTCAAAAGGGGCCTCATCTCTCTGTATTCTCACCTATAAATGCATATTTGACTAGTATGCATGGAGTAAATAGGGTTATGAATCGCACTCATGATATAAGAGCCTCTAATAACCATTTTATCCTCTTTAAAATGTTAATATGGGTTTATTTAAACTTTTTATGACTTATCACAATTCAAGGTAGCTCCATTTCAAGGTTTAGACCCTTTCAAACACCTATAAGTTGTGTGTGAATGGTAGAATTATGTGAATGTTACATATGACTTCAACTCATAGAGATTATTTTGGGGAAAAGAGGTTGAAAGGTTAAGGGGACCAATATAGCATTGGATATATGTAAACCAGCTAATATTCATCTTCCAAAACCATTACCAAAGTGTGAAAATTTTGCAAATAGTGAGCATATACTTGTAACTCAGAATGGTGCTTCTCCTGTAACTTGGATACACTTAACCTATTAAAACATCACAGAACTTGAGAAAAATGACGGGTAATATCTAAATATTAATAAAAAATCATCTACAATGAATATGGCCAATTGGTTCACATGGAATTGCCAAAAATGAATCAAAACCTATAGGGTGCCCAAATTTACAAGTAGAAAAACACAATCAACTTGCAAAGGATGGTTCATAAATCACGGTTAACCAAAATTCTAAATATTATTATGGAAATATATATCCATAATTTTAATACCTCCTCCAAAAATTATTTTAATTAAAACTCTTTATGATGAACGTTCCAATTACAAACCTGCAAGTCGCTTCTATTTGCCAAGAAAGGTAAAAAAGGAGAAAAATGGTATTAACTCAAAAATGGCACTTCCAAAGAAAAAAAAGCATGTAATTGAGAATAGGGAAGCTTAAGAATAATTTCATAATGATTTACCAAATGGTACACTTCCCAAGGAGGCCATATAACTGCAAAACTCTTCTTTTCCTTCAAGAAAATTGCCCTTTCTTTTGCATAACCTACCATATTTTAGTTATGTCAGTTTGTTAAGAATAATGTGGACACATGGGGAATGAAATCATATTTTATAACCTAAAAACTTCCCAAAAAACCTATACAACTCACTAAATAGACCTTTTTGACCCTTAAAATGACTAAAGATATGGAAATAACTAATGACCCAGTCTATTACAACATTAAGTGACATCATTTAACCTATAAAACATATATATTATGCCCCTAAAACACATAAAGGTTAATATTTTGCCTATAGGTGCCCCAATTTTACTAAAAAGTCAAATTTGGTTAATAAATTGGTGACTCATAGGGGTAGTATGCCTACTATACTAATTAGACAATAAAATTATTAGTCCATTAGGATTAGGAGTCATCTGAAGTTTGAGACAAACAAAGAGACCTTTGACCATTGACTTTAATCCAAATAAGACCACTAATGACTACCTCAACCACATAAAGCAAAGGATACACACAACAAAGAGAGTAAACTAACAATACACACACACATGTGATCAAAGCACTTAGGGGAAAAAAAAGAACAAACTATTATATATAACTAAAAACCAATCATACCTCCATTTATAGGATCAAAGGGAAAGTTTCTTGAATCTCATTTTGTATGAGATGGATGAGGGTGCCAAGCATGTTGCTCTTTAGATTGAACACTTAATAGACCAAACCTATTCCTTGGTACTTCACTTGATTTGTTCTCAAGAGATCATCTTCAAATAGGTCTCTAATGTAGACATATTCTTCTTGACCTTGTACACATACTTTATGTTGCTTCCCACTCTCTTTCTTATGATCAACTTTCATCTTCTTTGTAGGCATGGCCTTATAAGGAATGATTTCTTGTTCTTTGAAATATTGAGGCCAATAGAGGTCTATATTAACCTCCAAAGGCTGATATGGAATTTGATCTTGCTTACCTATGACATGTTGGATTATTTCATCTTTCTCATTTATGACATCTTGAATAATGCCATCTTTCTTACCATCACTTGTAATCAGCTCTAAAGGAGTTGTAGACCCTATGAGAGATTCAAAATCTTGGAAAATGTCTTCAAATCTATGCCATAAGTCATCATCTTCAATTTTATCAACATCATGAAGAGGAAAAACAAGATAATTTTCTTCATCTTCTTATTTAAATTCCAATAGGACCTCTTCCAAGATTTCTTCTTCAACACAAGGAGTGTATTCTTCATCATCAACCAAATAAGGAGATTCAACATAAGAGCTCACTTCTTCTTCAGCACTTAGGACCTCTTAAGGGTTTTCAAATTTCACCTCAAATATCATAATATTATCTTATTTTTCAAGGGCTGAAAGATCTTAAATCTCCTTCTTAGTGATGCCAAAACTAGGCATCTTGAAATACAGTGACCTAGCCCAATAAGGCTGCCAAGGAGTTGCATCTTCTTCAAGTAAGATTTTTGAATTTTCCTCAACCAATTTCCCATTTTAAGGTTCCCAAAACATAGGTCCATCAAGGAAAATGGTGATGGGATGAGGACAAAAGGAACTAGTTGGTGTAGGTGGAACATAGGGCTCAAAATTAGATTGAGAATACAAAGTTGGGAATTCTTTTGGGAGCTCTTGAGGAAGGGGAGGCAGACTTTGGGATAAAACAACTTGATTTTATTCCCTCTATTTTACATACACTTCAGTCACATCTTATTTATCTTTATTACTCTCTCGAGGAAGGGTGGATGTGGTGTGTTTAGGCATATGATCTTCTTTTGGGTTTAAACCTTCCCTCACTCCTTGATTTAGTAACCTCATCTTTTACTTTAACTCCTCAATTTGCTTGGTTATCTTTTCTTGGAAAATTTTCTCTTGAAGTTCATAGGAATCATCATGAGCATAAGGAATACATGAGGGCTAACATGGGACATAAAATCCTTATTGAGGAAAGGTGGGGGAAACTTTCAAAGGATCAACTTCATTCACCACTTCACACTCCTTGTCAACTAAACTTCCATCCTCTTTCTTTCCCTATGATTCTACTATCTTAATCCAACTTAGGATGTTAGGATTCGAAGTCTTTACTTGAGGAGGGGTGGGAGGGGTTTTTCTAGGATCAAGCTCCTTCTCAACTTCACACTCTTTGTCAAGACTTTTCTCCTCTTTCTTTCCCCATAACTCCACTATCTTACTCCAGCTTAGGATATTGGGACTAGAGGTCTCCTTTTGAGGTTGTGGGGTTGCAATGTGAGAGGGAAATGAGGGTTTGAAATCCATTTATTTGGATTATAACATGGACTAATATAAATGCATATTATCCAACTCAATTTTCTTATCAATATTAGCTTTAGACACAAGATTTCTCCTTTCAAATCTCTCCTTTAACTGATTGGGAAAAGGATAACTTTGATATCTTTGATTTGGATCATGAGTAGGGGTCATATATGGTTGATAGGGAAATTTGGGAAGTGGATATGAAGGAAGATAGGTTTGGTGAGGTTTTAGTTCATGAAACCTTAGCCTATCCTCTAAGGAAGAAACTAGGCCACTCACATCAAGCATCTCACTTGTGAGCCTTTGCTAATTGGCTCTCTTAATAAGTGTCCACTCTTTTTTGACCAGATCTAATGCATCTCTCAATTATGAATAAGGTTATTAGGAACCTCTTGAACACATCCCCTTTGTGTGTCAAGATATAACATATACCTCTCATATCCCAAAAGTGTCTTCTTAAAGGTGGAAATGGGTTGGCTTGAGAAGTGACTAGGTTGACTAGGAGCAAGACATGGAGAAGGCTGATTTTAGGACTGATATACTTCATGAATGGGCTAACAAGATTAATATTTGAGCTGATGAAGGTCATATTTATTCTGGTAAGGATCATGACAAGATTGACCAAGAACTTGTTCATATTGATAGGGAATGGTACAAGATTGAAATGTCTCAACAACTTGTATAGAATAAAACTCAACACAAAAGTCAGCCATGAAACTTCATTGAAAGCAAAAACATAAAGAAAACATGCTACCATAAATATTCAAAGGATAATTTGGTCTTCTTGACCAATTGACATATCTTTAGAGTCACCATTGATGCTTGAATAGATGCCTCCAAAGGCTAATTGTTGAGAGACAATACCAAAAATTATCAACCTCTTGGACCAAGAGTCCCACCGAGCATGCCAATTATTATTGTCACTTGAATTTTCACCCTTTGAGGAGATGGAAAATCTCTCCTCATCTAAGTGGCACATTGGAAACACATCTAGGCTTGTGGGCAGCCTAATGATGAGGTGAATCTCTAGATAGGGCTAGCTCCCTTGATGTACCACTTTGGATTGCAAATACAACTAAACTTGGGAGGTGAAAAGGGAAAGAGATAACTAAAATAAAATTACTCTAAGGGAGGTGATACACCAATTTAGATTATGACTTCTTACCAATAACATGTTACACTTGAAACCAAGAGATAAACTAAAACATACACTTCTCCAATCTTTATCTTCTCACATCAATGTTACTGTTAGTAATTTGGCTTGTCAAAGCCAAGTTACTACCCTTATTATTTTAAACTTTCCTATAATGGTCTAATCCTATTTTCAGCTAGTAAATTTGTGGTCTAAAAGAATGAATGAAGGGTACTTACAATAAAGGTATTAAGAATAGATGGGTGAAGACCTACAACCACCATATAGAGCATGAAGTCCATTCGAGATAAAGACACCTACAACAAATTTAAATGCCACATCTCTTGTTCACTTTCATGGAAGCACATAGTTAAAGGTAACATCATGCATATGTTTATTTTCTTGGGGTTTTTCCAGTCAAGGGATAGAGGATTTCAAAGGATTTACAAAAACCCTAGGTACTTTGTAATAAAGCTAAGAAAATTACAAAGGGAAGGACTCTTTTAAAAAGCCTGAAGGGTATGTAACCCTTTGGGAAAGTCCACTTCAAGGTTGAAAAGGAAAAGTTTTTCTTAGGAATGTCATTTACAATAAAACTGAAGAGCATGTGCCCTTCCAGAGGGTATCTTGGCAAAGTGAAGGGATGTTTTTAAAAGTCCTAAAGGGCACTTGCCCTTTAGGAATATATACTTCGAGGCAATTGGAAGGATCATTTCAAGCAGAAAAAGGACTCTTTAAAAAATCTTGAAGGGCATGTGCCCTTCAAGAGGGATCATTTCAAAAATCTTGAAGGGTAGGTACCCTTCAAGAAAATATCAAAGGCCATTTCAAAAATTATGACAAGCTTCTCTCACAAAGGAATGGTTCATTACAAAAATCTTGAGTGCCCTACAAAAAGCTTGGGTGCCCTACAAAAATCTTGGGTACCCTAGAAAAATCCCATGAAAAAGAAAAGAATGGACAGGAAAAAAACTTGAAGGAATTCTTTCAAACAAATTGTCTGAAGGATTCTTTTGGGATACTTGGACAACATAAATGGGTCATGCCAATTTTTCCAAAACAATTGGCCTTAACAAGACTCTGAAGGAATTCCTTCAAAAAATATTAAAGACAAGATCAAAGGAAGTCTTAGTCTATTCCCATGTATTTTTATCTGTGGGAAAGTGGAAGCCTAAATGGACATTTTCCTTGGACTTTTTGTCTAAGAGAAAGTCTAGGCAGAATAAAGTCCACATGAAAGAAATTTGATAGAATTCCAAGGGAAATAAAAGACTAAGGTAGGTAAATGGAAAAGTTGGTAGTCATAAAATCCATAGAATAAATTCCATAGAGCACAACATATAAATCTTGAAAATATAAACCAAAGAAATAAAACCAAGGGGAAAATTACCAAATAAATACATAGGAAAATATGAGAAAATGAACAAAGAAAGACACAAACTTTTTTTTGGATAAGCAAGGAGCACACACAGTCAAAAAATTCATAAATAGAGAAGTCTAAGATTATAAGGTAGGTAAGCAAGTAAAACAAGGAATATATATGCACAAGAATTAAAAGCTATAAATAGAAAAGGTCAAAAATAGATTCTTATCTATGCAAATGTGTTTTTAGACTGGTTAAAACAACTATTGACAATTTTACCATGCCACATGCTTCTCTCATGCATCCAAACATTTAAAATGTTCTAAATATTCATGAGGAGTTCATCTATTGCATTTTTGCATAACATTTCATGCAAAGGAAAAGTTGACTGGTCAGCTTGAGTTCCTTTGCCCACTTCCATGCCATATTGGTCATGCATGTTTGGATTTTTCTTGGAAAGTTTTGTTTCTTATAAGAATGATTTTTCAAACTTGGCTCCATCATCTATATTCTATGCCAAAGTTTGAAGAAGCATGCATATTTTTGTAAAGGAGAATAATTTTATTGAATATCCAAAGCATTGTAAAAGAGGTGAGGTCTTGAGTTAACCAACCAAGACTAACATTTTCCCTTTTCGGACAACACTTAGACTAATTTAGACTATTTTTCAAAGCTTATTTATTGGCTGAATTGAGCCATAGAGAAGGACCCTGAAGTTTAAAAATAAATTGTAAGTTGGACCAATTATCAATAAGGAATTTATTTTTATAAATCTGAGTTTGACAGTAACATAGTGTGTATTTGATTCTGCATCAGCATACAAGAAAGAATTTTTATCCTTTTGTAGGTCCCTTCCTCACCTATCTCTCTCTATTTCACCCTTTTGTAGGTCATTTGAAGAGGTTTTCAACCCTTCCTTTGAAACACTTTTTCTTAGGGATAGAATATAAATTGTATTTTGTTTATATGTGTGCATTGATTTTAGTAACCTTAGAGGATCTAATCAATTTAGGTGTATCACCCCCCTTAGATTTTCTTTCAAAGTTTTCCCTTACTCTTTTCACCCCAAAAAGCTATAGTTTCAAGTTTAATTGCAAAATCATAAGGGAACCAACCCTCTCTGGAGGTTCTTATCAACACAGAGGCACACAAC
Organism: Torreya grandis; assembly: GCA_037957365.1. Taxonomy (NCBI): domain Eukaryota; kingdom Viridiplantae; phylum Streptophyta; class Pinopsida; order Cupressales; family Taxaceae; genus Torreya; species Torreya grandis. Next base: position 4,640,522 of record JARHVA010000479.1, on the reverse strand, counting down.
CTCTAAAAATTTCCCATTATATCAACTGGAGAGAAGTTGTGCTTCACACATCTTCAACCAGGGTGCATTCCAGAGTGATAATAGTTTATGGCATGCTTGGTAAGACCGCGTTATTCACATTTTTGAATTTTTATCTATGTATCTAAGTTTTTTATTCATTTATATATTTAATTTTCAAATTTATATGTTTTTTCATGCCACCAAAAGTTGTCACAAGATCAGCTGTAAAAGGGAAAGAGGCAAATTTTTTTGAGTTGTCTTATCAACCAAAGAAAAGGAGAATTTCTCAATCAAATCCAAATCCTACACCTTCTGTTATCCTTTTTATTGAACAAAATCCTATTGTTCAAGCCAATATTGTTCAACCTAATATTTTTATAAATCCTATTCCTTAGATGGCTATTCCCAGAAGATAGGATTTTGTTTCATTCACTGGTGATAGTCCTCTAAATATCACTATATGGCATGACATTCTAGTTTTAGCTCTAAAGGCTCTTCCTTATTATAAAGGAGAAAATTTAACAACTCCTATGGAACATATTTTAGATATTGTTAATATTTGTTCAGTTCATCATGTGACACAAGAGAATGTAGCAATGAGGTTGTTAGCAACTTCTTTTAAAGGAAAAGCACTTCAGTGGTATAGAAGTTTAACTCCTATATTAATCAACAATTGGGATGAATTTGGAGTAATTCTGTGTAAAAATTTAGAAGATAAAAGTGATCATCTTTCACTTGTGGAGCAGATTATGATAATTAAGAGATTCGATCATGAGTTCATGGTGGATTTAAATCACATATTTCAAAAGACTTGGGATAGAATTCTAGCAGGGATCAAGCCTACCCCAAATTATACTTTTTTGCATTATTTGAAGGCTCTTAATTCAGATGTGGCTATAATGATTCAATATATGGGAGGTAATAATTTACCTCAAGATTTTGAAATAACAATTAAGGTTGAAAATTATCTTATACAAGAAGGCAAGTTATCTCCAAGGCCTCCAATTCCCTTTTTTCCCAGAAGTTCATCCTCCTAGTCCAACTATTGCTCCAATTCTAGAGTCATCAAAGTTCCACCAAATAGTAAGTGAGAAAAATGAGAGATTGGGAAAGATAGAGAGTCTTATTAAAGATCAAACCAATAATTTGGTTGTAATTCAGAGACAACAAGCTCCACCATATAGGCCTTATCATAATGCTAACCAAAATTACCAGCTTAATAGGCCATCTTATCAATCCAATCAACAAGGTCAAGGGTAGAATTCTAAATCAAGAAAATGTAATCCTAATTCTCTAAGTAATTCAAGAACAATGGTTCTAACGCAATGTAATTATGTTTAAGAATGATAATGGAATAATCAAAGGGATCAATTAAGTAACATTGCAATGGCTCCAACTAGTGAGAGTTCTCATCAATCTTTTATGCAACAAAGTTTAGTTTAGCCTTCTTTTGAAAACCAGCCATCTTATCATAATAAGGAACCCTCTCTACCCTATGGAGACATTCATTCATTAAATAAAATAGAATCTTCAAATCAACAAGGATAAGGTAGTGGTAAAGCTTCTACTAAAACTACATTGGTCAATTTCTAAGAAGGTGAGAATTCTTTTGAATATTTGGCTGTAAATCAGAATCAAGATTTATCTAGTGTTGATTATCCAATTGCAACTTATAGTAGATATAATAAAAGAACAATTGGAGAAGGTTTAGGACCTGAAAGGGTAGTCCCTTTTTCTTCTCAACCACAACAAGAGATAATTAGACATGAGCTACCTCAAAAAAGTTCAAACCAACAATTTCAGGATCCAAAAGATAAGAATGTGAGAGGGCCTTACATTCCTCAAATTACAAAAAAATTGGGAACTAATCCTAAATCAAATTTAAAAATAGCCACTCCTTCACTTAGTATCATGGACCAAATGAAGAAGACTTCAATATCAATTTCAATGTGGGACACTCTACTAATCCCAGGATAAAAGGAATACTTGCAAGAAGAGCTTTTAAAGCTCACTATCTCTAAGAAGACACCAAGAAAAGAAAGAGTAAGTGCTATCCTAGCTAATTATAATTCAACTATTGAGCCTCAAAAGGTAACTAAACCTCCTCCATTTTATCTTTTTATGATCATTGGAGATTGTCTAGTTCATAATTATATGATTGATAGTGGGCCTAATACTTCTATTATGCCCAAATCAATAGCTGATAAGTTAGGTTTGTAGTATGAACCAGATGAGAAAGGTGTCTTAAAATTAGATGGTTATCCTACCAAAAATATGGGTGTGTTGAAAGATCTAAAAATTATACTTGCTGCTTGCCCAAATTTCACCATCTTATAGGATGTTATTGTTGTTCTGCCTCCATATTTTTCACTATGTTTATCAAGAGATTTTACTACCAAAATAGGAGATTATCTTTCTTCAAATTGATCATACATGGTTTTTAAAACTAGGTATGGGACCAAAATAACTATTAGATTAGAGCCTATTTCCAGATTTCACCTTAAGCCATATATGACAAATGTGAATTGTAGTATTACAGAAGAAGATGATAACACCATTGATCAAGAGATTTTAAGCCTCTTGAAGGCATTCTATATCTTCTCCTTGATGAATGGGATGTTGATAATCATGTACATGAGCCCTATAAAGTATTGAAGATGCTGGTTTTGGAGTTTATTGCATGCATGAAGAAGGTGACTTGTTGTCTACTCTCACTAGCTCACTATGGGATCAAGAAGGAGTTTGGAATATATTTTTTTGATGGATCTAGAATAAAGAATGGTAGTGGCACTAGAGTTATGTTGGTTTCAATACAAGATCAAAGGTATTATTTTTTTGTTAGATTTTAGTTTAGTTGTACTTCCAATATTGTATAATATGAAGCTCTTACTTATGGTCTTCAGTGGGCTAGAAAGAGGGGTATTAAGATCTTACAAGTAAAAGGTGATAGTGAATTAGTGGTACATCAAGTAAAAAGTTTAAGTAAAAAAAAGAATCCTATTTTTAAGGTATACAAACATATAGAGTTTGAGATCTCATTGAAGATTTCCTTGCATTTGACATTCGCTCCATTCTAAAAGGAGCAAATCAACATGCTGATAGACTTGCTGTAATAGGTGCACAATATGATATTTTAGATCAGATTAGGGATAGTAAAAATTAGACTCAAATAAAAGTGGTATGCAGACCTTCAATTCCAAATAATGATGTTCGTTGGCAAGTTTTTGATTCTGATAAACAAATAGCATATTTTCTATAGAATGAGGCATAATTTTGCCAAAGAAATCATGATAAATTACAGGATCAATATGAAAATCAGATTGTGAAAATAAAATTAAAAAAAATGCCTAAAAGTTTGGTGACTTTATAGAACATATTCAATGAAGATGATCAGCTAAGGAGAGACAAGGTGAGTATTTCTTCCAAGAAAGAGCATTATGAGCCAATTAGCATAGTTGAAAGTAAGCAACTTAAGTTGGGTAAAGTAAATTCAGATTCTAAGAGAGTAGATTTCATTTCATTATGTCAAAAGTATATGAATGTTTTTTCTTGGGAGTACCATGATTTGAAAGGTTTTGATCCCAGATTAGCATAACATACTATTGAATTGGAAAAGGATGCAAAACTAGTAAGACAAAGGCAAAGGCCAATCAACCCCAAGGTTGAAATTCTCATGAGAAAACAACTTACAAAGTTGATTCAATCAAGTATTATTTTTCCTATTAAGCATTCAACATGGGTTGAAAATATTATTCCTATAAGGAAAAAGAATGGAGAAATAAGGCTTTGTGTAGATTTTAGAGATTTAAATAAGGTGTCATTAAAAGGTCATTATCCACTTCCTTTTATGGATAAAATTTTGTAGAGAGTTTTAGGTTCACATAGATTTTCTTTATTGAATGGGTTTTTAGGATACAATCAAATACTAGTGAAGGAGCAAGACCAATATAAAATTGCTTTCACCACTAAGTGAGGTACCTTTGCTTACAAGAAAATACCTTTTGGACTCTCCAATGCTAAAGCTACTTTTCAAAGGGTAATGGATGTTGCTTTTCATGGTCTTTTGAATGAAATGGTTTTGGTATATCTGGATGACATTACAGTATTTTCAAATAATCCTAATGATCACCTAACTCATTTTAAGATTATTTTTGATAGATGTAGAGAATTTGGAGTTTCTTTGAATCTAAAGAAATGAATTTTTTCAGTGTATGAAGGGAGACTTCTTAGATATGTTGTGTCCAAATCTGGTATTTCAATTGATCTAAAAAAAATTGAAGCAATCCTTACTATATCATTGCCTAAACACAAGAAAGGTTTACAAAGATTCTTGGGTACGATTAAATTTAATAGAAGATTCATTCCTAATTTTGTGGAACTAGTAAAGCCACTCACTCAAATGCTTAAGAAACATGAAGAGTTCACTTGGGATAAGGAAGGTAAGAGAAGTTTTGAAGCTATCAAAGAAACAATCAGCGAAGCTCCTACTTTGCTCAATTTGGATTTTAGTAAGGATTTCTTCTTATATGCTTTCTCTACTTCCAATACTATTTCATCCATGCTTGTGCAACATAATGATGAAGGTATAGAATAGCCCATTGCTTTCTTTAGTCAAAGTTTAGAAGATTATGAAGAGAGATATTATTTCATAGAAAATCATGTTCTTTCTATAATAAGAGGTCTGAAAAAATTTAGACATTTGATTTCAAATAAAAAAAATTATACTAATGGTTGCTCATCCAAGTGTGAAGGACTTCATTCTCAATAGAGACTTGAGCGAAAAGAGAGTTGGATGAGTTACTAAATGCATGGAATAAAACATTGAAATCAAAGTTACAAAGCTAGTTCAAGGTAAAGGATTATGTGAATATATTTTAGAAGATGTAAAAGAAGAGAAAGAAATAATTTTGGCAATTTAAGACACTCAACATCAAGTTGAAGGTACACGTCCTACAAGCTAGACATAGAATATTGCTAGGTTTTTTCAAACTAGAGAATGTCTAAGGGGTTTGAATGCATCACAAAGAAGACACTTCATGATGAAATTAGTGCCCTATATCCTAATTGATGGAGTGATTTTCAAAGAGGACATTGGAGGCATGATTTTAAGGTGTGTAAAAACTAGTCAATTTGACAAACTTTTTGAGAAATTTCATGATAGTCCTTCTGGAGGTCATTTTTCAACCAAGAATATAGCTACAAAAATTATTATAGATGGTTATTTTTGGCCTAATTTATATAGAGATGCACATGTGTGGGTTAAAAAATGTTCAAAGTGTGCAATCTTTGTAGGAAAATAGAGACTAGCAGCTATGCATTTAAAGCCAATTTAGTTTAAACAACCATTCATACAATCGGGTTTGGAATTCATTGGAATGATTCATCCCTAATATAGTAATGGTCATAAATGGGTGGGTTTTGATAGTTATAGATTATTTCACCAGGTGGGTGGAAGCAGTACCTTTGAGAGAGGCAAATGAGAATTCCATGCTTGAGTTTTATGAGAGCCTAGTCACTCATTTTGGAGCTCTATCTACTATTATATCAGATAATTATTTAGAATTCAATAGTATAAAGGTATGTGAATGGGATATTAAACATGGTATTTACTTGTATTCATCATCTAATTACTATCCAAAGGGTGATGGGCTAGCTGAATCTACTAATAAAAACTTGATTCGGATCATCAAAAGAATAATGGAGGATGATCAGATATCTTGGCATAAAAAATTGAAAACCACTTTATGGGCTGATAGGATCACCCCTAAGAGGATGATTGGCCATTCACCTTATCTCCTAGTTTATGGAAGAGAAGCAAGGCTACATATTTCATTGGAGCTTCCATCTTTAGAGCTTGCACACCAGCTAGTGCTTTTGGAAAATGATGCCATGGAGGTAAGAATGAATGAATTGAGAGAGTTAGAATAAACTAGAGATGATGCTATGCATATCATGTGGATTAATCAATAGTAAATCAATAATACATTTGACAAGAGAGCTTCATCAAAATATTCCAACAACGAGACATAGTTCTCAAATGGGATGAGGAACATGCAAAGCTAAGTAGGCACTCCAAATTTGATAGTCTTTGGAGTGGACCTTATATTATTATTGATTATAAGAAGAATAACACTTTTCAATTATATAAATTGATTAGAGAATAACTTCCCATTGCTATGAATGGGATGTTCTTAAATACTACTATTAGGAGAGTCACTCCTTTGTACATAGTCATAGTTTCATTCCTCTAAGTGCTTTTAGCACATGTTTTCTGTCTAGGTTACTTTTCCTTTCATTTTTATTATTGTTATTTCCTCTAAGTGCACATGTGCATAATGTTGTTATTGTTGAGTCAGTTCTCCTAATTATATTTCTCTCCAACTTTCTAATTTTTAGTCATGTTCAAGCTTGTTACAATTAAAATTTTTGAGTTCTTTGACCAAAAGACTGGTCAAACCCTGTGAGTCACCAAATTTTTTATTAATTTGGCTTGTCAAATCTAGGTTACTACCCCTATTATTTTAAAATTTTCTACAACGGTCTAATACCCTTTTCAATTGGTCAATCTATGGTCTAAAAGCATGAATGAAGGGTACTTACAATAAAGGTATTAAGAACAGTTGGGTGAAGACTTACAACCACTCGTATAGAGCATGCAGTCCATTCAAGGGAAATGTTTCTATTCATTTTTGCTATTTAATATTTAGAAGAAATAGGAAACTAAGATTAATGGTCAGGGGTTTGTATGTACCCAGATTAAGTTGTGCACCATATCCAGACGATTGAAGGAGCTCCTCTTTCGCTGTGGAGGATGACACCTGTAGATAAGAAGACTCAAACAAAGAGATTGTTAGATTGATATATGGTGGAATGCCAACCAAAGCTCGGTCCCAGAAGCACAAAGACTTCCTTGAGGGATGATAGTCCACTATTTATAATTAAAAGTGTCAGAAATAAAGAAATGATAAATGATTAACAAAGAAGAAATTAGATAATGTGTACCTTTTTCCTTGCAGTTGATCTGCCATAGTCACCAACGTTGGTAGTCCTGCCAACATCGGTTGGTCAAGTTGCCGATGTCAGTTAGGCTGCCGACGTCGGTAGGGGTAGTGGTCAATGTTAGTCAGGGCAATGGCCTTGGATGGGTTTGTGGTCGACAAAGGGGTCTAGAAGGACTCTGAGTCTATGCAGGGTTGTAGGGAGACAAATACGGTCCACAGAGGGATAAAGGTAGATGATAGGTTGTCAAAAAGGGTCAAGATAAAAGGAAGGCTTTATAGCCTCTCCAGGAAGAAAAATGGGTTTGGTTGAAGGTCGGGTCTGGTTAAAGGTTGGGTCTAGTCTGGTAGTATTTAGAGATAGCAAATTGACTAAGTTATTCTAAATTACTGAAATGAAAGGGGGGAAGAAATACTTAGCTCTAGTGAAATGAAGAACCAAGGTGTTGAATGCTTGTGCATGTTACGATTGATGTCTAGGTCCCATGCAATGCTTTAGTCCAATCTGGAGCACTAGTGTAGAGTCTCTGTGGCCAAGGGAGTTTTGGTTGACGTTTGATCTCTGTTGATGTCCCAGTCCATGAGGAAGAGAGAGAGAGAGAGCTTGATCCATGTGTGAGAGAGTCTCAGAGTCTAAGAGAGAAGCATCTAAGAGGAAGTTGATTTAGGATTCATGATTAGTGATTAGCCTGAGTGAGAGGTTAGAACTTGGTTTAAGTAAACTGACGTCGGCAATCCCACCGGCATCGGCCGTCATTTGATCGATGTCGGTGGGTGGAGAATGAGTAAAAGGGCTAATAAGCCCGTTCTCCATCCACCAAGTGCATAGTCCATTGGAGAATTATCAAAGGTCAGGCTAAATACACATGAGAGTTGGTTAGGTGGTTAGGGAGGAGTAAGAATAGGTCTTAGGTGAGTCATAGGGTGGGAAATGGTCCAAGACGAGGTGTCCAAGGTGAGGTGTCCTAGGTGAGGTGTTAGGGTGAGGTCATAATTTAAAATAAGTTGTTTATTTTAAATTAATAAGATATGGGTTAGGACCAAGGGGGGTCGACACAATTTAGGTGTCTACATTTGCCCCTTTTTGTCTTGTTGGTTGTTCTGGATGAACTGCAAGACAAAAAGAGGAGTAGATGTCCTAGGTATGGTGATGAGGTATTCCCCCTCAAAGTGGGAGTCGAGGGAAGGGAACCTAAAATTGATTGCTGATTTGATAGGCAGTCGATAGATATGGTGAAGTTTGAGTGTGAATGTTGTAATAGTTAAGATTACGCGTATACCACTACACGAGATAGATAGGTCAAATTGTCACAGTCAAAGGTTGAGAAGTGCTAAAATCAAAATAATCAGTCCCCAGCATTTAGTCATAGCTAATTGGGTTAAACGATCAAAGCTGTAGCTCCAATGGTCATTGTGTTCCAAGTATCTTGGGCTTAGGAAGTGCTCTTGGAAAACATGAAAATGTCACAAGTAGTGGGGATCAACTAGAGCACGATTCGATACTTGTGAAGGTCGTAATATGAGGTGCAGACAATTTTTTTATCTATTCATGAGATAGCATTCATGTAATCAAAACAACTAAGACAGAGTTGTCTCAAAAGTGGTCGTGGTCAGAGGAGATAGTCACGATCTCTAAAGTCATGTGTCAAGTCAGGTGGAGATAGAAGTGATCTCAATGGTTGTTTATTGTGGTCAAGGAGATGTATGTGATCTCCAATGTGCCCCATGAGAAGTCAAAGGTGACTTCTACCATGTCAGGGCTGGTTGATTGGTCATGATTTGGTTAAAGGTTAGATGGTTGGTCCATCAGGTAGATGGATGAATGAAATGGCCATCATCATTAGGGAGACGAATGGGGGAATGGCTGAGCTAACCTCAGAAGACTGAGTGTTGCCTACATAGCCTCTGTTGTAAGGGGCATCATACTAATGTAGTTCAAAGAAAGGGTCAAAGTGGTCGATAGTTGGTTATGTTAGAGATGTCAGCATTTCCCATATGTGTGATGGTACATGCTTGAAATGATGAAGATATGATGATGTTACAGCCTTTTCCATATTATGTGATGGTATATTCTGTAACATTGGTGATGTGGTCTTTCATCCCTAGCAATTTTCCATATTGGTGATGGTGTATGCTAAAAATGAATTGCGTATATTTATGCTTTAGCAAGTAATGGTTTATGCTAGCATAAATTGTGTGGTCGATAGTTTCCATGTGTATTGTTTTCCATATAAACTAGTGTGAATGGGCTATGCTAATGTTAGTGGTCTGAAAAAGGTTTGGTTGGTTTGGTTGGGTTATAAAACGATTTGGTTGTATGTGACCAAAGTGTAAGAAGTGAAAGGTGCGTTGCTCTTTTATTGACAAGGACTATAATGATAGCATAGATATGGTTTTTGGAAACAAAAGCCCCATTCATGCATTACATTGTTTGACCGTTGTTTTGTGTTAGAGAAGTAGTCGAATCACTTGACGTTAAGTGAGCTCGAAATCCCTTGAGTATGTTGGGGTGATAAGTGTGATTATGTGATATGTCAGGATAGCATAATCCTTGTTTAGTAGGGATAACTTTGCCCCTTTTATATGTGACCCTGAGAATGACTATAGACAAGTCCATGACTTAATAATTTGTAGACTGATCAATACAAGAAGTCTACTTGGGGATGTTGTTTTATTATGTGGTCATGTTGAAGCTAATCGGTATGAGAAGATTTTTAGAGGGTGCTGTGTATGTAGCAAAATTTGGTCATAACCATCCTTTGAGGGAATGGTCTATATTGGCTTTGTATGCTAGAATGTCTGTGGATAGCTATCCTTTAAGGGAGCAATCTATTAATTATAGCAATGATGTTGATGTAGCTGTCCTTTGAGGGAGTAGTCTACATGTATAGTTTATGACCTTTGGAATATAGGCATCCTAGTTTATGTTTTTTTTTTGTTGGACTGTTGTCATGGACTAGGCTATAGCGGTGTAGAGGGTTTCCCTTTTATTAGGACAAAGCATTCATGCTTGACAAAAGGGTTAACTAATGTTGGGAATAAGGGTTGAAAGGAATAGAAATGATGATGATGACGGGGTTGCTCAAGGGACGAGCTCAAGTTAAACATCAAGTGAATGATTACTTGACTAATAGTAGAATGGTCAAAGATACAAGACATTAAGGGGCTCAAGTTCTGGCCAACCTTCGAAAGAAGACCGATGATAAGTCCCTGATCTATGCTTGTGTGTCATGATGTAAGGTCCAAGTCAATTAGGAGCAAACTTGCCCCATTTGCTTCATTCCATATTGGTCACATGTTGGTTGATGTTGGACATGAAGTTGGTTGATATGTTGTTGGCATTAGATAAGGAGGCCATCAAGACCTCATTTGTAGAGAAGTCCCCCTAGCATGGTGTAACAAGCAGTGTTCTTGATTAAAGCTAGCCGTGCATTGCTAGAGAGATTAGGAGGCATAATAGAATATGTTAAGTAGTCAACAGGGTGCTTATGCCAAGTGTTATGTGGACTAGAGGGGCTAGGAGGAGTTTCCCCCAGTGATGTTGGTCAAGACATGTCCAAGATAGAAATCTTGGGTTGTGTTGGTTGAGAGGTCTTGACGAATAATGGATATGTCAAAGGTGTAGAAGTCTGGTCTTTTCCTTTATTCTTCACGGTTTGGGGCCTAGTGGCCACATGAACAGTGTTGATTTTGAATAAAGGAGGAGATGGTGGTAGAGGGACCATAGTCTTGTATGGGGATCCCGATTTAGGCGAAGAGGTTTGGGAGATATGGGATGGTGTCAAATTTTTGTCAAAAAAGTGGTCAAAAGAAGCCTCAATGTGAGGGGTGTCCTTTTTTAGGTGCCAGCAAATGGAAACCTTAAGGGCACAACAATGCTCAGTATCATGTCCAAGTGTGTGATGATACTAGCAGATTTTAGTGTCGTCAAACCAAGATGGTTTTGATTCGTGAGGTTGATATGGTTTAATAGGCAGGAGAGTGATGCTAGATGACTACAACAATTGGCATAACATCAAAGCATATGAACCCCTTAATGGGTTTGTGCTTGTTGCAGTTGGGGTTGATAACTTATTTTTAAGAGTTATTTGGGGAGTTTGTCATGTCAGCTTTTTAGTTGGCGGTGTGGCCACATGTGTAGATGACACTTGCTTAATGAGAGATGTTGGATGTTTTGGAGGAGGTATGTTTGTGTTAGGTTGAGAGAGTAATGGAGGCAATTTGTCTCTGTGAGCTGTTGGAGTAGGAAGCACTCCTATTAAGGTGGAAGGGTGTGGGCCCAAAATAGAGGGCAATGGTGATGGTGGGAGAGTTCTCTGATATGGTTTAGTAGCCTTCTTTGGTTTAGTTTAAGGACCACTATTGGGCGAGGCGAGGTTCAAGTCTAACTTCACTTGTGGGTGAGTGAGGTTTGAGAGGCATGGAATGGTCATGGATTATGTGTGTGGTCAAATAGCGGGGAAAGTATGACCCCCTAATGATGATAAGAAGGATGAGGACGAGGCAGCCGGCGTTAGAGTCACCAAAACATCCTCCAATATGGGAGAATTCAAAGTTGACTCTCTTTCGTGTGAAAGAGGGCTGGATGGAGGAATATCCTCTATTGGTAGAGGACAAATAGGAGGAGAAGGTTCTTCTACCTATGGTGGAGGAATAGGTGAAGAAGGCTCTTCTACCTGTGGTGGACTAATAAGAGAAGAAGGCTTTTCTACCTGTGGTGGACTAATAGGAGAAGGCTCTTCTACCTGTGGTGGACAAATAGGAGAATAGAGTTCTTCTACCTATGGTGGACAAATAGGTGAAGAGAGTTCTTCTACCTATGGTGGAAAAATAGGTGAAGAGAGTTCTTCTACATGTGGTGGACAAATAGGAGAAGAAGGCTCTTCTACTTGTGGTGGACTAATAGGAGAAGAAGGCTCTTCTACCTATGGTGGACAAATAGGAGAAGAGAGTTCTTCTACCTGTGGTGGACAAATAGGTGAAGAGAGTTATTCTACCTATGGTGGACAAATAGGTGAAGAGAGTTCTTCTACCTATGGTGGACAAAAAGGTTGATTAACCTCTTTAAACTGTGGAAGAGGTTGGTTAGAAACCATGTCGACCGTGCATATATTATGCTCTTGAAAGTCATCGGCTATGGTCTAAATGTTATGTTGACTTGGGGGATGATTAGGGAATCATTGTCTAAAGATGTCTATGTTTTGGTTAGGTGGCACGTTTGGGTTATCCAAAACAAGATCCCCTTTGTCCAACATGTCTTGGATGATGTTTTTAAAGGTTTTGCAGTTGTTTATGTCGTGACCATTGACATGATGATAGTGACAAAAGTCATTTTCCCTATACCATGTAGGGATGGCTTTTGAAGGGTCAAATTGAGGTGGTTGAATTTGAGGGAGATTGAGGACTCCCTGCTTGATGAGTTTATCCAACACAAAAGCGTATGACTCTCCTATTGGAGTGTATTGATGTTGTACATGCCGTTGTTGGAATTGTCTTGTGATATATTCTGATGTTAAAGGTTGAGACTAGTTAGTTGTGGTTGAAGATGATGGTCTAAAGACCATATCATTTTCCAATCCTTTAGACTTGGAGTGGGAAGAAGAAGGTTTGGACAAAGAAGCGTCATTGGATTTTGTGTTGGTATTTTTACTATGCATTGTGACCTTGTCTTCTTCGACAACGCGGAGTTCAAGCTTTCTGGCCATAGTGAAAGCTTCATCAAATGTGTGAAATGTCTGAACCCATAAAGTAGATGAGATGTGCTTAGCACATGCTCGTGAAAAGAGCTCAATGAGCTCAGGTTGAGGTAATGAAAAGGAGAGTTGGTTGATCAAACCTCTCTAACAGGCAACAAAGTCAGCTATTGATTCATCATCAAATTGTTTAATAGAATAGAGGTCTGTAATGGAGATCTTTTTGGTGGTATTGATTGAAAAGTGGTCGAGAAATAGTTGGGTGAGTTGAGTGAAAGAGAAGAGTGAATGATTGGTAATGGAACTATACCAGTCAAGGGCAACACTAGAAAGTGACATGGGAAATGTGTGCAGTAATAACGCATCATCGTGGGCTATAAGGTAACAAGCGTGTCTAAATGCTCATAGATGTTGTTGTGGGTCCTCTTTACTCTAAAAGTGAGTAAATTTGGGGAGTTCCCACTGGTTAGGATATGGTTGAATGGGCACCGAAGGGTGAATAGGTTCATTGCATATTTGTTCATATGAAAGAACATTGCTTGAACCAAAAATGGATGTCTCAAGGTTAGACATCTTATCCATCAGCATCTTTATTAAATTGGCCAACGGATTGGTAGTTGGGGCACCCCTTAAGTTGTAGGGTACCTTAAAGGCATTAGGATGGGTGTATGACGTACTAGGTTGCATTTGTATAGGCACAACGTATTGGTAGTTTGTCATAGGGATTGATGTTGAGGTCAAGGGGGCTTGTGCCATGAAGCTAGTGGGCACAAGTTGACTAAATACCACCAAAGTTGGTTAAATGGTGGCATTGGTAAAAGGATAGGTAGTCACTCCCATGTTTATAGGTGCAAGAGTGCGTGGAGTCGAGGCAATCAAGTTTTGGTATGGTGTAGAACCTGGTTGAATTGTTTGTGGTTGAGGGGGTACGAAAACCCCAATGGAGGTAGGTCCAAAAATGGAAGGGGAGATCAAATCTTGATGATTGACCATGGTCGGGTTGCTGGTCAAGACAATGGTTTGAGTGATGATGGGTTGGCTAGCGAATGGTGTTGATACCATTGCTGCTTCAACCGAGGAAGTTGGCATCCCATAAATGGGATTACTTGAAGGGTCTCGCATTTGGTTTCTCATGAGATAGTGTTGGAGAGCCTTGACATTGTGGTCAAGGAGTCTCTCAAAGTTTTGATCCCATTCGGGAACAATTGGATGTTGGTCGAGGGTAGGTTGGACAGGAGTACATTCAATGTTTTAAGTATGCTCCATTTAGGGACTTGATATCAAAGGCGAAGGTAGAAGTGGTTATTGCCTCGCGTGGTCAATAAAGTATTTGGTTTGACTACGTGTCAAATCCATCCAAGGTGAAAGGTGTCTAGGTTCCGAAAACTATATATTTTAGTTTTAGAAAAACTAAAAGTGGTGTTTTACAGCAAGAAAGTCAAGTTTTAAGCTTGCTGTTTTGAAAAAAGTTTCATGACAGTGACCGACGTCGATTAAAAAATTGATGTCAGTGAAGTATGTTGCCGACATCGGTGGAAAAATTGATTTCAGTTGACAAAAGTTGCTGACGTCGGTGGAAAAACCGATGTCAGTGTTTGTGTGTTGCCAGAAACTCAGAAAACTAAAAGTTTTTGGAAGAAAAAGAAAGCTCTGAATTGTTTAAGAACTCAGAATAATGTGTCCTTACTAGCTCAAAAAACTAGATAAAAATAACAAAAGTGATGAACGCAAGCAACCTCTAAACGTTAAATTCCTAAGAATAAATTTTTGAGTCTTGATGGTTTATGCCTTAGAAGAATATGTTGGAAGTTTGGCTTTTAGAACGGGTACTAAAAGAGGCAGTCTAAGGTTGGTTTCAGGTTAGTTTTGGCACTCAAAAGTTTGTATTAGGTTTCGTACATGGCTTGGTGCTAGGGGCTTGCTCCCTTCACTTCACAAGCCCAGAGCCAAGCTGGGTCGCAGGCTAGTATATACTTCGCCTAGAGTTCATACTCTGCCAAAGAATAGAGTGGGTCCTCCTCTTAGTTGTGAAGTCTAAGTAGGATCGCCAAGAAGGGTAAGGTATCTGCTAGGTGGTGAAATCCTAGTCAGGCCTTATCTCAGGTATGTTATATGTTTGATTTTGTGAATGTGGTCTGGTCGTGTAACATAAGTGCACTACGATTTATTCATAATGTAGTTAATTACTAGATGAGCTAAATATGCATTCAAGCAAGTGTGAAATGCATTTAACTTTTAACCCAAATTGAAATGTTTGTTCAGATGCAGACAAGTGAAGAAAAGGTTAAGAGCATGAATTTCACTACTCTAAGATGCAAGAGGAAAGGTGACAAGAAGAAAAAGAAAGATTCTTTTTAACTTGCTTATGATGTATTTTGGAAAGTAAAAAAGAAAGAAAAAGGATGCAAGGAGAGAAAATTTCCCTAATGCAGCTATATGAATGATTGCTTTTAGAAGGAAAAGAAATGAACCCAAGGAAAACTCTAGGGGTCCCACCGGGCGTGCCAAAATGTTTCTACTCATTTTTGCTATTTAATATTTAGAATAAATAAGAAACTAAGATTAATGGTTAGGGGTTTGTACGTACCCAGATTAAGTTGCGCACCATATCCAGACGATTGAAGGAGCTCCTCTTTGGCTGTGGAGGATGACACCTATAGATAAGAAGACTCAAACAGAGAGATTGTTAGATTGATATATGGTGGACTGCCAAGCAAATCTCGGTCCTAGAAGTGCAAAGACTTCCTTGAGGGATGACAATCCACTGTTTATAATTAAAAGTGTCAAAAATAAAGAAATGACAAATGACTAATAAAGAGGAAATTAGATAATGCGTACCTTTTTCCTTACAGTTGGTCTGCCACAGTCACCGACATCGATAGTCTTACCAGCGTCTGTTGGTCAAGTTGCCGACGTCAGTTAGGCTGCCGGCATCAGTAGGGGTAGTGGTCGATGTCAGTCAGGGCAATGGCCTTGGATGGGTTTGTGGTTGACAGAGGGGTCTAGAAGGACTCTGGGTTTGTGCAGGGTTGCAGGGAGACAAATACGGTCTACAGAGGGACAAAGGTAGATGATAGGTTGTCAAAAAGGGTCAAGATAAAAGGAAGGCTTTATAGCCTCTCTAGGAAGAAAGCTGGGTTTGGTTGAATGTTGGGTCTGGTTGAAGGTCGAGTCTGGTCTGGTAGTATTTAGAGATAGCAAATTGACTAAGTTATTCTAAATTACTGAAATGAAAGGGGGAAGAAATACTTAGCTCTAGTGAAATGAAGAACCAAGGTGTTGAATGCTTGTGCCTATTACGACTGATGTCTAGGTCCCATGCAATGCTTTAGTCTAATCTGGAGTGACTGGTGTAGAGTCTCTGTGGCCAAGGGAGCATTGGTTGAAGTCTGATCTCTGTTGATGTCCCAGTCTACAAGGAAGAGAGAGAGAGATAGCCTGATCCGTGTGAGAGAGAGTCTCAGAGTCCAAGAGAGAAGCATCTAAGAGGAAGCTAATTCGGGATTCGTGATTAGCCCGAGCGAGAGGTTAGAACTCAGTTTAAGTAAATTGACATCGGTGATCCCACTGGCGTCAGCTGACATTTGACTGATGTCAGTGGGTGTAGAACGAGTAAAAGGGCTAACAAGCCCATTCTCCATCTGCCAAGTGCATAGTTTGGTGGATAATTGTCAAAGGTTGGGCTAAATATGCATGAGAGTTGGTTAGGTGGTTGGGGAGGAGTAAGAATAGGTCTTGGGTGAGTCATAGGGTGGGAAATGGTCCAAGGTGAGGTGTCCAAGGTGAGGTGTCCTAGGTGATGTGTCAGGGTGAGGTCATAATTTAAAATAAGTTGTTTATTTTAAATTAATAAGATATGGGTTAGGACCAAGGGGGGTCGACACAATTTAGGTGTCTACAGGAAAGACACCTACAACAAATTCGAAGGCCACATCTCTTGTTCAATTTCAATAAAAGCACAAAGTTAAAGGTAACATCATGCATATGTTTATTTTCTTGGGTTTTTTCCAATTAAGGGATAGAGGATTTCAAAGGATTTACAAAAACCCTAGGTACTTTACAATAAAGCCAAGACAATTACAAAGGGAAGGCTCTTTCAAAAATCTTGAAGGGTATTTACCCCTTCAAGGTTAAAAAGGCAAACTTTTTTTGGGAATGTCATTTACAATAAACCTGAAGAGCATGTGCCCTTCTGGAGGGTATCTTGGTAAAGTGAAGGGACATTTTCAAAAGTCCTGAAGGGCACCTACCCTTTAGGAATATATACTTTAGGATAGTTGGAAGGAGCATTTCAAGTGGACAAAGGACTCTTTCAAAAATATAGAAGGGCATGTGCCCTTCAAGAGGGATAATTTCAAAAACCCTGAAGGGTAGGTACCCTTCAAGAAAAATTTAAAGGCCATTTCAAAATTTTTGATAGGCTTCTCTCTCAAAGGAATGGTTCATTACAAAAATCTTCAGTGACCTATAAAAAACACGTGGAAAAGATAAGAATGGATAGGAAAAAAGCCAAAGGAATTCCTTTGGACAAATTGTCTGAAGGATTCTTTCAGGAGACTTGGACAACATAAATGGGTCATGCCATTTTTTATGAAATAATTGGCCTTAGCAAGACTCTGAAGGAACTCCTTTAGAAAATATTAAAGACAAGATCAAAAGAAGTCTTAGTCAATTCCTATAGACTTTTTGTCTATGGGAAAGTGGAAGCCTGAATGGACATTTTCCTTAGACTTTTTGTCTGAGAGAAAGTCCAAGTAGAATAAAGTCCACAGAAAAGAAATCTGATAAAATTCAAAGGGAAATAGAAGACTAACAGAGGTAAATAGAAAATTTAGTAGTCATAAAATCCATAGAATAAATTCTGTAGAGTATGACATACAAAGCCCAAAAAGATAAACCAAAGAAATAAAACTAAGGGGAGAATTGCCAAAGAAATACATAGGGAAATTTGAGAGAATGAATAAAGAAAGGCATAGACTTTTGTTTGGATAAGCAAGGAGCACACACAGTCAAAAAAGTAATAAATAGAGAAGTCCAAGATTAAAAGGTAGGTAAGCAAGAAAAACAAAGAATATAAATGCACAAGAATTAAATGCTGTAAATAGAAAAGGTCAAAAATAGATTTTTATCTATGTAAACATGTTTTTGGATTGGTCAAAACTATTATTGACTATTTCATCATGCCACATGCTTCTCTCATGCATCCAAACATTCCAAAAGTTCATGAGGAGTTCATCTACTATATTTTTATGAAACATTTCATGTAAATGAGAATTTAACTAGTCAGACCTAAGTTCCTTTGACCACTTCTATGCCATCTTAGTCATGCATGTTTGGAGTTTTCTTGGAAAGTTTTGTTTATTTTAAGAATCATTTTTCAAACTTGGCTCCATCATCATATTCTACACCAAATTTTGGAGAAGCATGCATATTTTTTTAAAGGAGAATAATTTTATTGAATATTCAAAGCATTGTAAAAGACGTGAGGTCTTGAGTTAACCATCCAAGACTGACCTTTTTCCTTTTTGGACTCAAATTAGACTATTTTTCAAAGCTTATTTATTGGTTGAATCGAGCCATATAGAAGGACCCTGAAGTTTAAAAAAGAAATTGTAAGCTTGACCAGTGATCAATAAGGAGTTTATTTTTTTGAATCTAATTTTGACAGCAACATAGTATGTATTTGATTATGCATCAACATACAAGAGATAATTTTTCTCCTTTTGTATCTCCATTCCTCACCTATCTCTCTCTATCTCACCCATTTTGTAGGTCATTTGAAGAGGTTTTCAACCCTTCCTATGAAACACTTGTGCTTCGGGACATAATATAAATTGCATTTTGGTTATATGTGTGCATTGATTTTAGTAACTTTAGAGGATCTAATCAATTCAGGTGTATCACCCCCCTTAGATTTTATTTCAAAGTTTTTCCTTACTCTTTTCATGCCAAAAAATCATAGTTTCAAGTTTAATTTCAAAATCATAAGGGAACCAACCCTCTCTAGAGGTTCTTCTCAACATAGAGGCACCCACCCTCTGAGAAGTTCCCATTGTATTAGCTGGAGAGAAGTTGTGCTTTGCACATCTTCAAGTAGGGTGCACTCCAAAGTGATAACAATTAAATTATGAGATTATGGATGAATGTGAAAAATTAAGAGGACTAGACAAGATGATTTTAATGTCCCTAATTAAAATACTAACTCACTCAATCCTTTACATCTCCTAAAAGACTTCACATTCCCTATAAGAAGAAGCTCTCCAATTGAAAATAAGATGAAAGAATGAAACAACATGCTAGGGAATCCATAGTCTTCAATTATGAAAAATAAAAAATTTCAAGTGAGAACACTAAGAAAAATCATATATGAGGTAAAAATAAGTACTATTATTGATCAAAAGGTATGCAAATGAGTAGGGCTTCACCATACTTAGGAGGAACATCCAATACAATGCCAAAATGGCTAGTTCTTATAGAACTTGAGAGAGAGAGGATAAGAGAGAATTATTAGGGTCAAAAGGACACTTTTAAAGAGGCTAAAATTAGTTAATTTTCCATGTGAATAGGTTATAGGTTGAAACATGAAAGGCTAAGAAGTATAAATGTCAATTAAAGGCATATACTTTGTGCAAAGTGGCATAGAACTCCTCATTCTAGTTCAAAAAAATTGCCTTCATGATTGGCCTTGTTTGAATGCCTCATAACTAATTAGGATCAGTAATAATGATTTTAATTAAGTGTAATTACATCAAACATGCCTCTCCATGTGTTGGTTTTAGGTTTGGTCCTCTAGAATCAACTGGAAAGGAGCTATCATCATTTATAGTCTAGAAAACTCTTCTTTTATGCATCCTGCACACTTGTCTTCAAATTTGGCTTCATTTTCTCATTAAAATGCATGGGAGTAAGTGTATGAAAATTTTAAATACCCTTCATGGCCTTAGAAGCATCATGGGTGCCGTAAAATCACTTTTCCTTAGAGTTTTCACAGTACTCACTAGTTTGTCCAATATGCCAGTTTTGATTGGCTGAGATGAGAGATCCTATTGAGGCACTTAAGAGTTTTTACAAGGAATTAAATGAATATGGAGATTTATAATAAGTCTTAATCTTTCTCTCAAAGTTGGTTTCATCTATAGACTTCTCTTAGAACTTGCACAACACAAAAATGGTCAAAAATACCCTATTTATCAGCCCATCCGTACAAGTCTATATGAATAAAAAGTATATGGAGAAGATTAAAGGAGTCCTCTATAAGGTAAAATCATCATCTTAGTCAAAATAGATCATTAGTTTAGCTATCTAACTCTATTTCTCCAAACTGGTCTTTGTAAGGGTTTTGGAGGGTTTATGAGCAGTTTGACCTCTTAAGGTTGTTTCATAAAAAAATAACGTCAAAATTTCAATAAAATTACACAAACATGGTCTTCAAAATCCTTGATAACATCCTTAAACTCCCTTGTCATCCATGTAAATCCTCCAAGAAGATATGAGTATCACAACTTGGCCTATCGAGCTTGTTTTCTTATTTCTTGCATGCTTGAGTTGTATTAAGGTTTAAAAATGGATTTATTTTGTTCTTTTATACCCTCCAATAGATTATAAACCTCTTTAGTGATATTATTAACATTTTACAATAGGATAGAAAACATATTTCATGATAGAAGTGTGATGGACTCCCCATTTGGGTACTAGGCCTAGTCATACTTAATAGGCATGTGTTGGTTCAAGATCAAAGATGACCTCTTCATGATTTACCATAAAAAATCCACGATTTAAAACTTTTTTCATGGTCCTAATAACATGATACAATCACTTGGAAATTTCCCTTAGATCCAAAAGTAAGAATGACCTCTTATTTGTATGCTAGACATAGCCATATTTGATGAACTTATCTGTAACTCTTGATGGTTTGGTCCCTTATGTTGGTATCCTTACCCTTTTTATTAGTTTAAAATATTTTCCTAGGTGTGTTATAACTTTATACACCTTCATTACATGTCCAAATAGCTCTTGGTGAGTCATATCACCTCCTTTCTTCAACCTACTAGGTTTGTGCATGAGGGGAAGTGCCCTCTATCTAAGACAAAACAAAGGGAACTTACACTATTTTATTAGACTAATTGAGTGGTTTATGAGATTATAAAACTAACATAGACATTATACACAAAAAATTGGCCTTTTATTAGGTCAATAGACCCCTTAACTTCTCAAAATCTCAAATTAGACTTGTGGAAGAGATGGACTATATGCAGGGTTCATTGATGGACTACACATAGCCATATAGAAGGACCCTGAAGTTTAAAAAAGAAATTGTAAGCTTGACCAGTGATCAATAAGGAGTTTATTTTTTTGAATCTAATTTTGACAGCAACATAGTATGTATTTGATTATGCATCAGCATACAAGAGATAATTTTTCTCCTTTTGTAGCTCCATTCCTCACCTATCTCTCTCTATCTCACCCATTTTGTAGGTCATTTGAAGAGGTTTTCAACCCTTCCTATGAAACACTTGTGCTTTGGGACATAATATAAATTGCATTTTGGTTATATGTGTGCATTGATTTTAGTAACTTTAGAGGATCTAATCAATTCAGGTGTATCACCCCCCTTAGATTTTATTTCAAAGTTTTTCCTTACTCTTTTCATGCCAAAAAATCATAGTTTCAAGTTTAATTTCAAAATCATAAGGGAACCAACCCTCTCTAGAGGTTCTTCTCAACATAGAGGCACCCACCCTCTGAGAAGTTCCCATTGTATTAGCTGGAGAGAAGTTGTGCTTCGCACATCTTCAAGTAGGGTGCACTCCAAAGTGATAACAATTAAATTATGAGATTATGGATGAATGTGAAAAATTAAGAGGACTAGACAAGATGATTTTAATGTCCCTAATTAAAATACTAACTCACTCAATCCTTTACATCTCCTAAAAGACTTCACATTCCCTATAAGAAGAAGCTCTCCAATTGAAAATAAGATGAAAGAATGAAACAACATGCTAGGGAATCCATAGTCTTCAATTATGAAAAATAAAAAATTTCAAGTGAGAACACTAAGAAAAATCATATATGAGGTAAAAATAAGTACTATTATTGATCAAAAGGTATGCAAATGAGTAGGGCTTCACCATACTTAGGAGGAACATCCAATACAATGCCAAAATGGCTAGTTCTTATAGAACTTGAGAGAGAGAGGATAAGAGAGAATTATTAGGGTCAAAAGGACACTTTTAAAGAGGCTAAAATTAGTTAATTTTCCATGTGAATAGGTTATAGGTTGAAACATGAAAGGCTAAGAAGTATAAATGTCAATTAAAGGCATATACTTTGTGCAAAGTGGCATAGAACTCCTCATTCTAGTTCAAAAAAATTGCCTTCATGATTGGCCTTGTTTGAATGCCTCATAACTAATTAGGATCAGTAATAATGATTTTAATTAAGTGTAATTACATCAAACATGACTCTCCATGTGTTGGTTTTAGGTTTGGTCCTCTAGAATCAACTGGAAAGGAGCTATCATCATTTATAGTCTAGAAAACTCTTCTTTTATGCATCCTGCACACTTGTCTTCAAATTTGGCTTCATTTTCTCATTAAAATGCATGGGAGTAAGTTTATGAAAATTTTAAATACCCTTCATGGCCTTAGAAGCATCATGGGTGCCGTAAAATCACTTTTCCTTAGAGTTTTCACAGTACTCACTAGTTTGTCCAATATGCCAGTTTTGATTGGCTGAGATGAGAGATCCTATTGAGGCACTTAAGAGTTTTTACAAGGAATTAAATGAATATGGAGATTTATAATAAGTCTTAATCTTTCTCTCAAAGTTGGTTTCATCTATAGACTTCTCTTAGAACTTGCACAACACAAAAATGGTCAAAAATACCCTATTTATCAGCCCATCCGTACAAGTCTATATGAATAAAAAGTATATGGAGCAGATTAAAGGAGTCCTCTATAAGGTAAAATCATCATCTTAGTCAAAATAGATCATTAGTTTAGCTATCTAACTCTATTTCTCCAAACTGGTCTTTGTAAGGGTTTTGGAGGGTTTATGAGCAGTTTGACCTCTTAAGGTTGTTTCATAAAAAAATAACGTCAAAATTTCAATAAAATTACACAAACATGGTCTTCAAAATCCCTGATAACATCCTTAAACTCCCTTGTCATCCATGTAAATCCTCCAAGAAGATATGAGTATCACAACTTGGCCTATCGAGCTTGTTTTCTTATTTCTTGCATGCTTGAGTTGTATTAAGGTTTAAAAATGGATTTATTTTGTTCTTTTATACCCTCCAATAGATTATAAACCTCTTTAGTGATATTATTAACATTTTACAATAGGATAGAAAACATATTTCATGATAGAAGTGTGATGGACTCCCCATTTGGGTACTAGGCCTAGTCATACTTAATAGGCATGTGTTGGTTCAAGATCAAAGATGACCTCTTCATGATTTACCATAAAAAATCCACGATTTAAAACTTTTTTCATGGTCCTAATAACATGATACAATCACTTGGAAATTTCCCTTAGATCCAAAAGTAAGAATGACCTCTTATTTGTATGCTAGACATAGCCATATTTGATGAACTTATCTGTAACTCTTGATGGTTTGGTCCCTTATGTTGGTATCCTTACCCTTTTTATTAGTTTAAAATATTTTCCTAGGTGTGTTATAACTTTATACACCTTCATTACATGTCCAAATAGCTCTTGGTGAGTCATATCACCTCCTTTCTTCAACCTACTAGGTTTGTGCATGAGGGGAAGTGCCCTCTATCTAAGACAAAACAAAGGGAACTTACACTATTTTATTAGACTAATTGAGTGGTTTATGAGATTATAAAACTAACATAGACATTATACACAAAAAATTGGCCTTTTATTAGGTCAATAGACCCCTTAACTTCTCAAAATCTCAAATTAGACTTGTGGAAGAGATGGACTATATGCAGGGTTCATTGATGGACTACACATAGCTTGCTTATGTCCTTATTTTTGCATGATTTATGTTGGATAGGAATTTTAAAGTTATGAACATCACCATGTATGTGTTTATACTTTTTCACCATTCAACCTATAGAAATCCAATACCTAACACCATTTATGTTGAAATTGTCAATCTTACTTGAATTGCACTCAAATGCACATTTTAGGTCAAAATCCATAAAATGATCTAAATGGTTCAAACTTATCACTTACAAGTTATAATTTAGGTCAAAGTATCACTAAATATGGCAATGCATTTTATGGGCTAATTAATTTTGATCAGATCATTTCAAGTCAAAATGACAATTTCGCCATTTAGTGCTCTGGATCACTCTTTTCTTCTAATTCATTGGTATACATCACGTACCTTTGTTATTTGGTGTTGGAAACATAATAAATGGGAATACATATCCAACACATCTAACATTTCCTTCCAATTCCTCTTTAGTCAAATTATAACCCAATATTATGACTTTTTGACAATTTTGATTAATTAAGGGCTTATTTTCAAGTAATTACACAAATGTTGATTGACCTTGTTTAAGGCTAATTAATCCAAATCAAGAGCTTAAGTGGATTTTACATGAGATTTTTTAAATATTTATTTTTGAAAATTTATTCCTATTAACTACATCATCAGGTGACATCATTTCTTGGGAAGACATCCCTAGCCATAAATGCCCCAAATATTAGGATTATGGGTCACCCATTCCTAGTTAATGCCTCCCATGCCTCTTCAATGCCCCTTATTTAAAGGTCATGATGAAGATAATTATGGATTTAAGTCCAAATGTTAGGATTATCCTCAACCACACATCTTCATCTCAAAATGGACGGTTCAGGTTGATCTTGACCAATCTCAGAAATCTATAAATAGAGAGGCCATGAACATCATTTCTAAGCTATTTTGGTGCAATGTTATTATGCTCAAATATCTTCAAAGATTTAATATTACAAAGTCATAATGTTAAATTATTTCCACAAATCTTTATTGATAGATTAGTTTAGTGATTTACTATTAAAATCCTAGGTTTTATGGAGTGTTCTTGAGGCATTGGAGGAGCTTACCACCATTGTTGATAAAGACAAGGATGCTTGATCAAGGGAGAAGTTGTTTTTGAGCCACATGGGTATGGTGAATCCATTTGGAAAGGTAATATGGTGTTTCTTTATTTCATTTGTTTCTTATTATCCTTTTTAATTCCCATAGGAATAGATAGGCTTGGTTAGTTAGTTCTTTATGCATGTTTCATTATTTATGGACTAATGCTTGACTAAATTGCTTTGTAATCCTCTTTACATCTTGGCATGCCCAGTGGGACAAGATGCATATCAAACCTAAAGAAGATAATTTTAAAAATCTAAAATATCCATTTGGACCCTTAAAACTCTTGCAAACTAATTTTCTAACTTTATTTTGCCATTTTTGGTTGCCACAATTTTTACATAATAACTGACATCAACAAAAATATCAATATCAGTTACCTGCTTAACTAACATCAGTAAGAAAAACTAACATTGGTTAGGTCTTGATTAGCCAAAGTAACTATCATCAGGTGTAACAACTGACATCAGTCACTGTGTTTTTCAAAAAACACAGACTCGAGAGCTACTTTTTCAAAGTTCATTGCTTCAAGCTAAAAAAAGATTCAAAGCTAAAGGACATGCTGGCATTTTTGTTATAGGAACAAGCTTTTAATTTGATAAAAACATGTTTAAATAACTGCTTTCATGCTTAAAAATCAATTAAGAATGTTGTTTTGGGTGTTTAACAAAGAATTTAGATGTTTTGGTGAATGTTTTTAAAGTTTTGAACTAAGACCAAGCGGTCAAATGAACACCACCAAACATTTCATTTGGGTTTAAAATTGAACACACTTGTTGATTCTTGTTTGCAATAGTCATTTACTTAGGATTTATTTGGAAAAAAGAGGAATTTTGCATGTATGCTCTTCCATTTTTCCCCTATAGGGAACCTTAGAATCAAAAGTGCCATTCCTATTGAAAATATCCTAGTCTAAGGTTTATAAAGAATGTCATTTAAAGCACTCCCCAAAAAATCGTCAAAATTTGGGTGACTTTGAAAACAACCCTAGTCTTTCTATTTTATGTTTTCTTTATTTTCATGAAAACTTGGCTTATGAGGGGAACTTCATCACCTCCCGTGAGTTATTTAGGGAATCTTTGACTTGGGGTTTCATCTCCTGGCATTGACTTTATTTGACTCCTTTAGAGTTGTATACAGGATATATCTACATTTGAACATCGCACTACACTGAGTGAACAAAAGGATGTAGTGGTTGTGAAAAGGACTAGACCTTTTTACAACTAGCTAATGCCATGGTCACCCAATTTCCTTGCTTGTATTTTGCATTGTTTGACATGAAAGTCATTGTGAAATTAATTTCCCTAGAATGATCGAAACCTTGCTAGTTTAGTTAACCCCATTTTGCCATACCTTTGCTAGGATTTGGACGATTATACTTAGGATATTTTGGTCATTATTTGTTTGTTATGATTTGAGGTTAAAACTTGTTTATTTATTCAAAAGCCATGTCAAAATCATGGATTTGAGTTAACAAGGGTAGCCTTATGCTTCCCAAATCATGTCAAATCATTTTTGCCTTTGAGTTTTTAAAACATAACAATTGACCACATCATTCGAGCATGCTTATGCTATTAGGTTGCTTAATTTATTTCAAGGCTTGTTTCACCCTGTATATAAAACCACTTGTTTCAAACCATTTTTTGTATACCATTTGGACCTTTGTCTTGTGCCATCATGCTATCCGATCTTGTCTAGCTTATGTGGTCAAATCTTAGTTTTCAACATTGAGTTTTCAATTAGCCTTGTTAAGTTTAGATCTAAACATTGATTGTTTTCTGTTTAGGCCTCAGTTCATGGGGTTGGTACACATATATTTTTATTTTGGGTTGCATAGCTTTAGTTAAATGAGTACCCAATTTTGAACACTATTGGTTGTTTGTTTGTTCGAATGCCTATCCTCATCAGTTTTTGTAACTTTATTTGGGAAAACACAACCTTTCTTCAAAAACCTTTGATGTTATATATTTGGCATTAGGTTTTTTTATGCCAAATCTTGGCATAAACTACTTTTGAGATGTAACTTCACTCTTTCAACCAAGATTGAACCTTTTATCTTTTAAACATCACTTTTTAGAGTTTACAAAACTTTAAGTCTTTTAGTTTTCAAAGCTTTCTTCATTAAATGTAGATATGTCTAGTTACACTTATGGTGCAGTCATGGATAAACCAACTTATGATAGAATGGCCACACAAAATGACTTTTTTGACTTTGATCAAGACCCCTATGGTGATAATATGGTTTGTGAGATAGATTTCTGTCCACCTCACAAAAATTAGTCATGGGAACATAGTCAAGATCCAACTTATGATCCAACTCATTATTTGAATGATTAGGTTTATCAGGAAAACTTGGATGCTTTGGCTTGTGTAATTAATAAAACTCCACAGTGTACCAAGATTACCATTTTAGAACCTCCTCCTTTGGTTTGCATGAGGAACCAAACTAAGAAGCATCCAATCATTACCATTTTATGACCTTTTCCTTTGGTTTGCATGAGCAACCAAACTAAGAAGCATCTAGTAATTACCATTTTATGACCTCCTCCTTTAGTTTGCATGAGAAACCAAACTAAGAAGCATCCAGTTGTTACCATTCTTGGCCCATCACTAGTTTTTGATGAACCTATTGTTGAAGAACCTCCATTTGATGAACCAATTATTTTTGATCCCTTATTCAATAGTCTAATCTTTGGAGAGTCCATTATTGAACCAAAAACCATTATTCTTGATAAACCAAATGTTCTCCACTTTAGAAATTTTATGCTGATCTTTAAGCTTAAACAAGAACCATTACCTCTTCAATAGCCATCTTATGAGGATCAAAATGTGTTCAACATTGATCTTTTGTAACCAATTATGAACCAAAACCAACATGTTATTGTTTTTTTTTTTTTAAAAAGCCTGGTAAACTTTTTTATGTGATCGATGCCGCTGGCTAGACATGACTAATACCGGTACCACGGGGCCTAGGAGGAACTCAAACGCTTGACCGGTAGAGCCGCAATGGAAGTACCCGACCAACCGACCCTGCTCCCTGACCCAACCGACATGTTATTGTTGAAACACCCATTTTATGACAAGATAAATTGTGTTAGGTTACCTATTAATATGATACCTATTTTTAAAGAGCCTCATCTCCTTAAAAAGCTAGTCTTGGTAGAGTTGTGTCTTGATATTTTCCCACTTGTTGAGGAGTCTCACTTTAATAGACATGATTTTATTGAGACGTACCTTGAACAGTTCCCTCTTTTTGAGGGGCTTCACTTAGATGAGTTAGTCTATGTTGAATCCTTCCAAGATGAACTAGTTTTTATTGAGCCCATTATGCCATCACTGGAGATTACTTGTCAAAAATTTAGCATTCAATAAAACATTATCAAAACAACCATATCAAATTAAGAATCAATATTAGAGTTAGGTTCCAATTTTGAACTGACATTGGATTTAGCATTAGAAATAGAATCAACATTAGTTGTGACATTGGATTTAGAGTACCTTGCTTTAGAATCAAAGTCAAAAATAGATTATAGTATTGGTTGTTACAACATTGGTTACGATTGCCTTGTAGATCAATTTGAATATATTTGTGATATTTCTAAATTTTTTGAGGATGATTACTTTAGCATCAAAATAAGTTACTATAGTATATTATATGAGGATTGTGATTCCTTTCACCATCCCATTATTACCACCCAACATAGCCAGATTATTGACATTCCACCTCCCACCAGTGTCAATTGGGATCGATAGAATCATACTTTGTTAAACTACATCCATGGTGACATAGCAGTTGAAGAAGAACAAGGAGGCTAAGACCAAATTCATTTAGAAGAAGAACAATAGTGAAACCTTTTCAAAGGTGCTACGGGATAAGTAAAGATCAAACTCAACATATTTTAGTAACACCTTTTTGAAGGCACTAGAAGAAAATCAAAGTCAAATGTTAACATTTCTTTTTGAAACCTTCTCGAAGGTGCTATGAGATGATCATAATAAATTCATTGGTGAAAACCTCATCAAGGCACCAATATCAGAGCATAAAAGTTATTCATTATTTACTAAAGATAATATCAAAGATCAAATAAAAATAGCTTCCAATCTAAAACATAATCAGATAGTAGCTACTCTTAAGATCAAACAACATAACAACCTGATGGTTTTATTGAGATCATCTTCAAAGGTCTTCAACCTCGCCACAACCAAAATTTTGGTGAATTTGGCATCAATAACATTATGTGTGACTAAAAGTCCCAATCTCTATTTATTCCCTCCCCTCTTCCCCCCACCACCACCCCCCCGCCCCCCAACATTATACATTCCATTATTACCCACATATTTATTACCCACTTATCTCATTTATCCTACCATTATTTACCATCACTGACAACACTTTCCTTTATCAAGGTTATAAGGATATCTTATCTCAAAATTTCAAGGAAGTAGAATCAACAATCTATGAAGATCATGAACACATTATTAAGGTCTAGATCAGCAACAAGTTCTTAACATATTAGTTATTTTAAAAGGGTGTTAGATAGAAACTTATATAGTTGATCATTATTTTATTGTCTCATATATTGACTAAGACGTGTATCTCTCTGTTAGTAAGAGCAACAAAACCATTTTTTCATCTACCTTTCACCTATTTGCCATTACCATGCCTCGTATCTTAGGGATAACCCTATAGACCCTTTTTAGGCATTATTATACCATTGAGATCCATGAACCATGCCATTTGAACTACATTAACTTGAGGTCCTTTAGGAATATGTAGGAAACACTCAATTTTTATTGAGGCCAGCTCGGTCACCCTTTTCTCATGTTCTCACCATTTTGTGAGTAATCTGATCTAGTCATCACTTGGGGGTAACTTTGCACCATTGTATATAATTTTCTTATGATCATTTCATTATACCATTTTCATTCCTATATAGACCAAAACCTATTTTTAGTCATCCTACCCAATCTTGTTTTGATCTTGGTTCTTTTGATTCTTCCCACACCTTTTGTGGGGGGATTTTAATGAAGTTTAAATAATCAATCAAATATATGTTTATAATGACAGTCTATGAAAGTAGTGTGATAGTTGATCTAGCATGATATCTTTCATCCTATATCCACGTTTGTTTATGTGATCCTGATTATAACCGCCTATGGGCAAATTAGTGTCTCACTAGTCTTGCTACTAATTATAACTTCTTATGGGAAAATTAGTATTATTAACCTATGCCATTGTATCTTAGTTATAACCATTTATGGGAAAACTATGGGAAACACTTGTTTATCATGTATTACTACATCACCTTGCCATTACTATTTTCATTTGACTGGCCATTTGTCAGATTTGAGAACCTGTTAGGACCTAGTTGGTTTTTCTTCACCTTTTGTGTGGATGGAATTAATATAACTTGATGTAATTTTAGGTCTATGTAGGTCATGCTCAATTGATGTTGAGATCACCTCAGTCCCCCTTTCCATGCACTCTCACCATTTTGTGAGCAACCTGAACCTCGCTCTAATCGATTGCAAACATGGGCCATTATAGTCAGCTTAGCTATCTTATTGGAACCTCTACTCTCAAGACATGCATCTCCTCAACTAGATGGTCCACCTTGTGCATATTTTATCCCAAAAACACCCAAACCATTAGAAATACTTTGAAAATACCAAAAACATTAGAACATGATCCACAAAAGAATAAAAACATTATCTCATGCTTCTATACATTTGTACATTCCCACTCCACCATCCCTTACTTTGGCTATTTTGTGAGCAAATATTAATTCTCTCACCATTTTGTGAGCAACTGTTAAGTTTGAATGCTCTCACCATTTTGTGAGCAACTATTAAGTTTGAACACTCACCATTTTACGAGGAACTATTAAGTTTGAATGCTCTCACCATTTTGTGAGAAATTGTTAAGTTTGAACACTCTCACCATTTTGTGAGTAACTATAAGGTTTGTTACACTCTTGCCATTTTTCAAGAACAAAAACACCAGTTTATTTCATCTTATCCCAATCACTTTCCATTTTGCAAGATCATTATTTCTCATCTCATCAGCTTCTTATTTACCAAACCATTCTCGTTTGTTTGTCATATATTCCATATTATTTTATAACATTAATCATGCTGGTCTGATTATCATTTTCCTTCTATCCCATTTCTTGGGATAATTACATTTGGCTTGAAGTTTATGTTGGAACATGCATCCATGGAACTATGTAGGTAGCGTTCACTTGTCTTATACATCTAGAGTCAGCTCGGCCAACCCCTTCCTTTTATTCTCTTCCCCCATTTCTTCTGTCATTATTCCTCTTTAATTAGGGAACAATTGTCATGTCATTGTTATTTGTTATGATGTGATGGAAAGTAATGCCTCTAGAAAACATACACGAACATTTGTCTTTAAACCGCACTAACTTGGTTTTTGTTTATGTGTGTTTATTTGAGTTTTCTTGGTGTTTTATTATGTTTTCTTGGTTTTTTTATGCTTTTGCACCTCTCCTTTTATTTCTTCTCCATTTTTTTGCTTCTTGTCTCTTCTTGGTCTTGTGTTTCCTTGTTTATTTTTACTTATCTCTTTTATGTTTCAGAACATCTTGATGATTCACATGGATCTCGATTGTATATATCTTGATCCTATGTTATTACATTGTTCTTAGACTATTTTGTTTATTTTATTGTTGTTGGTGTCTTATTTTTCTGTTTGATTTTGGTTTTTTGTGTTCAAGAATGCCTTGATGATCCACATGAATCTTGATTATTCATATCTTGGTCTTATGTTGTTAAGATGTTCTTGCCTTTTGTTTTTAAACATTTTTGTTCCTAATTAAGTCTTGATAGATCATATCTTGATTTCAAGTTAGGTTCCTTTATGTTTGTCTTTTTATTTGTTTTTGCTTTTTTGTTTAAATGTAAATCACTGTAACTCTGGTTTTGGTCATTATTTTACCATTATCCTTAGTTACAGATATTCACATTTGAATTGGCTCAGTGTAATTGGAATCTTATGTCATTCTATGTTATTCATACTTATGATGCCTAATTTATTTTGATATAGCAAGAAATTTTTGCTTAGGTATCAACGTCTTAATGTTAACATCAACTCTAATGAATGATTCTCAAGAACACTTTGCAAAACCTAGGCTCATGATACAAAATTAGGCTTCTAGGTAATATAAATTTTAATACTCAAGTTTATGCTTAGACATGAATCTCTTTGTATACGTTATGAGTTTAATCAATTCTCAATCATTTTTAATCATTATTCATTCCATTCTCTCCCAAACTTGGGTGAGCTACATTTGGCCTAAAGTTTATGTTGGAACATAAGTCCATGAAACTATGTAGGCAACACTCAATTTCTATTGAGGTCAGGTTGACTATCTCCATTCTTCTTTTCATCTCTCTCATCACTTTGTACATTCTCATATGCTTAGTTTTATATGGCCTCCTATTACACCATCACATGTATGTTTTTTCCCACTCGCTTTAACCTATCTTTTGGGTTATATCCTTGAGCTATTTTTCTTGCCAATTTCCCATGCTGGGGCCTAACATCTGAACCACATTTGAATAAAATCATCTATATAAGGGAAAAATAATTATTTATTATTTATCAATGATCAAGATTTTCCTTACTAAGGTAAAAATATTTTATCATGATCAAATTTGCTCTATTGGAGTACTTCTTATTATATTCTCTTTGGAGACCCCATCATTCTAGTGGTGCTTCCCTTCCTAAAGTAAAATGTTCTCTCTTTTCCTCTAATTCCAAACTCTCCACATTAAAGCCCATGATGGAAATATTTTAGTGTGCAATTTGTCTCAAGATTGATCAATGTCATAAGTACATAGCTTGTACTCTCAAATTGGGTACATTTATAGTGTGTCCCTTACATTTATGGACTATATCTTTCCTATTCCCCCCATCTCTAGGTCCTATTATACCTCTCATTATATTTTTATCATTGATGGTGATCACGTGTGCAAGCATTAGCTCATCTGGATGTGATATATTCCATGGGTTAAGCTCTCACTTTCTCTCTCTTTTTGAGAGTCCATCTTTC
Source organism: Torreya grandis (assembly GCA_037957365.1). Classification (NCBI taxonomy): domain Eukaryota; kingdom Viridiplantae; phylum Streptophyta; class Pinopsida; order Cupressales; family Taxaceae; genus Torreya; species Torreya grandis. The sequence goes on along the minus strand of JARHVA010000479.1, from coordinate 4,607,659 downwards.
TCTTTCATCCTAGTATGTCCTCTCGAGGGGGCATCATGGGTATGTTCCAATTTCTTATTGATAAATGTTTTCTTTGAAAAGATGTTGCTTCACCTGAATGTCTCGCTATGCCTTCTCAAATAGGGGAAAAATGTAGACATCTAATTTCTAACACCATCTATGTTGAAATTGTCAATCTCACTCAAATTGCACTCAAATGCACATTTTAGGTCAAAATCCATGAAATGCCCTAAATAGTTCAAACTTGTCAATTACAAGTGCTGATTTAGGTCAAAATATCCCTAAATAGGGTAATGCATTTTATGGGCCAGCTAACTTTGAACATATCATTTTGAGTCAAAATGTCAATTTCACCATTTAGTACTCTAGATCACTCTTTTCTTCTAATTCATTGGTACATGTCACATACCTTTGTTATTTGGTGTTGGCAACATCCTAAATGGGAATACAACTCCAATGCATATAACATAACCTTCCAGTTCCTCTCTAGTCAAATTATGACCCATTAATATGACTTTTTGACCATTTTGATTAATTGAGGGCCAATTTTCAAGTAATTGCACAAATGTTGATTAACCTTGTTTAAGGCTAATTAATCCAAATCAAGAGCTTAAGTGGATTTTACATGAGATTTATTGAATATTTAGTTTTGAAAATTAATTCCTATTAACTACATCATCAAGTGACATCATTTCTTGGGAAGACATGCCTAAGCCATAAATGAAACAAATATCAGGATTATGGGTCACCCATGCCTAGTTAATGCCACCCATGCCTTTTCAATTCCCCTTCTTCCAAGGTCATGATGAAGATAATTATGGATTAAATTCCAAATATTAAGATTATCCTCAACCACACATCTTCATCTCAAGATGGATGGTTCAGGTTGATCCTAACCAATCTCAAAAATCTATAAATAGAAAGGCCATGAACATCATTTCTAAGCTATTTTGATGCAAGGTTATTATGCTCAAATATCTTCAAAGCTTGAATATTGAAAAGTCATAATGCTAAATTATTTCCACAAAGCTTCATTAATAAGCTAGTTTAGTGATTTACAATCAAGAGCCTAGGTTTTATGGAGTGTTCTTGAGGCATTGGCAAAGCTTACCACCATTGTTGACAAAGACAAGGATTCTTGATCAAGGGAGAACATGTTTTTGAGCCACATGGGTATGGCGAATCCATTTGTGAAGGTAATATGGTGTTGTTTTCTTTCATTTATTTCTTTCTATCCTTTGTAATTATCATAGAAATAGATAGGCTTGGTTAGTTAGTTCTTTATGCATGTTTCATTATTTATGGACTAATTCTTGACTAACTTGCTTTGTAATCCTTTCTACACAACCTAAATTCATACCCTTGAAAATCCCTACTCTTGAGTTCCCCCTGTTGACTCTATTTTGCCTTCCAAACATCACCTATAGGTATTGATATGCTCAGTTAGACCTTGATGCTAGTGCATATATACTCTCTTTGAATCTTCTAAGTCAAATATCAATGATTTGAACTGGTATATAATGTTAGACAATGCTAACACTATTCATTTTTAGTCCTTAAGTTCATTGTTTGCTTATAGTTTTTATGTTGATTATGTTATTATCTTTGAGACTCTGCCTGTAGGTGGTTGGTCATGTTTTAGGTTTTAAAAGGTGTTTATAACTTCTCCTTAGTACCTTTGAATCACTACACACCTGCTCAAATCCATTATGCCTACTTTTTTTAGACTAGGTCTCACAAAACACACTCCTTTTTTCTCTCTACCTTTGACTGAGTAACCCTACCTTAATTAACTATAAACCCTATGAGTGAGCTTCAACTAAGCATTGATTATGTTGTTTGAGAGACTCCCCTTAAAGCTTAACCTTCACTTGGAACCTATTCATACTTGTATTCACTTGAAAGGGCTAAAGCATCACATAGCCATTATGATTTAGCCACTGTCTGCCCTATTGACTGGATGTGGGCATTTAGTTAATTAGACCTAGTCATTATGTATAGAGACTTTACATGAAACATGAAGTATATATATCATGTGAATTCACCTTGGGTTCACTTTATATGTGTTAAAACAATACCAAAATACCTTGACTAAGGTCATTGTTAGATTGGTTACAACTATTACAACTATAAGTGAGTGTAATATTTAAAAACCATTACCAAAGTGTGAAATTTTTTAAAATAGTGAGCATATTCTTGTAACTCAAAATGGTGCTTCTCTTGCAACTTGGATGCACTTGACATATTAAAACATCATGAAAACTAAGGAAAAGAATGGATATTATCTGAGGATGAATCCAAAATAATATAGAATAAATATTATGAATTTGTTTGTATGAATTTGCCCAAAATGAAGCAAAACCTATAGGGTGCCTAGATTTACAAGCAAAAAAACACAGTCAGCTTGCAAAGGATGGTTCATAAAGCATGGTTGACCAAAATTGGAAATATTGGTATGGAAATGGATATTAATAATTTTAATACTACCTCCCAAAATAATTTTACCTAAAAATCTTTATGCTGACCGTACCAATTATAAACTTGCAAGTCACTTCTATTTGCCAATAAAGGTGAAAAAGGAGTAAAATAGTTTTAGCTCAAAAATGGAACTTAAAAAGCAAATAAAGCATGTAATTGAGCATGGGGAAGTTTAAAAGGCACTTATTGACCATTTACCATATGGAACACTTCCTAAAGAGGCCTTACAAGTGCTAAACTCTTCTTTCCCTTCAAGAAAACTACCCTTGCTTCTACATAACCTGCCATATTTCAGTTATGTCAGTTGGTTAAGACTAAAGTGGATAATGGGGCATGACATAATTTTTTTAACTTGCACACTTCCAAATAAACCTAGTAACTCAAGACCTAGTAACTCAACTTTTCCCTTTCCTAGTTTAGACCTTGTTTGGAACACTTTGACCTAGACCTTTAACATGCTGATTTTTATTCACACACTTTAACTTTTGTGAATATGACATTTGATGTTAGGATATTTTATGTTAAGTCTTAGCACAAACCATTTTGGAGACACAACTCCACCTTTAGACCATATTGGAGATATAGCTTCACCCCTTTGACCAAGTTGGACCAAGCTTGAACCATTTTTCCTTTGGACGTAGTTTTTTAGAGTTTGTAAAACTCTAAGACTTTTTGTTTTGGAGCTTTCATAATTTACATGGATATGTCTCACCACACTTATGGTGAAATCATGTACAATCTAGTTTATTATAGAATGGCCGCATAAAATCCCACTAGGAACCCCTATAGAGAAAGATTTTCTAAGGAGTTTTATTATTCTCCCTACAATACTTCATATGGGGAACATAGTCAAAATACACAAAATCTAAATCGAGACCTTGATTGGCATGAATAGGCTTGTGAGGAAGACTTTGAGGACCCAACTATAGATAATGTTGTTTGGGATATGAATCCATACCCTCTTTTAAATAATCAATACATGGAACACAATTAAGAACCAACTTATGAGCCAACTCACAACTGGGATGATATGGTTTATGAGGAAGACTTAGATGCTTTGGCTTATGCAAGTAATCAGGCTCCACCACATTGTATCACTTCTATTTCAAAACCAAAATGTCACACTATTTCTATTTCAAGACCTCATCCTTTAGTTTGTGCAAGCAACCAAGCTCCATAATGCCTAACCATTTCTATACCAGGACCTCATCCTTTGGTTTGTATGAGAAATCAAGCTCCACAACACCCCTTCATCATTCTAGGACCTAGTCCTTTAGCTTTTGCAAGAAATCATGCTCCACACTACCCTATCATTACCATCTCAAGACTTTGTCCTTTGGCTCACGTGAGAAATCATGCTCCCCAAGGCCCTACAATTATCCAACCACAAACCATTCCTCATCCAATACCAATCCCATCTAAACCTCAACCCATCCAATCATTCAAAGATTAGGCTATATTCACAACTGGTATTTTCTAACTCATTGGAAACCAAGGCCAAAATAACCAACCAATCTAAGATGTTTTTGTTGAACCAACCATTTGTGATAAGTCAACCTATGATGAATTTCATATTGATCCTATACCATTTATCAAGGAGTCTCACTCTGATAAGCCAATCTTTGCTGAGTCACTTCTTAATGATTATAACCACCTTTGGGAAAATCATTACATTGACCATGTGCCTATTTTTAAGAGCCTCCTATTTATAAGCTATCCTCTAAGGAGTTGTCTCTTGACCTTTTCCCATCCTAGAGGAGTCTCACTTTGACAAACCAGTCTTTGTGGAGCCCATCATGCCGTTATAAGGTTTTACTTGTCCAAAACCAAATATTAAACAAGACATTATTGTAATATAGTACCCATCAGATGAAGAATCAAAATTAGAGTCAGGTTTTATTCTTGAACTGACATCAGATTTAGCATTAGAAAAAGAATCAACATCAGTGTCAACATTGGATTCAGAGTCCCTTGATTTAAAATTAGATTTAGAAGAACAATATGTTCATGGTTGTTATAACATCAGTTATACATGCCTTACAAATCAATTTGAATACATTTGTGATCCTTCTATAGTTTTTTAGGATGAGTACTTCATCTTCAACACAAGTTATCCTAGTATCTTATATGAGGATTATACAACCTCTCCCCATTCCATTACCATTTTAGAGGCCATTACCATCAACCAAAATATCCATATTATTGACATTCCATCTCCCATAAGTGTCGATTGGTATTTATAGAATCACACTTTTTTAAGTTGCATCCATGGCAACATATTGGTTGAATAAAAGTAAGGAGGCCAAGACAACATTTACATATTAGAAGAACGTTATCCTAGTAAAACCTTTTTGAAGGTGCTAAGGGATAATCAAAGTTAGAACTCAACATCTTGTAGTGAAACTTTTTTGAAAGCGTTAGAAGACAATCAAAGTCAAAAGTCAATATTCCTTAGTGAAACCTTCTCGAAGGAGCTACAAGATAATAAAGACAACATCATTGGTGAAAACCTCATTGAGGCACCAATAGCCAAGCAAAAAAATTCTTCACTACTTGATGAAGACAAAATCAAAGATCAATCAAATAGCTTCTAATCTATAGCCTAATTAGATGGTAGCTACTCTCAAGATCAAACAATAGAAAAATCTGGTGGGCTTATCAAAAGAACAATTATTCAACCCACCACAACTAAATTTATGTTGAATCTGGCATTAACAACATTACATGTGACTAAAATTCCCAATCTTCATTTGTTTCCCCACCATTATACATTCCATTATCATCAACCATTCCATTTCACAATCAAACCTACCATCCATTATTTGTCCTTATTTACCATCCATGGTTACACTTTCCTTTGTAGAGGCTACAAAGATACCTTGTCTCGATGTGTGAAGGAATCAAAATCAACTAAGGAAGATCACAAAAGCCTTCTCAGTAACTAAATCTGTAGACCATTCTTGATAGAGTAGCTATTCATATGAGGTATGGGATAGTAATTAACATGATCAAGTATTATATTTGTATCATTTGTTGATTAGAACATGCATCTCCACTCAATAAGAACAACATAATCATATGCCACTTTACCATACCTAGGCTAAAAACATGTACCATACCATCACATTTCCATTGCCATTGTTGCATATCAATTTGCCATTGTTGTAGATCTTAACCATTCACCCACCACTTGGGGGCAACCCTCTTACCATTTCATCCAATCTATCTAGACCATCATTATCCTAAGCAAGACCATACCATCCTATCATTCCATTCCTATCTAGACCAAAGCCTATTTTTAGTCATCCTACCCAATCCTATTTTGATCTTGGTTCCTTTGGTTCTTCCTACACTTTTTTTGAGGGGATTATAATCAAGTTTTAATAATAAATCTAATCTATGTTTATAATGATAGTCTATGAAAGTAGTGTGATAGTTGATCTGGCAAGATATCTTTTATCCTGTATCATGTTTGTTTATGTGAGCTTGATTATAACCACATATGGGAAAATCAATGTTTCACCAGTCTTGCTACTAATTATAACCTCCTATGGGCAAATTAGTATCATTGACTTATGCCATTTTATCCTAGTTATAACCACCTATGGGAAAATTAGGGGCAACAATTTTTTACAATGCATTACCACATCGCTTTGCCATCATTGTTTTCATTTGACTGGCCATTTGTCAAATTTGAAGACTTGTTAGGACCTAGTTGGTTTTTCCTCACCTTTTGTGTGGATGGAATTACTATGACTTGAGGTCATTTTAGGACTATGTGGGTCATGCTCAATTCATGTTGAGGTAACCTCAGTCCCCCTCTCCATATTCTCTCACCGTTTTGTGAGCGACCTAAGCCAAACACTCTCGCCATTTTTCGAGTAGGTATCTTATCATTCTCTAACAAGTTAAGATACCTCAAAATTACAAAAACATTCATAACATTTCAAAAATCCAAAAATATTTGTCCTATCTAAGCCCAGTCAGTTATTCTCGATCTACCTTATTGGGGCATTATCATTGTTAGGATGCTTTATTTTACTTTTATTTTTAGGCTTTCTATTTGTTTGTTTGTTTGATCGCTTGCTTGTTTGTTTACTTTAAACACTGTTGCCTAGACATGGTCTATATGTATGCATTGGGTGATTCCTTTCACACATTATTCTTGGGTCAATACATATTCATACGTCAACATTATCATCATGGTTTTTATCATTGGTGCATTATTTTCAAGTGTTTATTGGATTGGGAGTTAGTCCTTATGCATATTTTGGCCAAGTCTTCATGGTGTTCTATCATGAAGCCTACCATCACATATGCTACAACAAAACTTAGTTTTAGGAAGGTCTAAAATCAATGGAGCCATAGAAGTTTCTTCTTGGTACCTTGGTAAATCCTTCCATCCCACCCTTGATCAAATCAACCCAGTGACCATTATAGTTGTATCATTGCTAATTAGGATGATCATCTCCTCATTAATAGGTACAACTAAATCATTTACATTGATCAATATTATTCTTCTATTCATCTATTTTGTCACTTTGCACTCACTCATCTTTAATATGTATTCAAGGTTATATCCTTGAGTAATGATTTCTAATCAACCCTAACTAGGGCACAATCATCTTTAGCCAATCTAAGTCCTCTTAATGATTATAACCACCTATGGGCAAATCATTATTTTGACTTTTAACCTTGATTATAACTACCTTTGGGAGAATTAGTATTTTTTTACATCAATGCATGAAATAATTTTCTCATTTGGATTAATCTCAACTACGAGTTAATTCCACCTTTATTTTTGTTTCTTTTTGAGGGATCATCCATTAAATGTGACAGCCACTTCCTCAAAGGGGCATCATCATAGGCTTACCAAAACCATTTGGAGCTTTATTCTTTAGTCATTATCTTATTCATGGCATACAAACCATCTCTCATTATTTGAAAATAAATTACTTTGCCTATAGTTTGCAACATCTTCCCAAATAGGGGAAAATTGTAGACATCTAAAACTTGCCACCGATAACCTCCAACCAGGCTTTTGGCCAATTTCCACCCAAAATGCACAATTTGGCCTAAAAACACTAAAACATGTTAAATAGTTTGAAAATGACATCTTCAAGTTCTGATTTTAGATAGGGTATCCCTAAATGGGCAACACAATTTATGGGCCAACTAACTTTGATCAGATCATTTCAGGTCAAAATGCCAATTTTGCAGCTAGGTGCATTGGATTGCTCTTTCCTATCAAATCTTCTACACAAGACACATGCCTTTGTTATTTTTTTTGGTAACATCCTAAATGAGATAAAGGTTCCAATTAATCTAACATTACCTTCCAATTCCAATCTAGTCAAATTTTGGATCAATAACAAGACATTCTGATCAATCTGAGTAATTTATGCACAAAGTGCTTAATCATGCTTAAGAGATAATTAACCCTAATCAATAATTCCATGGAAACTTGTTGAAAAATTATTTTTGGAAATGAATATTTAATATATACATCATTAGGTGACCTTATTTCTTGGGAAGACATCCCTAGGCCATAAATGCCACAAATATCAAGATTCATGCCCTCCATGCCTCATCAATGCCTTCCATGATGCCCTTCATGCCTCTTAATTGCCCATTATTCCAATGTCATGATGAGGATAATTATACAATAAATTCAAAAAATTTAATTAATCCTTAACCACACATCTCAATCTCAGGATGGATGGTTTAAGTTGACTCTAGACATTCTCGAAAATCTATAAATAGAGAGGCCATGAACATCATTTCTAAGCTATTTTGGTGCAAAGTTATAATGCAAAAATATCTTCAAGAAGCCATTAAAACTAGTGTTACCATGAAAAATGATTCAAATCCAAGCCAAGCCATAAGCCAAATGTTCCAAGGAGAGATGGAGGTAGCCAAGCTTCCATTGCCAAGGACTTCATGAGCACAAGCCGAGCAAGCCACCACTACAAAGGCATTTGGAGCATTCAAGGAAGGTGAAAGAATTCTTGTGTTTTCATTCCTTGATTTTTTTGTTGTGTTTGTCATTTATTTTGTTAACTAATCTCTCCCTAGTGTCTAATCCTAGAGATGTTATGTTATTATTGTGTTTATTTCATTTTGTTTTCATTTTGGAACTAACACCATATAAACCATCCTCTCTTGAGCCAAATTCCTAGATCACACAAAATAGGGTATTTTTACCATTTTGTGCATTATACAGGTTCCAAGAGATGAAACCAAATTTATGGGAAATATTAGGACTTATAACAACTCCTTATGGTCATTTCATTCCAAGAAAAAACTCTTAAATGTCTAAATAATAGCTCTCATCTTAGCCAGTCCAAAAACGGCATAGTGGACAAGTTAGTGAGAAGGGTGGAAAACTTCATGTGAGTGGATTTTAAGATGTATCTGATGATTTTAAGGCCATATATGGTCTTAACACTTTTCATCCACTCCCTCTAATGAATTTTCATGGAAAACTAAAGCTAATTTTGAGGCCAAGTGTGTAGGGTGCATGAAGAAGGAGTTTTTTAGACTGTAGATGATGATGGCTCACTTTTAGATGATTCCAAAAGATCAAGACTAAAACCAATGCATGAGGAGGAATTTATGAAATCCTTCCACTTAATTCTAATCATTATAACTATTCTTAGTTAGTTATGAGGTGTTTAAGAAGCTTAAATCATGAAGGTAGTTTTTTTGAGCCAGTTAAGAGGATTTTATACCACTTTACAAGAGTTTGATGACTTGGATGGACAATTGGGATTCCTAAGCTTGCATGGTTTTTTCCAAATCCTCTTCTCATGCACAATTAATTTATTTTGTTAGCTTGACAACTATCTTTGTGACCCTTGCACTTCTATCTTCTCCTCTCTCTCTCAAGTTCAATAAGAACTAGCCATTTTGATCATTGTAACTAATGCTCCAAGTGAGTATGGCAAAAACCTACTCATTTGAATACCTTTTGATCAATAAGAATACTAATTTTTACCTCTTCCATGATTATTATTAGTGTGTTAATTTGTAATCTTTGATTTCTCATAAGTGAAGACTATGGATTCCTTCGCATGTTATTTCATTCTTTCATCCTATTTGTAGTTAGAAAGCTTCTTCTTGTAGGGTATGTGAATTGTTTTAGAAAATGCCAAGGATTGAGTGAGTTAGTCTATTCACTAGTGCCATTAAATTCCTCTTGTCTAGTCCTTCTACATTTTTACAGTTATCCATAACCTCATAATGTAATATTAATGTGAGAAGATGTAGATTGGAGAAGTGTATGCTTGGTTAGTCTCTTGGTTTTAAGTGTAACATGCAACTAGTTTGAAGTCATCAATCTATTTGGTGTATCACCTCCACTAGGATAGTTTGTTTTCAATTATCTCTCTCCCTTTCCCCCACAAAGTTTAGGTGTAGTTATAATCTAAAGTGGTACATCAAGGGAGCTATCCCTATCTAAATATTCATCACATCCTTAGGCTACCCACAAGCCTAAAGGTGTTTCCATTATGCCACTTAGATGAGGTGAGCTTAGGCATATCCTCAAAGGGTGAAAATCCTAGTGATAAAAGCTCCCAAGTTGCTATGAACCAAGTCTGAGGTCCTCTACTAAAGTGCAAATGGAGTTATACATGTGCAAAGTTGGGCTCCTAAGCATTTTTTCTAGGTTTCTCATACTTAGTCATTTAAGGTCAACTGTTACTAGGACATCATGCAAGAGTAAGTGAAACAACCAACTTGTGTATTTAATATCTCACTCATGAATCCTTGTGAGACTAATGGATCAAGAAAAAATGTAAATTTACATGCCAGGATGATCCTTAGAATTTTTCAAACATGCATGAGATTTTTGGCTCAAGATATAAATCTGCAAAGATGGACCTGTGTAGTGATACATTCACGTGAATGTCAATTTAAGCTTGAAAAAAGTGGGTACTTTTAAGCTTAAATTTTATGGTTGCATGAATGTTAATTATAGTTGTATAAAAATTAAAATACATCCCATAGACTATCAATTTTAAGACCACAAACTGGCCATTAGCTTTCAAACAATGGGTCCTAACAAGATCAATGGTCCTCACTTGATCATACATCTCAATCAAAAAATGTGAGATGAGTCAATAAGTTAGAGAGATTGAGGGGTTGATACATGGCATAAGTATATGAATCTATAGACTGACAATAAGATCCTAAGGAGTAATCTATGTTCGACACATGGCAAATTTGAGGGCTTGCATTTGTTCATATCTAGAAGATCTGATAGAGTAAATGAGAGTTAATGTGTTAATGAGCCAAGTTGGATTTTCATAGCTAATTAGAGTGAAGATGAGCCCAAGGTTTTTGATGCGAGCCAAGAATCCATTTTTGACCACAGAAATTAAGGTCTAATAGGTTTTTCTTGATGCCATTAAATCTCATTCATATGCCATGGAGAAGTCTAACTGATATAGTCAATCATGGGGAATATAAGGGAGTGCCATTAGAGCTTATATTGATTTTTGGTTCAATAAGTTAGAGCTTATAAGGTTATTTATTGTGATTGGTTTACCAGGTTGAATAAGGATCTGTGTATAATGAATCCTTAGTCCTCATAGAGATATAATAGGTTTATTTTAATCTATTATAATATAGAAGGTACTAAATGATCCATGGGTCTATTTTACTATAAAAACTATAGAAAAACCAATGTCTTTAGATTGGTTTTATAACTATAGGTGAGACCTATGATCTAAATATAGAAAAGGAATGAATATGAAATTAATGTAAGGGTGCCCATCATCAACAAAGTAGGTACTTTACCATGCAAGAAATGGCATGATTATTAGTATCAAGACTCAAATATTTGATCCTCATAAGCATGACAAGTGGACTTAGGGTATAAAGGTGGTGAGATGTTATTTTCAGAGGTAGAAGTATAAAGAAGATGAGCTACTATCAAAGAGCATCAAACATAGATATATATAGACAAATAGACAAAGTATTAGGGGTGAATAATGAAGGAAGTTTTCTGAGCCAACAAGAAGAATTTCATGCCACTTTTCAGGAGTTTCATGACTTGGATTAAAACTTGTGATTATTGACTTTAAAATATCAGTTTCACACTCTCTTCCCATGTACATGTAACTCCTTCTCTCAGCATGAAAAGTGTCCTTGTGACATTTGGAATTCTTTCTTCCCCTTTCTCTCTTAGGTTCTATAATAACTGGCCATTTTGGACTTTGTAAAAAAATGCTCCACCTGAGTATGGAAAAGTATTACACATTTTCATACCATTAGATCAATAAAGACAACTATTTTTACCTCTTCTATGACTATTCACAGTGTGTTTACTTGAATAATAGATCTTTCTTAGTGATGACTATGATTTCCTTAGCATTGTTGTCTCATTCTCTCACCTCTTTTCAATTTATTCTTGTATGTCATGTGAAGTGTTCTAAGAAATGTCAAGGTTAAGTGAGTTAGCCTATTAAATAGTGTCATTCTAGACTTATTTTCTATTCTTCCTAGCCTAACCATTCACCATAACCTCATAATGAAACATTGATGTGAGAAGATTCAAATTAGAGAAGTCTATGTCTAGTTAGTCCTTTGTTCTCATATGTAACATGTAGCTAATCAAATAATTTGGTGTATCACCTCCTTTAAGATAGTTTACTTTCATTTTTCTCTTCCTTTTCCCTCACAAGCATATGTTTAGTAGTGATCTATAAGTGGTACACCAAGGGAGCTATCCCTATCTAGAGATTTAACTCATTCTTAGGCTACCCATAACCTAGAGGTGTTTCAATTATGCCCCTTAGATGAGGAGAGTTGAGACATATCCTCAAAGGGCGAAAATATAAGTGACAATGAGACCATCAATTTTTTCTATGTTCTACTCCATCTGGACTGAAAGTGATTAAACCTTAGGTTGAGGTCTGGACTACTCCTCAAATACACACATCTCTAACTTGTGTTCATTTTAATCCTCCATGATTGCAACTTATTTGACATTAGTTTGAGATAAATTATCATGCTTAAAAATACACTCTCCTTCATTCCTAAGAGATTTAACAACTTTAATATCATATTCACACCTCTTAGGAGGATATGTTGACTTACTCGATTGTTCAAATTATTAAACTATGGCATGAAACTGTTTCCATAGGTCATCTTCCTCTTCATGGTTGCCACCTTCAAGGACTCCTCCATCTTGTGAAGGTAGAATTGAATTGTTTTCCTCACCAAATTTATCTACCAAAATTGGAATAAAATCATCATCATGTAAATGAATAAGGTAATTACCTTCAACAGCTTGTGGAAAAGAACTTTCAATGCTTACCTCAGATTATCCATCACTTACCTCATGTATGATGTATGTGCCAAGATCAGTCTACTCAAATAAAGTGTATGGATCATGTACATAAGTGTTTGATCTATACTCATCTAGGAAAAGGTCATAGATAACTTTAATCTTAGATGATTCTCTATCATCCATAACACACTCTTCTCATTGATTGTACAATTCAAGTTAGAACCTACTTCTACATATGGATCAATATGAAACTTAGCCAATGGTTGAGTTCTAATGCTTACCTTCATTCCATAAATTTTATTTAAGGCTAAGAAGGACTAATTAGCTAAGATCTATCCTGATATCTTGGTTGTGAAATCCCTTGAGAGGTAGATAACAAAGTGAGCAGGCAAGTCAGCCACTACTATTTATTAAAGAATTGGGAAGATTAGATAATCATGAATGAAAACTCTCAACCCTTTGACAAGTCCCACTAACTTAGCTGGTGTCCCATAAAGTTGAAGCACTCACTTAATATATGTTTCATATTTCAAACCCAATTCATCTACCATAATCTTAGGTATAACTGAGGTATTTTCCCTACCATCTACAATGTAGTTATGAACAAGTTTGTATCTAATAATGAAGTTGAGGTGGAAGGGTGGAGGATTTTTATATTTGGAAGTGGGTTCTATAATTTAAGTGGGAGCATTGGTAAGGGAATCATTACCATGTATTTATGGTTGAATATTGAGGTGGATTTGAGATCATTATTCTTGAAGAAGCTCTTTCTGACCAGACAAGTGAAGCATTTACCAAAGAGAGAGACTAGCTTTAGTATTCTTCAAAGAATCAATGATGTTGAAAGAAGGAACATTTAACTTTTCTTATGTCCTTGAAGGAAAATAAGTGCCTTGAGTTTTAGGAATTGGATCACTTTGAGTCACCCTTCCAACATTTTGATTTGAAATGGGTGTAGAATTTATAGGGATTGCCATACTTAGACTCACACCTTGCTACCTTGTAGGAGGGTTACTTGAACTTGTGTCAACACCATGATTATCTCCTAAATACCTCCTATTGGATCTAGCATTAGTTTCAACTAAAGAATTTTGATTGAGGACATATGTATCTTCCATTAGAAAGTTTTTAAGATTCACTTTTTGGAGATGTCATCTTTCATTTGCTTAAATGTAATTTTCATCTTTTTCTAACAACTGAGGAGTGACTCTTCCTTGAGAAACCAAGGCTGATCCTACATCTTTTTTGGATCCATGAATTATCCTTGCTACCATTCTTCTCCTTGGACTAAGTTACTATAAATCAAGACCATAGCTCTTGTGTTGAAGGTAGAAGTTGGGTTATATGCATTAGATGGCCTATTGAAGTTAGGCTATCCTTGCCCTCTACCTCAATAATATTTCTAAGGTGGGGACCTATTTACTTATTAAGGATAGGGGTAGGGTTTTTGGTTAACTCCATACTACATATTTGGTTGCCTAACTTGAGCCTTTAAGGATTTATTCTTTCATCCTAGTCAATGGTATCTTTTGAATTCTTAAAGGAAACTATAGACATGGCATTTGTATTTGAAATTTGAACGACACTTGGAGTAGTAGTAGACATGTTTGGAAAAAGAGGCATGGAGACTTTTGGAGGTAGTTTTCTAGCTTGTATTAGGCTATTCTCATCTCTAATGGAAAGGCCATAAGCTTCAAGTCAGGTTTAACCACCCATGGACTCCAACATTATGGCTATGTCAATACTGATATCCTTTAGGTATGTAGGAAACACAAATATTGTTAGGGGTCTCATGGGAGGAGGCATCTTATGCCAAGTTATTTGGAATCTCTCACTAACATCATGCATAGTCTTAGGACCCCTTTGAATTACATTAAGATGATGAATGAGTGATGTGTGATCACTTTTGTCTTCAAACCTTGAGGTTAAAAACTCTCCAAAATCATCCCATGTGGGAATACATCCTCCCAATAATGTTCTATACCAATCAAGTATTTTCCCTCTAAGGGACATGGAAAGTATTCTGATTGTAATATTAACTTCAGTGACATTGTAAAAACTATAGAAGTTAGATATGTCCCTAATATGCTCACTAGGGGTGACATGACCTTCCCCATTAAATATCATAACACTCTTTGTAACATTAGGAGGTATATCATAATATGCATTGAGGTGTATGGGATTTTTAGTGTTAAATGATGGGAAGGCATGATGCCTAGCCATATTTTCTTCAAGTTACTCTTCACTCTCTTGATTTTCTTGGCTTACAAAGTCTTATTGTTCTTCAAAGGTCAAAATGGGTTTAGGATGTTGAACTTCAAGAGGAAGTTTAGGTTGAAGGAGTGGGTTTATGGGATTAATACCTATACTAGAAGTTGACCAAGTACGGACCATGAAGTATGAAAAAAGAATTGATAAAACTTGGTCTACAATAAGAAATTATCTTGAATAGAGTTACCACATGCTGAGTAAAACACCAATGTAGCTATGATGTTAGCAAGACCAACATTCACCTTGAAAAGATATACATGAGACAATTGTCCCACTAGGTGTGCCATAATTGTTGTCACAAAATATTTAACCCTAGAGATGGTTGTTCAAGCCTACTCTAAGATTTGGGCAATATGGGATTACCTCTAGGCCTACAGGTTGCCTATAGTAGAGGTAAACCTTTAGGTTTAAGGGCTAGCTCCATAGATTTCTCTTTGCTTACTTATCACATACACTAATTGTTTTCTTGGATGAAAATGGGATATGATTAACATGAAAATAAACTACTCTAATGAGGTGATACACCAAAATGATCTCCACTAGACTACCATACACTTGTTGACCAAATTTGACTTTCTCGTCAAATTTGGGCACCTATAGGTAAAAACTTGAATTTTAGGCCTATAAGAGGGTATAATGTATTGTAATGAGGTGTTTTATATGTAATTTTATGTCAATTAATGTTGTATTAGCTTTGGTCAATTAATTGCTAGGTCAATTTACCATTTAGAGTCATTTTGAGGGGTCAAATAGGTATATTTAATGCTTTGTATAGGTTTTTTGGGAAATGTGAAAGTGTAAAAATGTGATGTCATGTGAAATGTGTCACTATAAGTATTAATACACTATTGGTAACTTAAATTTGTAGGTTATGTAGAATAAAGGGTAGTTTTCTTCAAGAAAAGAGTGAGTTTGGCACTTGTTCAGCATCCTTGGGAAGTGTGCCATATGGTAAATGATCAATAAGTGCCTCTTCATATTAATAAAAATAAATTATATGTTTTATTTTCTTGTTAAATTTAATTTTTATTCCAAAACCATTCTAATCCATTTTCACCTTTCTTGGCAAGCTGAAGTGACCTTCAGGGTTATAATTGGTACAATCATCATAGTGAGTTTAAAGAAAAATGCTCTTGGGGGTGTATTATAAAATAAAATACCTCAATTTTCATATAAAAAAGTTTGATAATGATCAATTTTTATTTATGAACCATTCATTTGAAGTTGATTGTGCAAATTTGCCTATCAATCTATACACCCTTATGGTTTTGCCTTGGTTAGAAGAAGTCTAAACAATCTAGTTGGTTTCACTGATTCTTAAATATGTTTAATTAGTTTTTTAATGTATCTCATGTTTTTTACATGATTATAAGTTTTTTAGATGAGAAAATAACTTCAAAATTGTAGCTTGGTCTCTTCTAGGTGCAACATATAGTTTTCTTCATTTGCAGAGTTTCATGCTTTGTCAACAGCTATAGAAGGTTGTGATAGTGTATTTTCAATGTTTTCAAGGTTTTTTTACTAAATTTACCTTGTAACTTATTTTTTCAAAGCAAAAATATTAATGGTTGACAAGTTCATATGCCACACCAACCAGTCTTAGACACCCTTGCCTGTTCTATCCCAGATGTTTTCAAGAGTTTTTCACATTGGAATAAATGTTATGAAGTTTAACTTAGATACTCCTAAATTATAATCATGAATTTGATGGATTGATATTGAGTTTTGAGTTGTTATGAGATTATTCATCAACATGTCCTGCTCTTTTCCAAGCTCACTACCTGCATACATCTCACATACACCTACAACAAGCTCCTTGATGACATCATCTTGAGGAAATTGGCTTGGTGATGAGTTAAATAATTTGAAGCATGAAAGGTGTAAAATGGTTTGATATATCATGAGGCCTTTGGGTCCATTTTTGTTCTCTATTTCACACATTCCTAAGCTTACTACCTGCTCAGTCAAATACACACCCATAGGTGGCCTAAATAGAGGACTGAGATGCTAAATAAAATGATAAGACACATGGTGGAACATTTTTGGAATTCCAACATGATAGGAAAACCTTATTAGTTTTGTGTTCAAGGATAATTTTCAAATTAGAGTTAAGATTGTTTCAAAAGCTTGAGGGATTGAGTTTAGGGAAAGTTGCCCCAAAATGACAAAATAGAGAACCTATTGGTTTTGTGAATATCATATGGCATGATGACAAGAGACTTTAACGTTTTTTAATGGTCTTGGATTGATGTACATACATAGGACCAGAGATCCAAAAAATATTGAGGGAAAAGCACTAGAGGAAGATAGTTGTAAGGAGCCTTAAACATACCTAAAAACACACTAAAACCTTGCATTCTTATCTGCAAGTTTGGAGTCTTGAATGACATATGATATCCTAAGGAGCAAAAAAACACTCTATCATGAAAAGAGTCATTTCATGGTTTGAAAGGTTTAAAAAATGGTATAAGGACCATAGTTATAGTGTTGATGATAATGCTCCAGGCTCATGGACACCTAGATGTGTTCCTTTATAGACCCCATCATACACCTACAAGCAGTGTTCAGGGGTAAAACATTTATGCCTAGATAGTGACCATAAAATTTGATGCAAAGTGATGTATTGAAGGTTTATAATGGGGATAATAGTACAAATACATATATTGTGTACCTTAGAGGGGTTAAGGAAGTAATTTTCTAAAACCTCATTTAAGGTCTTGAGCATCTATAACAGGATCATCTTGAAGAAGAAAATAGGGTATAATCATATGAGGATAAAATGAGACATGAGTTTGATAGAGAGAGAGTAAAGGTTATTGAACTTAAATTTTGGTACATAGGATCCCTAGGACCTACTCAATACCATAATGACATCCTTTTTCCCTAGGAAGAAGGGGATATGTCCTCAATTCATACACAGACCTGGCTCACTCACCAAAAGGTCTAGACATTACAAGTATGCCATGGATGGAGGAATAGTAAGTATTAATATATAGGAATCTATTTTGAAGTGTGGAAAGTTGAATCATGTGTGATTATGCATGTATAAGGTCTCACATAGTCAAATAATCCTAAAAGGGAGTCTAATTCATAAAACTTACAAGCAAGACCTAGTGCCTAGACATGAGTTCTATCACTTTTATAGATAGATAGGCATTGAGACCATGTGTGATATGTTTCTAGGTTTTCATTAGATGTGTAAATACCATAAGTATGTAGGGGAGGTCTCTAAGAAGCCATTTCTTCGATTAAAGTGTACACAAGCCTATGTAGATTGCTAGAAAAGCTTGAGTGGCCATGTTTAAATGATTATAACCCCTATAAAGCTATGCATGGGTCCTCAAGGTATTTGGAGGTGTTAAGGGGGCAAGGGGGGTCCCTAAGATGCTATCAAAATCATCAAATAGGGGGTTAAACATGAGAAACTTCATGAATAAAGGCTAAGAGTCTAAATGACTCTAAACCCTCACAAAATGCCAACTTAGACCCAATAGAGAAGATAAGACAAATGGAACATCCAAATGGAGTGTAAAAAATAGGGAAATGATTTGAAGCTATAAAAGACTCACTATTACTTATTTACATTCAATTGAGGTGTACCTTATTTTTACGGAGGGTATACATCCATAACTTGAGCCAAAACACTCTTGAGGAGCAAGAGCCCTACAATTTTGAAGGAGGATGATAAATAGATGTATAATAAGTTTTTTATACACTTAAAATGAGCTTTTGAAGTTGAATCACACCCATAAAAACATGGGAAGCCAACACATGGTACTCTATACTCCTAGGTTTGTAGTTAGACGTAATGGGCAAAATTAAGGCCTAAAGGGCAAATGAAGAACAAATTTGATTTCTATTATGGAAAGAATATTCTAGTGAGTTTTAAATTGTCTAAGGGGTCACTATAGAGGTTTTTAAGAACATAGTTTGTAGGGAAAGATATAAAGATTCATTTTAGGCTTCTAGGACAACACATGCCTATTAGGCATGACTAGGCCTAGTATCTGAAAAGAGGGTCAAATTCAATTTTGGCTTGGGTTGGGATTTATAATGACTTTTTTCATTTTTTTGAGGTCAATACAGATGTAATAAAGGTTTTGGTTTGAATAAAAAATCACAAAAAGTCCTTTTCAATCCCAAAACCAACTTAGACCTGCAAGAAACAAGGAAACAAGCTTGAAAGGTCAAGTTGTGATGCTCATATCTTTTTAGAGGATTTGAATGGGAGCCAAAGGAGTTAAAATATGTTAAAAAGGGTCTTGAATACAATTTTTGTAATTTTTTTTGGTAGTTTGGATGTCATATATTTATGAACTAACCTTAAGAGTGAAAATAAGTTAAAACGCTTGCAAACCTTCCCTAGTAACCAGTTTGTGAAAATGGAGTTGGTGATAAAATATAATGATATAGATTGAAAATAAATAAATTGGATGTTCAATATGACTCTCTTAGGCTCCCTCAAATTCTAGATATTTGTACAGACTTGTATGGATGGGTTCATAAATAGGCTATTTTAACTATTTTTTGTGTTGTGTATGCTACATGAGGAGTTTGAAAATGAAATAAAGTTTGGGAGGAATATTTATACTTTTTATAACTCCATATGGTCACTATATTTCTTGAAAAAATTCTTAAGGGTTAAAACAATAGCCTTCAACTCAACCATTCAAATTTGGCATATTGGACAAGCTAGTGAAAAAGATGAAAAACTTCAAGTGATCTCTTTTTAAGATGTGACTAATGATTATAGGTCCATTTAGATCCTTGACACATGTAACCCACTACATTTTATGTATTTTAATGATAAAATTAGGTCATTTTTGAGGCCAAGTGTGTAAGGTGCATGTAAAGGCAATTTTCTAGACAACAGATGATGATAGCTCACTTCCAAGTGATTCTAGAAGACCAAGCATATAAAAAACACATGGAGAGTCATGTATGATGTCCATAACATGAATTAAAATAATTTAACCTAGTTTTAATTAGTTATATGATGTTCAAACAACCCCAATCATGAAGGCAATTTTTCTATGCAAAAAGAGGAGTTTTGTGCCACTTTGCATAAATTTGATGACTTAAATTGATAGTTTTACTTCATGAAATTTTATGGTTCAACCAATAAATTATTATCACCCATGTATAAATAATTTTATTATATTTAAAACCTTATTTGTGACCTGTGGACTTCTCTTCTTCTCTCTCTCTCTCAAACTCTATAAGAGTTAGCCATTTTGGCATTGTATGGATGCTCCACCTGAGTATGGAGAATCCTTGATCATTTGTATACCTTTTGATAGATAAAATGAATAATTTTTAACTCTTCATGACTATTCATAAGTGTTTTTCACTTAGATGGTGAACCTTGTTTAGTGAAGACTATGGATTCCTAGCATGTGGTCTCATTCATTCACCTTGTTTGCAGCTAGAAAACTTCTTCTTGTAGGGCATGTGAAGTGTTTTATGAGATGTAAAATTTTGAGTGAGTTAGTATTTTCATTAGTTACATTGAAGGCCTCTTGTCTAGTCCTCCTAGATTTGCACATTCACTTATGACCTCACAATATAGGATTGATGTGAGAAGATGAAGATTGAAGGAGTGTATGTTTTAGCTTGTTTCTTGGTTTCAAGTGTAGAATGTTATTAGTTGGAAGTCATGAAATTTATTTAGTGTATCACCTATTTAGTTTATATTTTATTTCAGTTATCTCTCTCCCTTTTCACCCCCCAAGGTTAGTTGTAGATTCAATCTTAAGTGGTACATCAAGGGAGCTAGCCCTATATAGAGACTCACCTCATTCCTTAGGCTACCCACAAGCCTAGAGGTGATTCCATTGTGCCACTTAGATGAGGAGAGATTTTCATCTCATCAAAGGGTGAAAATCCAAGTGAAAGAAATTTTTGTCATACCCAATGGGACTCTTGCTCCAAGAATTGGAGGATTTTTGGTATTGTCCTTCAACACATCAACCTTTGGAGGCATTTATTCAAGCATCAATAATAACTCTAAAGCTATAATAGTTGGTCAAGTATCCAGGTGATCATTTGAATAATTTTGGTAACATTTTATTTTATGTTCTTATTTCCTAATGAAGTTTCATGGCTAACCTTGGTGTTGAGTAAAATTTCACACAAGTTGGTGAGACCTTCCAAGCTTATAACATTCCTTATCAATATGAACAAGTTATTAACCAACCTTATCATGAAGTGTATCAGCCACAATATGGTTATTTTCAGCCTCAATATATCATATCTAGCCCATACATGATTCTTACCAGTCATATAGCCAGCCTTCTCCATGTCTTGCTCCTAGCTACCCGTCAAGCCAACCCATTTCCATATTCAAGAAGACACTCTTGGACTATGAGAGATATATGTTTGATATTGATACTCTTAGGGGATGTGGCCAAAATATTTCTAAAAATTCCATCCATCAAGTGAGGAATGAATTAGAGTTAGTCAAAAAAGAGTGGGTACCTATTAAGAGAGTCAATTGGCAAAGGCTCACAAGTGAGATGCTAGATGTGAGTGGTTTACTCTCTTCCTTAGAAGATAGTCTAGAAGTCCATGAAAGGTAGGCTAAAAAAATATATCAACCTTATTTTCCACTTCTAAAAAGTTTTTATCTATCCTACATGGTTCCTACTCATGAATCTAATCAACTTTATCAAGGCCATCCTTTTCCAAATCAAGTGGAGGAAAGAGATGAGAAAAATAACCTTGTGTTTAAAGCAAACCTTGATAGGAAAATTGAGTTGGAAAATATGAATATACAATAGTCCATGTTGGTATAAAAATAAGTGGATTTAAATCCCTCATTACCCTCTCACATTGTGTCCCCACCGCTTGAAAAAGAGACCTCTAATCTTAATATCCCAAGTTGGAATAAGATAGTTGAGTCATTTGAAATGAAAGAGGAGAAAAGTCTTGACAAAGAATGTGAAATTGAAGAGAATATTGACATTATACAAACACATGCCACCCTTCTTCAAGAATAGAAATCAAATTCTAAGATCCTAGGTTAGAGAAAAATAGTAGAGTCATGGGGTAAGAAAGAAGATAGAAGCATTGTCAAAGAGTGTGAAGTGGAGAGTAGAGTTGATCCTTGAAAGTCCCTCCCACCCTTCCACAAAAATATTGTATTCTATGGTAGACCTCATGTACACCTTATCCTCATGATGATTCTTATGAGCTTTAAGAAAGACTTTTCCAAGTGGATTTAGTCAAGAAAATTGAAGAGTTGGAGTCAAAGATGAAGTTGCTAAGTCAAGGTGTGATGGAAGGTTTAGACCCACAAGAAGAGTATATGCCTAAACATATTACATTTAACCTCCTTAAAGAGATTTCCCAAGTTGAGTCAAATTTTAATGAAGTATATTTCAAGTGGAAGGAAGATATTCAAGCTGTCTCAATCCAAGATCTACCTTCCCTTTCTCAAGAGATCCTAAAATAATCTCTTATTTTTCATTCTCAGCCTGATTTTAAACTCTATGTTCCATCTCCACTAACTAGTTATTTATGTACTCTTTCCATCATCATAGGCCTTTATGGACCCATGATATGGGAACCTAAAAAATATTAGCTGGTTGAGGGAAATTTAGAATTACTACTTGAAGAGAATGCAATTCCTTGGCAGCCTCATTGGGCTAAGTCATCAGATTTCAAGATGCCTTGTCTTGGCATCACTAGAAAGGAGATGGAAGATCTACAGCCCTTGAGAATCAAAGTCATGATATGGTAGTTGAGATGAAAATTGATATCCTTTAATAGGTCATAAGTGATGAAGAAGAGATGAGTTCTTATGTTGAATCTCTTTGTTTGGTTGATGATGAAGAATACTTTCCTTGTGTTGAAGAGCTTATCTTGAAAGAAGCAAATGAAGAAGAGTAAATCCAATTCATGGCTGATCAAGAAGACCTCATGAGTGATTATGAGGAATATATTAAGTTAGGTACTGCCTTTGATGAACAAATAGACAATCCATAAGCTCTTATCTCCATATTTGAGGGTATGTGTATTCATGAAGCTAACTCTAATGCATCCATTATTGAGGAGGAGTACATCCATGAGGAAGGTGGATAAGACTTGAAGAAATAATTTAATGAGGAATAATCCATGATTGATCATGAGGTTGTGGATGACCATTCTAAGATTGAGGAGGAAATGGCTCTAAATAAAGAAGAAGACAAGGATGATTGACAGCTGCAAATAGATCTCTTTCAAGAGCTTGAAGAGCTTTGCCAAGTTGAAGGCAGAGTATATGAAAAGGCAAAGAAAGAATCTTCCTTGGAGGATAATTAAAAATATTTGGAAGAATTTACAAAGCTACTTGATGAGCTAGAAGAACTTTTAGCTGAGAGGAAGCCCAATCTTGTTGAAAGCACTATGAGAGACAAGAAGGTATGCCTTGTTGAACCACCAGTAGAGGTCATAATATAAGGATCACATGAAAAAGTTGAGGTTGTTTACATACATGAATAGTTCATTTCCTTAGTCAATTTATTTGGACCTAATTGGTTCTCATTAAATATCAGGCCAATGAATTTGGCAAAAATTATGAAAGAGTTGGATGCATCAATGCTAGAGTTCAAAAGGCTACATGCCTCATTCAATCTTCCATGTCATGAAGCAAGAAGAGTCTCAATATTTCCCTTTGATCCAGGGGAGGTATTCTCATTTTTATTTGTACATATTAGTTTATTCTTTTCTTTCCCTAAGTATTTTAAGCACATGTGTGTGTGTGTGTGTGTGTGTGTGTGTGTGTGTGTGTGTGTGTGTGTGTGTGTGTGTGTGTGTGTGTGTGTCTTGTTATCTATTTGGTTTGGTGTGTCCTTTGCTTTGTGTGGTTGAGGTAGTCATTAGTGTCTTGTCTTGATCAAATGTTTGTGGTAAATGGTAAATTTTTTCTTATTTGTCTTAGTCCTTATATGAATGTTAATCCCAATGGATTGATAAGGCTACTGGTCTAGTTAGTATAGCAAGCATACTAGCCTTATGAGTCAC
Organism: Torreya grandis; assembly: GCA_037957365.1. Lineage (NCBI taxonomy): Eukaryota > Viridiplantae > Streptophyta > Pinopsida > Cupressales > Taxaceae > Torreya > Torreya grandis. Next base: position 4,583,610 of record JARHVA010000479.1, on the reverse strand, counting down.
TAATTTGTTGACCAAATTTAAATTTTTAGTCAAATTAGGGAACCTAAGGGTGAAAAATTGATTTTTATGCCTATAAGGGGGCATAATTTATTTTCATGAGGAGTTTTATATGTCATTTTATGTCAATTAATGTTGTAATATATTTGGTCAATTAGTTTCTAGGTCCATTTATCATTTTGAGTCATTTTGAGGGGTCAAATAGGTGCATTTAATTATTTGTATGGGTTTATTGGGAAAATTTAAAGTGTATAAACATAATATCATGTAACACATGTCCCTATAATTATTAAACCATTTTTCTTGATTGAAAGTGGTAGGTTATGCAGAAGAAAAGATAGTTTTCTTCAAGAAAAGAGTTTGGCACTTGTACAGCCTCCTTGGAAAGTGTGCCATGTGATAAATGATAAATAAGTGTATATTAATATTAATAACACTAAATTATACATTTTTTTCTTTAAAAATTTCATTTTTAGGCCAAAACCATTCTGCTCCATTTTCATCTTTCTTGGCAAGCTGAAGTGACCTTCAGGTTATAATTGGTATAGTCAGCACAGGGAGTTTTAGGAAAAAATATATTGGGGGTGTATTTTAAACTCATAATTAAATTTTCATAGTAATAAGTTTGATAATTATAAAATTTTATTTATGAGCCATTTGTGTGAAGTTGACTATGCAAATTTGCCTTTCAATATGTGCACCCTTTAGGTTTTGCATTAGTTTGAAGAATTTCATACAATATAGTTGGTTTTTATGATTCAAGAGGATGTTATTTCATAACTTAATTAATAAAATGTTTTTTTAATGATTATAAGCTGTTTGGATGAGAAAATAACTTCAAATTTATAGCCTGGTCTCTTTTGGGCGAAACAAGCAATTTTCTTCATTTATAGAGTTTCATGATTTGTCAATAGTTATATAAGGTTATTATAACATATTTTTCATGTTTTAAATGTTTTTTTTATTACCTTCACCTTGAAACTTATTTATTAAAATAAATAATATTCATGGTTGATAAGCTCATATGCCACACCAACTAGTCTTAGACACCCCAGCCTACTTTGTCCCAAATGTTTTTGTTGATGATTAAAATTGCGCTATTTCTAACACCAACAATGGGAAGTTTCAAGAATGTGGGAATTGCAACCTGAAACAACCTCCATATTTTAAAGAAGTTAGTTCTTCTTTATCTCAAAATTATTTTGGGGAAAAAGGATAGGAATTAAATAGAAACACAAAAGCAACGAAAAAAAATCTAACTATGGTGATGCGCCTGAATTTAATTTGACCCTTAATTCTCAAAGCATAGTGAATCTATCTTTAGGATTCAATTACATTAAAGAGCAAACAAGGCATGATCAATGTAAAAGATGAAAATAGATAGAATCAAAGGCTCATAACTTAGATGATTTTGGCAATGACACATAGAATATCAATGAAGGCACACAATTCAGTATTCTCATTAATTTTTTAGTTACATAAAAGGCACAGAAACATGCACAATTATACAAACTTTCCAACTCAAGAAAACAAAACAAAAGCAAATGATAAAACTGGCCACAACTAAAAGTCTAAAACTTATGATAACAATTTCTCACGAAAAATTCTCTCTATCTTCTGATTCTCCTTAGGTGGTCTTTGCACTCCACATTCCCAATCCAATGGCCTAACTGAACTCTAACTGAACTGGAAGTGTCTAACATAGGATATTTCTTGGATCTTAAATGTTCCATCTTCCTGCAAGTTCATTGGTTAAAATAGATACATAAGATGCTTCCCACTATCAAATGGGAGAACACACTTGGCTGATTCCCTTACTCTACTTGAAAAACTTCTTATTATTTAGGAGGCACCAAAAAATGACACTTGGCATGTTCTGTAGCACTTACCGAAGACACACGACACTTTCTATGTAACCTATACTCTTTACTATGTCTTTGCTCAGGAGTGTTCCGTCTTTGACATCTGTCATAGTCTGCTTCTTGAAAACTTTAACAACTTATAGAAAATGGGACCCACAACACTTCTCACCCAAGTAACTTCAAAAAGGGAATAGGGATAGGTGGTGCTTTCCATGCATTTTTAACAAGGGACATGTGGCAGTCTCCACTACTTTTAGCTACCTTTTGAGAATCCTATGGAAGGTGACACTTGTTGGTCTCCACATCACTCTGTTTATACTATAGAAACATTTGGGCCTCATTTCATATTTACACAGATGATGACACTTGGCAGCTTCTGCTTGCCTCATAAACAAAACTTGGGACCCACCACAGTGTCTTTTCTTATCAATGAAACAAAGTGAAGATAATTCAAATGTTGACACATGGTGGCTTCCATTTTCTTTAGCTAGGGATACGTGGCATCTTCTGTTGCTTTTATAAAAGCATATTGAAACCTTCCACAGTTGCCACTTGGTGCCTTCCGCTTGATCCTAAGAAAAGCTTATTGAAAAGAATCTTTCGAAATGTATAAGAAACATGAGATGCAAATGCTGACACTTGTTGCACTCCATTGAGTTACTACGAGACACGTGGCATGTTCTAAGCAACTTAAAGAAATTATAAAACATGTCTAGGCTGCTGACACTTGGCAGCTTTTGCATGACTTTGATACTTAGACAAAATTTAGGCAAAAGAAACTCACACCCATGCTATGAGTCAAAAAAAACTTCACTGTCTCAAACCAAAATGCACAGGGACAAAACTTGGAGCGTGTAACTAAAAATCAAAATAAAATGTAGATTATTTTTTACTCTATAGTTATTGGTGACCCCGAGGACTTTTGAGCCTGCTCAAAAAGAAAAATCCACAATCTCCTACATGATCAAATGTGACAAAAATCACAACTTCAGTAAAGCTGTCTGATAAGTAGACCACTCATCATCAGATAATCCCTGCTTATTTTGCAATTCATTGAAGGCTAAATCAAGGTTGATGATATCCTTGTGTGAAATTTTTTAGAAAATATGAACTGTAGCCTTCAATTTAAATTCTAGCTAGGAAAAGGGAATCAAAACAACTTCTACTTTAGGCACTGATGAATCATCTCTTAAATCTTGAAAGACTGCCTGATCAAGAAAAGGAGAAGGAAGACCTAATTACACCAGATCTCCAATGTGTTGTTTCATGTCCTTGATTCCTTCCTTCACCACATCTAGAAGCTCTATGTAATTGATTGATGTGGAGTTGCAATTGAGAACCTCATTCACTCTTTTAGCAGTGACCATTATGTCACTAATCCCTATTGCTGACAGCATTCCATCAGTTGCATCATATAACTTTTGTAGTAGCATTTGAGAGTCAAAAACTCTCCTAGAGATAGTAGATAGAGTGTCTTCAACTGAAGTCTCCACCTTTTCACATAATTTCTGTGCATTTAGCAAAAAGGTTAAAGAGGGTCTGAGCTGAGTAATCTCTATAGAGATTCTTTTCCATATTGATTCATAAAGCTCCTTAACTAGATTCAAAACCCCTACATTTTTTGTCCTATTAGCCAAATCAAGTGTCAATTATTCTATCATTTGTCACTCAGTTTGAATTTGGGCCTGTATAATAGCGGTATTGTTCTTCTCATTCAATAGCTTCTATTGAAGTTGAGTAACCTGTAGTAGGCTTTCCTCACATTTTTCTTGAAATGCTACCTTTTCCTGCCGTAAGGTTGTCACTGCATCCTTCACCTGCATTAGCCCTACTTTTAAAGAATCATTTTGGGCCTGGATAGCCTAGTGAGTTTGAAGAGAAATAGTATCTTGCAACTATTTATTTAGACTCTCTATTTTGTTATTCTTAGTATTGATCTCTGTGGTCAAACTACTACAGTTTGCCTTCTCTTTGGCTAGATCAGCCTCCATCTTCTATAGCTTCTTTAATATTTTCAAATAATCTTCAGCTACTATAGAAGTGGATTCATTTAGTAGCTCAACCCTATCTTGTGGTTTGAAAAGGGACATGTCTATAGCCACTACATTCATTGTGTAATCTTCAAGCTGCATCTACTCATTTGGCTTAACTATATTCGATGACAAATGGGTCATTGTTAATTGCTGCTATATTGGGTAAAATTGTGACCTCATATGTGCTATGGCCAAGGATTTATTATCTTTCATCCTCTTTTTCTCCATCCTAGCTTCTCTAGACTTCTTAGCAGTATCTGCTTGAGTTTGGAAGGTAGAAAGAGAGGCAATGTGCCAACCCACAAAAGGATAACCTTGTGGTAAGTCATATTGAATAGCCAAATGTTGGCTAGGGGAAATCTAAGGAGGTACTTTCTTTGGGATAGAGGGGGAAAAATGAGGCAATGATATAGCCTGAGTATGGATAGATGGGGAAAAATGAGAAATGGACATAGCAGAGGTGGCAGGGGATATTATTTGGCCAGATGGAATCATCACCCCTATAGGAGAAGAGAGAGATTAAGAAGAAGGAGAAACAATACTTACCTAAGGAGCAACTGAAGTACTCTATGGTTGGTGTTGTGAGGGTTCTACCCTCTCCTCTAAATCAAGTTGAAACTTTAGCCTCTTATGTTTCCTTGGTGTCTCTTCTTCTGGCTGTGATTCCTTCTCTTCAACATTTACCATTGTTGCTAGTGGTGATTGTGTAAAACTATGAACACCAATGGTTGATGCTGATGGAGAAGATTTTGGTGGTGAAGATACCACACTCTTTTGTTTTTCAATAATACTAAGAGATTGGGGCCAAATAGTTACAGTGACTAAAGCTGAGGTCTACTCTGTTTGACTGGATTCTGCTCTGGCTTCTGGCTCTCCACCCTGTGTCTACAAATTGCTTGTATCAAGGCTAGATACAGGAGATAGATGACATTCATCCTAGAGTTCCTCCCATTTCTCATCTGAATCCACATTTTCAAAAGAGTGAGTTGTTTGACAAATCTCTTGCTTATATTTCCAATAAGCTTCTATTTTCTCAATGTTTTAGTCTTTATTCTTTAATGTTCTTCTTAAACTAGAAGTCATTCTGATTTTTAGGTCAAAATCCCTTTGCTTAACATAAAATTTTTCCCATGGTTTGTCTTATTGAAGGGGAAAATCCATCAATTCAACATAAAAATCAGGAATATCTTCCCTAGGATTTTTCCTATTTTCCCAAAAGGGATGACCCTCATGCACAATTTGGGCAACAACCCTATTATTCTAGACCCATGAAGTTATGAAACCATTTGGGTCATATACCCATTTATCTTCAATTAGAGAGAAACCCAGGAAGGCTAGCTTTCTCAAAAACACGATCTCAACATCTCTAACCTCTAGGGCCATGTTGTTTGTCACCCATGGAACATCATACATTTTATTCTTTTTCTTCCCAGTGCCATATTTATTATCCACCATGGACACTTGCCTGGTGACCTCTAAGAATGCTAACCTAAGGGTCAAAATCTTAGGTAGCAACATTGGTTCTCCACTAAAACCATGGACTCTAATAATAGTATGATGGGATCCAAAAAAGTAATCACAAGGAATAGCGTAATTGGTCATAAGGCCTGAGACACTTGGAGTCAATCTATTTACAACTGGTTCTGGGCTCAGATGACAAAAAGTAGAGGCAACAAAAAGTTCCCAAAATTCATATGGGTCACTTATTTTAGACAAGATATGTGTCCATGCAGACACAGGAATGGTCCTATGCAGACCAAATCTTAGGTTGTACATATTTAGATGCATGTGTTGGGAAAAGATGCCAAAAATTTGATACAACATGAGATGAAATAGATAAGAGGAATACCTAAAAACCCCTTTAGATCTGAATTGGGTGAGTTGTTCAACCATTGAATATGCAATCTACTTAGAGAAATCAAGCTGATACTCCTGAGTCTTATCAACATTTTTCAATCTAAAAAGGATGGCCATTTGTTCTTCATAGACAATTGTATCTTCTTTCATTCCAAAAATGAAAGCTATCATGGAAAGCGCATCTTGGCTAGCTTGTGCAAATTGTACTCTTACTATTGGTAGTGTTGGCATAGTGGTATCATCATTACCTAATTGTAATTCTAATTTTAGAAACCTCAATTGAGTATTGAAGTTTGCCCATGTTTTCTAGATTTTAGCAAGGGTGGGAAATGTGGCTGTCTTGTTATGATACATGGCCAACATTTCTCTGATAGCCTTTAGTGTAATCTGCACTATGAATAGACCCTATTGTATGGTATTTGAGGGCACATGAAATAATTTAGTGCATATTTCAACCAAGTCAGGGCATAGATGCACACCTAGGACAATGAATTGTGCCAGTTGGGAAGTCCATATCCTCATTGCAAATGTCTCATATTGTCCAACCTTGGCGCTTTGAAGACATCTTTGATGTGCTCCTTCTCTGAGAGTTTTTGTAGGCCTTTGAATAATTGGGTCCATGATTTTTTCTGCAAAATCTTTCACCTTTACTGGGTCATTTGCATGACCAACTTCAGGGACTTTAGTCTGTGGGTAGGTTTTTAATGGTTGTGCAGGGGCTGAAGCATATGATTTACTTGTAAGAAACTTGTCAATGGATTCGTAAATCCTAGACCCTTGTTGTGAAGACTGTGCTCCCTCCATATCTATATCTATTCTTGAAAATAGTGAACTATGATAATGGGTATGAAGCTTTTGTAATAGGGAAGGCACTTTCACTTAAACAGGTTTGCTATGAGCTGAAAATGCAAGTAGCAGGGGTTTTCTAGCAGACGCAAGAATGTTTGAGACACTGTAAGATTTAACTCTTGTTATGAGGTATTTATTGACCCATCAAGTCTTAAAATGGCATTAAAATTGGATAACCATTAGCAAATCTTACTAAATCTTCATGGGACAGCGAGTTAGACACATCATGAAAGTGGCTGTGCAAGGTACCTTGGGGAATTTAAGGATTTGGGAGATATTTAATGTGTCAAGAGTTTTGAAAATTTTGAAAAAAATCTAAGTTGTGGCCACGTGTTCAAAGGACACTTATTTAAAAAAAAGAGCGAAAAAGAAAAAAAATGGGAAAATAAAGCAACAAGGAAAGAGAAACTATCTAACTATAATACATTAACTAGGTATCTTTGCCTTCCCCCTGGATCAAAAGTAGAATTTCTGAAGTCTCCTTCATAGCGAGAAGACTTATGGTGCCAGACAAGTGATCGAATGGGATGAAGCTCTGGTGACTTACTCTTCTTGCATGCCACCTTAATTGGCTTGCATTTGAGTGAATCAGAGTCAAACATGCTTCCAACATACTCTTCTTTTTCTTGAAAGCTTGTCAAATGCTATTTCTTGATACTGGCATGTCTCATCAAGAAATCAATGGTTAGTTGCTCATCACCATAAGCCCTTTGATATACATCATTTATTTACTTATCTCCTTTTACCTCAAACTCAGGTTCCATTGCATGATCATCTTCCTTAATGACTTTAAAAATATCATCTTCAAATTCACAACCTCTTGAAAGGATAAGTCTAAAAGCTTGTAGTAATTTTTAATATTTATTTGAGTCTCAATGCTGTCTTTTCCACCCGCAACTAGCTCACAACCTCTTTGAAGAATAGTATAACCTACCACAATGATTTCAAACAAGTTCTTCAAATCATGATCAAGGAAGTGTTTATGCTCCTCCATATCATCTTGAAATGTGTGAAGAAATTTAGAAATTATCTCTTCCTCATCAGAGATTAAGGCATAATCTTGTGACTTCCAACTCAGAATCTAGAATTCATGTTGAGAGACCTAAGGATTGATAGAAGAGGTATCTTTTGGCATTTCTTCCCTTAAAACATTTGGGATTTTATGATCTTCAAATATGACATACGTGCCCAGACCAGTGGAGTCATAATTTCCATATGGGTCACTCTGCATCATAGCTAATAAATGATTATTTTCCTCTTCTTGATTATGTTTAGTCTAGTCACCTAACTCCTCAACAAAAACCCTTTCTTCCTTATTCAACATAGCATGCTCTGCTTCTGGTTTTGAGGTTGGTTCATTGGTGATGTGATCCTTATATAGTGGCTCAGATAATATCTTCATCTTTGAACCATATTTGGTTTTTAGGATAAGATGAGACCAATCAAGTGACATATCCTCCTATCTTGGCTGTAAAGTCTCTGGATAAACATAAACCAAATATAGGGGGTGTATCTATGACTACTACATCTTGATTGATAATTATATTTTGGAAAGTATATATTTGCAATGGGAGTTGTTTAATTCTCCCTATTGTTTGCACTAATTTGCCATCTAGCTGCATGACTCCTCTAGTAAGTGGCTCATACTTTATTTTTAAAGCATCAGCTATTTGCTTAGGCATTATTGTAGTACTAGCCCCTAAATCTATCATCACATTATGAAATATTTTCTTTGACTCTAGAAGGGATCTGGTTTGGATTTACTTACCTCTACTACATTGTTCATAAGGGCTATTGTCTACAGATGAATAGTGTCTTTGAGCTTTTCTTTATCAACAAGTCTTTCTTTGGTGCTAGTATGTTTAGGCACTGCTTGACCTTGCAAAGTTTATTGTAACAATGTATTTTGCTTAGGAATAGCTAATATATCCCACATTGACACATGTGACGGGGTTCTCTTTAGCTGATGTACCACACTCATTGGTCCTATTGTTTGGGTTCTTAGAAAATAAGAGTATTGCTTTTTCTTGAACTTGTCCAGGAACTACTTGGTTCTGCACTGGCTGAGGCACTTCTTGTCTAGCAGCTATGTTTTGATGACTTTGAAATGGAGGCCCCATAACTTCATTATTTGTGACTTCAGGCTGTTCCATCATCTTCTCTTTGATCTAGTGTAGTAATCTGACTATACTACTGGCTTCTTGGAAGTGGAAGCTTCATTCAAGAATACTGACTCTTCATCTTTGACCCATGAAAACAAAGCATGTTCTAGGGCTATTTATTCTTCTTGTTGTAAAGAAATCCCTTGCATCTTTGCCATCAAAATTGAATTTTGCATACCAGGAGATTGGTAGGCTTGAGTGTCAGAAGTACTTGCAAATTGTCCATTCATTCTTCTTTTCTCTGCTACCTTTTGTTGTAGATTACTCATGGGACAATCTCTGGGTGTATGAGCATTATTAAAAGGGAAACACTAGGCATTGGTGCCATCTACATAATTATTCTACCCTTGAACAATCTCTCTATTTGGATTTCGGGGAATAGTCTGTAAGGGTGTAGGGACTACAACTAATTGGTTTGCTGGCTGAGGGTTATTTTGCCTTTGATGACCCTAATACTAATTTGGTTGTCATGGAAATCTATTTTCTTGGTAGCCTTGATATTGGGGTTTAGGATAAGGATTATACTATCTTTTTTATGTTAATTAACTCATTTGAAAATGTCCTTAAGATGTTCTTGATATCATCCATCTTAGATGACTGGGTAGGGACAAATTCTTTAGTAGGTTGTTGAGGATATGTGTACATAGACACAAGTGGGGCTATGGAATTAGGGGCTTCTTGAGGCAATGGTAAGGTAATCTCTAGAAACATGGGCATGGGAGGCCTTGGGGGCAACTTTCCAACATCTATTAAATTATTTTTAGCTCTGACTACATAATCATAAGCTTCTGGCAGAGTCTGACCTCCAAGTGACTGAATCATTACTGATATGTCTAAATTTAAAGCTTTAAGATAAAATACTATAGCCATACCTGGTAATGGTCTTGTTGTAGCAGGGATTCTTTCCCAAGTATTTTGAAATCTTGAATTGAAGTTAGTCATTGCTTCTTATGGCGCCCTTTTAATAGTAATCAATTGTTGCAACAAAGTAGACTTATCACCCTTTTCTTCAAACCTTTCAAAGAAAAGATCTCCAAGTTGATCCCATGTAGATATTGTATTTAGAGTCAAGGATCTATACCATTCTAGAGCCTTCCCTTTAAAATAAGTTACTAATAATCTTATAGCCACATTTTTCTATGTGACCACATGAATTGCACAGACATCAGACACATCTTGTAGATGTTCTTCAAGTATTTTGAAATCTTGCCCATAGAATTTGGGTAGAGCTTTTAGGGCATTTACTAGAATAGGGTCCTAGGTGGCTGATGGTATTGGGAGGATCAAAGGACTGCCAATGTTCCAACTTTCATAATTCCTTGGGGGTATAGGAGCTCCCATATTTACTCTTGGTATTGGTATAAACTAATTGACTCTTCATCTTGGACTAGTTATCAAAGGTGGAAAAAGAATACCTAGATTTATAGCAGATTGAGATCTTGTTACTGGTCCACAAATCTGACTCCTTGTAGCTCTCTGGTTCATACGGTCTTGAAAGAAACTTCAAGATGGTGTCCCACCAGGTGTGCCAAAAACTGTTGATGATTAAAATTGCACTGTTTCTAACACCAACAATGGGAAGTTTCAGAAATGTGGGACTTGCAACTTGAAACAACCTCCAAATTTTAAAGATGCTGGTTCTTCTTTATCTTAAAAATATTTTGGGGAAAAAGGATAGGAATTAAATAGAAACACAAATGCAAAAAAATAAAATCTAACTATGGTGATGCACCTGAATTTAATTTGACCCTTAATTCTCAAAGCACAGTGAATCTATCTTTAGGATTCAATTACATTAAAGAGCAAACAAGGCATGATCAATGTAAGAGATGAAAATAGATAGAATCAAAGGCTCACAACTTAGATGATTTTGGCAATGACACAGAGAATATAAACAAAGTCACATAATTTAGTATTCTCATTAATTTTCTAGTTACATAAAAGGCACAAAAACATGCATAATTATACAAACTTTCTAACTCAAGAAAATAGAACAAAGGCAAATGATATTACTAGCCACAACTAAAAGTCTAAAACTTCTGATAACAATTTCTCGCAAAAAAATCTCTCTATATTTTGATCCTCCTTAGGTGGTCTCTGCACTCCTATTTATAGCATCAAACTAGCTCTAGATTGCCTGCACGTTCCCAATCCAATAGCCTAACTAAACTCTAACTAAATTGGAAGTGTCTAACACAAGATATTTCTTGGATCTGAAACGTTTTATCTTCCTGCAATTTTATTAGCTAAAATAGATACACATGATGCTTCCCACTATCAAATGGGAGAGGACACTTGGACAATTCCCTTACTCTACTTAAAAGCCTTCTTATTATTTAGGTGGCATAAAAAAATGACACTTGGCATGTTCCATAGCACTTACCGAAGACACACGACACTTTCCATGCAGCCTATACTCTTTACTGTGTCTTTGCTCAAGAGTGTTCCATCTTTGACATCTGTCACAGTCTGCTTCTTTAAAACTTTAACAACTTATAGAAAATGGGACCCACAACACTTCTCACTTGAGCAACTTCAAAACCTGCTTTCGGGGCCCCTTGAAAACCTGCTTTTACCATAATCTGAAACACTTCTCACCTGAGCAACTTCAAAAAGGGAACAGGGATAGGTGACACTTTTTAAACATTTTTAACAAGGGACATGTGGCAGTCTCCACTACTTTTAGCTACCTTTTGAGAATCCTGCAGAAGGTGACACTTGTTGGTCTCCGCATCGCTCTATCTATACTATAGAAACATTCAGGCCTCATTTCATATTTACACAAATGGTGACACTTGGTAGCTTTTGCTTGCCTTAGAAACAAAACTTGGGACCCACCACAATATTTTCTTATCAATGAAACAAAGTGAAGATAATTTGGATGTTGACACGTGGTAGCTTCCATTTTCTTCAGCTAGGGATACGTGGCATCTTCTATTACTTTTAGAAAAGCATATTGAAACCTTCCATAATTTCCACTTAGTGCCTTCTGCTTGATCTTGAGAAAATATTATTGAAAAGAAGCTTTTGAAACATATAAGAAACATGAGACACAGATGCTAACACTTGTTGTGCTCCGCTAAGTTACTATGGGACACATGGCATGTTTTGAGCAACTTACAGAAATTATAAAACATGTCTCAACTGCTGACACTTGGCAGCTTCTGCACGACTTTGATACTTAGACAAAATTTAGGCAAAAGAAACTTGTGCCCACGCTGTGAGTAAAAAATAACTTCACTATCTCAAACCAAAATTTGCAAGGACAAAACTTGGAGTGTGCAACTGAAAATCAAAATAAAATGTAGAGTATTTTTTACTCTACAATTTTCAAGAGTTTTTCACATTGGAATAAATGTTATGAAGTTTGAATTAGAGGTCCGAAATGATAATAATGAATTTGAGGGATTGATAGTGAGTTTGAGTTATTATGAGATCATTCATCAACATGTCCTACTCCTTTCCAAGCTCACTACCTACATACATCTCACATACACCTACAACTAGCTCCTTGATGATGTAATCTTGAGGTAAATGGCTTGGTGATGAGTTAAAGAATTTGAAGCATGAAAGGTGAAAATATGGTTTGAGATGATATTGAGGCCTTTTGGTCCATTTTTTTCTCTATTTCACACCTTCTTAAGCTTACTACCTACTCAATCAAATGCACACCTACATGTGGTCTAAATAGAGGACTGAGATGCTAAATAGAATGATAAGACACATGGTGGAACCTTTTTAGAACTCCAAAATGATAAGAAAACCTTATAAATTTTATGTTAAAGGATATTTTGTAATTGGATTTAATATTTTTTCAAAAGCTAAAGGGATTGAGTTTAGGGAAAGTTGCACCAAAATGACAAAATAGAGAACCTATTGGTTTCGTGAATATCATATGGCATGATGACAAGAGCCCTTGATATTTTCTAATGGTCTTGGATTGATGCACCCAAATAAGACCATAGCTCCAAAAAATATTAAGGGAAAAATACTAGAGGAATATAGTTGTAAGGTGACTTAAACATACCTAAAAACAAACCAAAACCCTGTATTCTCATCTACAAGATTGGAGTCCTAGATGACATCTGATATCCTAAGGAGCAACAAAGAACTCTATCATGAATAGAGTGGTTACATGGTTTTAAATGTGTATAAAATATTATAAGGACCATAAATATGGTGTTTATGATAATTCTCCAATATCATGGACACCTACATGTGTTCCTCTACATACCCCATCATACACTTACAAGCAGAGTTCAGGGGTAAAGCATTTATGCCTAGACAGTGACCATAAAATTTGATGTAAAGTAATGTATTAAAGGTTTCTAAGGGGGATACTAGTAAAAATACATATATTGTGTGATATTATAGGGGTTAAGGAATTCATTTTTTAAAATCTCAGTTAAGGCCATGAGCATCTACAATAGGATCATCTTGAAGAAGAAAATAGGGTACAGTCATATGAGGATAAAATGAGACATAAGTTTGTTAAAGAGAGAGTAAAGGTTACTGACCTTGAATTTTGGTATAGAGGATCCATAGGGAATAATAAATCTCTTGATGACATCCTTTTTCCCTAGGAAGAAGGGGAGATGTCCTCTGTTTATACATAGACCTGGCTCACTCACCAAAAGGTCTAGACATTGCAAGTATGCCATGGAGGGATGGATAGTAAGTATGAAGATATGAGACTCTATTGAGAAGTTTGGAAAGTTTAATTAAGTGTTATTATTCATGTATAACGTCTCACAGAGGCATGTAATCTTATAAGGGAGTCTAAGTCATAAAACTTGCAAGTAAGGCCTAGTAGGCCTAATCTAGGCCTAATGCCTAAAAAGGAGTCCTATCACTTTTATATATAGATTTTAAATGAGACCATGTGGGATATGTTTCTAGGTTTTAATTAGATGTTTGAATACCATCAGTATGTAGGGAAGGTATCTAAGAATCCATTTATTGGCTTAAAGTACACACAAACCTATGTTGACTACTAGAAGACCCTGAATCGCCATGTTTAAATGCTTAGAACCCCTCTAAGGATATGAATGGGAAATAAAGGTATTTATAGGTTTTATGGGGGTACATAATATTCTATAATAATAATAAAATTGGGGGTTTAACATGAGAACCTTCGTGAACAAAGGCTAAGAGTCCAAATGACTCTAAACCCTCACAAAACCCCAACTCAGACCTAATAGAGAAGATAAGACAAATGGAACATCCAAATTTAGTGTAAAGGATAGGGATATGAATTGAATATATATAATACTCACAATTACTCCTTTACATTCAACTGAGGTTTAACTTATTTATACGAAGGGTGTACATCCATAACTTGAGGCAGAGTACTCTTGAGGAGCAAGAACCCTAGAATTTTAAGGGAAGATGATAAATAGATGGATAATATCTTGTTTATACACTTCAAGGGATATTTTTAAGTTTAATAATATAGATAAAAACATGATAAACCAAGAAATAACATGGGAAACCAAACATGGTACTCCATACTCCTAGGTTTGCAGTCAGACCTAATAGGTAAAATCAAGGCCTAAAGGGCAAATGAAGATAAAATTTCATTTATAGTTTTGAAAGACTATTAAAGTGAGTTGGAAATTTTATAGTAGGTTACTATAGAGGTGTTAAAGCACATAGTTTCCAAGGAAAGCTATGAAGAGTCATTTTAGGCTTCAAGGACAACACATGCCTGCTAGGCATAACTAGGCCTAACATCCAAAAAGGGGGCCAACTTCAATTTTGGATTAGGTAGGGAATTAAAATGAATTTGGTACTATTTTTTAGGTCAATAAATAGGTTATAAATATTTTGGTTTTCATAAAAAACACAAGAAGTCCTTTTTCAATCCCAAAACCAACTCCAACCTACATGAAAAAAGGAAACAAATATGATAGGTCAAGTTGTGATGCTCATATATTTTTGGAGGATTTGAATGGGAGATATAGGAGTTAAAATATGTTATATTGGGTCTTGAATCCCATTTTTTTTGAATTTTTGGTAGGTTGGATGTTAGATCTTTATGAACTAACATTAAGAGTGAAAATAAGATAATACCCTTGTAAACCCTCCCTAGCAACCAATTTGTGAAAATGGAGTTGGTGATGAAATATAATGAGATATTTTTCAACATAAATTATTTTATTTTGAAGAGGAATCTCTCAAGATCCATTAAATTCTATTTATTTATATGAAATTATATGGATGGGTGTAGAAATAAGCTATTTTTGACCGTTTTTTTGTTGTGTAGGATACAAGAGGAGTTTGAAAATGAAATAAATTTTGGGAGGAAGATTTAGAATTTTTATAACTCCTTATATTAACTATATTTCCTATAAAAACTCCTAAGGGTTTGATCAATAGCCTTCAACTTAGCCAGTCAAATCTGGCATATTGGACAAGCTAGTGAAGAAGATGGAAAACTTCAAGTGAGCTATTTTTAGGATGTAATTGATGCTATTAGGGACATGGAGGGAATTTAAAAATGTCACCCACTACATTTTATGTATTTTCATGAGCACCTAAAGGCTTTTTTAACGCCAAGTGTGTAGGGTATATAGAAAGGTAGTTTTCTAGATAGTAGATGATGATGGCTCACTTCGTGGTGATTCTAGAAGACCAAGAATGCAAAAAATGCATGGAGAGGCATGTTTGATTTCCCTAACCTAAATTAAAATAATTTATATTGGTCCTAATTAGGTATATGATGTTCAAACAGCCCCAATCATGAAGGTATTTTTTATATGCATAAGGAGGAGTTTTGTGCCACTTTGCATAACTTTGATGACTTTAATTTATAGTTGTACTTCATGAACTTACATGGTTTGACCCATAACTTATTATCATTCATGGATAACTGATTTTATTATATTTACAAGTGTCTTTTTGACTCTTGGACTTCTCTTTTTCTCTCTCTCTCTCTCAAAATCTATAAGAGTTAGTCATTTTGGCATTGTATGTATGTTCCACCTGAGTATGGTGAAGCCCTGCTCATTTGTATACCTTTTGATAAATAAAAAAACTAAGTGTTACCTCTTCATTACTATTAATAAGTGTGTTTAACTTAAATAGTGAACCTTGTTTAGTGAAGACTATGGATTCCTAGCATGTAGCCTCATTTTTTCACCTTGTTTGCAATTGGAAAACTTGTTCATGCCGGGCATGTGAAGTGTTTTAGGAGATGTCAAATGTTGAGTGAGTTATTATTTTGATTAGTTAGATTCAAGGCCTCTTGTCTAGTCCTCCTAACTTTGTGCATTCATCCTTGACCTCACAATGTAGCATTGATGTGAGAAGATGAAGATTGAAGAGTATATGTTTTAGTTTGTTTCGTGGTCTCAAGTGTAGAATGCAATTAGTTGAAAGTCATCAAATTGATTTGGTGTATCACCTCTTTAGTTTAGATTTTATTTTAGTTATCTCTCTCCATTTTTACCCCCCAAGATTAGTTGTAGATTCAATCCTAAGTGGTACATCAACAAAACTAGCCCTAACTAAAGACTCACATCATTCCTTAGGTTATCCACAAGCCTAGAGGTGATTCCATTGTGCCACTTGGATGAATAGATCTTAGAATATCCTCAAAAGGTGAACATCAAAGTGGAAAAAAAAACTTACACTAAGAAACATGACTCAAAACATTAGTCTTAAAATCTTGAATTGCTCTAACATTAGTATTTCAAACATGGAGGTGATATGCATTGAAATACTCAAGGTGAGTGAACTAGAGGTCAGATTGCAGACCTAAGGCTACTATTTACACTAAAATATAGATAATTTCACTTTATTACACTTCACGTGACTTTTTAAAGTGGAAATTAATTGTATAAAACATGAAAGAGTTGAGAAAAAGTAAAGATAGATACTAATCACTTGACATTTCACTATATACCACTTTACATACTTAGACAAGATAGCTTGTGAAATAAAAACTAGATTGAAAATATTTATTTCAAAGGCAAAATGAAATATCAAACCAGTAGGGCTTCACCATACCAAGTGTGGATTATTTACAAAAGCCAAAATGGTTTGCATTTATAGAGCATGTGATAGGAGAGAGAAGAAGTGGAGCTCAAAGGTCATAAGGACAAGTGTCAAGGGATGCTGACCAATTACATTTTAGGAGAATGAATTGGAGAATAAAACATGAAGGTATTACTAGATAAGTATCCATCTAAAGCATGAAAAACTCCTCAAACTAGTACAGATACCCTTCAACGACCTTCATGATGAGGCATCTCTTGACTACTCAAAACTAGACTAGGAAGATTTGACACATATGAAATATATTAAAGGGCCTTGGAAACAAGTTTTAAGAGTCATTAGATTCTCCCCTAAACAATATCCTTCTTCATGACACTTGTGTTCACTATCTGTAGTCATTCATTAGTCTTGTAGGCCTAATTATTCACATTTGTCATCCCATTGACCTTCAGTTCCTCAACCAAATACATGGAAGAGGTGTTAAGACACTTTTTCAAAGTCTATTTTCTATATAATACATGAGTTAGACCTTAAAAATTTCCAAAAACAAACTTCTCATCTTCTCACTAGGCAATGACTTACTCTTTTCACTGTTTATCCAGGACTACCTAAAATGAACTATGTAACAAAGATGTTTCTAGGCTTATCTTTGGTGATAAATGAATATAGGGATTTATAATAAGTCCCTATTTACCTCATCTGATGGTTCTCATCGACCAATTTTATTTTGCACCTGTAAAATAAGTCAAAACCTATAAAAAAATCCCTAAATATAGCTTGTTTGTATAAGTATGGTCATATCAATTGGGTGTCTACGATCCCAAAAGAGTCTTCAGCAATTCCAAATCAATTTACAAGCCAAACTACCTTCATAAATGCATTTCCTTTTCTATTTCATCCATTGGGTCAAAACCAAGGTTTTAGGAGGGTTTTAAAGGGGTTTGCATCTTAGGGATGATTCATAAAAACCAAACATTCAATATTTGAGTAAATTCCACTGAGACCAATTTTATGACCCAAATAAACTATACGTATATCCTTGGGGCACCATATAATCAATCCATACAAATGTGACCATTTGAAATTGGCCTATCGAGCTTTCTCATGCATTCTAGACACCCCTATCATGGTTTTCAACCAAAAGTGACCCCTCTATGTAATTTTATATAGATTTATGGTTCCAAATAATATTATATCTCCCATTTAAATCTATCAACCGGGTTGGAAATGTTCCATGGTCATGTGAATGAATTTAGACCCTTGTAGGGCTTAGGTCTAGTTTTAGGCCTAATAGGCCTAACTATGTTTCATGACCTAAAACCACCTTTGAGTGGTTTATAATATATGAAAGTAGCTATTCATGTTTAAAAAAATCTAATTCAACTCTTTACCACATCCAATGGTGTTCTGAGCCTCCTCATGTCTCCCTTCCAACATCCACACCATAAATCTACAATCTTTGCCTTGATTGGGAGTGCCCTCTATTTGAGATAAAATAGAGAGAAAAACCCCTATTTTCTCAGATAAAGTGAAGATATGAGAGGTTAGATTAGGTCATGAGTAAATTATAAACAAACTTTTAGTGCTTGATCACCTTTTTAAGGTCTCTAATTTTTTAAATCTTCAAGATAGATTAATGGGGCCGATAGGGTTTTGAGAAACTTCAAGATGGTGGCTATAAGTTAGGATATTTGATTATTGAGATCACTTTAGAATGTTACTTTATCACTATGAGAGTTTTTTTAGTATGATATATATATATATATATATATCATGTACCTCTTATAACTTTACAAACTATCTCCCTCATTTACCTAGGTTAGTCTAAAGATTGTGTTGACTGTAGGTGTGTATTCTTAGGAAAATGAGATTCTTGTAGGATGTTGTGAACATTTTTTTCATGCCTAAGTTATTATTAAAATACCTAAGATAATTTCACCATTATTTTAACTCATAGCATGGTTAGATACCTATGATCACATCTAAACTACCTTTCTCTTAACACTAACATGAGTCTATAGTCAGACTATAGGTGACATTTTGAGAGAAAATGAGACTCCTATAGGTGATCATCTATGTATGACCACTGTGTTTAAAATCCTTTGATTTAATTCTTGAGGTCACTAGAAAATTCCATACCTATATGAGTTCATTATTATTCCTAAAAAACATAGCTCTAATCACTACTATAGGTCACTACCAATTAGGTTTCTTTTGGTCCTTTTAGCATAGTGTTTACTGAGTGTCTCAAGTCATAACCTACTTGAGTTAGAAACCTTTCAAACATCATCATTTATTGATCAAAAAACAATTATATTTTTTCAAGGAATTGAACCTATGTTTGGGCTACATGAGAGAAACTATAATACCTATCCATTCCTCAAAACACTCTACTATGGAAGGACCAAGTGTATGAGCAAAATGTGATTCAAAGAAGTTAAGGTAAAGTGTCTCAAATACAACTTTCCTAACTTACAAAAATTAAAATCAAAATTCATTGAATAAAATGAACTCACTATTATCATAATGGTATTCTCTATTCTCCTATACCTTAATGAAGGTTTCATATGAGTTCAACCATCTTCATCTCAACACTCTCAGACCTCTATGGATTGAACTCAGGCCACTGTAAATTGCCTATAGGTGTAGATATATAGGATTGTGTGTGGTGTATTAGCTCTTATAACCAACATTTATATATTTAAAAGGATCAATCCTATTGTTTTCACTTTGAAAAACCCTTAGCATCTTTAAACCTTCATGTGTCATGAACATGACTACTCATGGATCCTTTACACTTAATTATAGGTGACAGTCATTAAGAAACCTAACCATGTTTATGTATTGGTCTTTTCACTCCATATATAATAATTGTGAGACCAAAAATTTAAAGGAAAAGTAATCACCATGCAATTTGAGAGTGAAAACAACATGTATCCTTTGATTTGAGACCACTATAGGAGAGAAAATATTCTGTAACTAATGAAATAATGTCTATAGACCTCAGTGTGTCTCCAACTAGAAAAATGAGGTAGTATTGCTCATTCCTTAACCTCTACACATGTAAAATAGATTAATAACCATATGATAAGGATTATCATGTCCTTTTATAACATTTATAACATTTTAATTTCTCATATGAATCCAGATAGACAAGAAATAATGAGCCGATGGCGATGTGTAGGCAGAAAAGAGGAACTAACACTCATAGAAATAGTTCATAGAGAAAAAGAAACCAAAATTATAAATATTACTATGAATTTTAAGTACATAAAGAGTACTATTATCCCTCAAAATAATTTTCTCCAATTCACCTCCTCTTATATGGACCAAGTAAATACTGATTGACCTTTTTGGCTTGTGTAGGAGAGAAATAGGAAAGATAGAATGGGTTTGATCATTTTTTTACTTTTCAAAGCTGAAAAAGTGTGTAATTGGACTATAATAATCCCAGTAGACACTCTTTAAGTTTTCCCACATGCCAAATGTGTTTTATAGGTTGTACAACAACTAAAAACTACCATTTTCCCATGGATCTTCTTGTTTAAACATTTTTCCTACAATTTTTCAATATTAAAATAGTTATTATGACATATTGTGACATGGGGGACATTGAATATGCCTTTGGAACACTTTTTGTCTATGGGAAACTTGTATAGTTTGATAAATGACCTAAAAGTGAATTTAGAATAACATAGGACAAACTATACAAAGATGACAAAGCTAAAGCACATATACTTGACCTCATTGAATACCATAGGACACATTTTACACCCTAGTATACCTATATAAAAAAATTTAATATATAGGGGTCGACCTAATTTGAATTGTGGTTAAATTAGTCAACACTAAGGTCAAATAATGTATAACCAATATACTTTATTTATAAGTGGGTGGGGTTAGTCAAGGTGAACTATTTCAAGTAGAAAAGTCAAGGTTATATTCCAAGTAATATTTCAAATAATCTTGTCAGGGATCAAGAGGAAATAATATCAGAGCAATAGGGACTCATAGGGAAAGGGATATCAAAGAACATTAGTAAGGCTTCAAAGGAATAGTGGCAAAGAACATGAGAGAAAGATGTTAAGATAGAGGCACACAAGTTGGCAGGGTTAAAAATGGTTGTCATAGAGGAAGACCCCCATTAGGTAAGATCATGTCAAAGGTGAATCAATCATTTTAGTTAGACATCAAATAACCTTAGGTCTCATCTTATGTAAACATGGCCTAATTTGAAATAACTATAACATCAAAGGGCATAACATAATAGTAACTAGTTATCACATATGTACAAACAAACCATATCAAGGGAGGGAATATAGGAGCATATGAGTTTAATAAAGGAGAACCATTTATATATCTATTGAATATGGGGCTCCTCCACAATACCAATTCATGATCAAAATGAACTAAAATATCCACATAAGTGACATCACAATTGAGATACATCATTGCAAAATAATATTAGGGTATTTTAAGGTGCTAACAAGATTAGGTGAGGATCAAAACTATAAATAAACATAAACAAAGACTAAAATTAAAGGAGACATAAACACATATTCAAAAACTAACTAATCATAATAAATAATGATTTCCATTGCATATTTTGGAATGGAAAAGAACAACCAAAACCATATGTGGGTCAAGGGAAATAAGTAAAAGATGATAAAAAACTAGTTAGGAAGTAATAAAACACATAACATTGAGGATAGAGGTCATGAAGAAGAGATATAAGATGATGGGGAAACTTACAACCCTATAATGAGTCCACTCATTTGGTCGTCGAAGTTCTATGTGTAAGAACTAATGAGTTTGAAAGAGAGACTAGAAAATATGGAAGTAAGGGACAAAATAAATGATCTTTTAAAATGAAAGAGGTGTTAAACACTAGTCACAATGTTATAATAATTTTAATGGAAACACATGAACACAATGGGTGTACAACATCATATTTTGAAGGGTATAAAATGGCAACATTATGGAATAAAGTTACGAGAATGGCAAGGGGTTTAGTGGTATAATGGTGTTAATAAAGGAATTGTGGGGCATAATTATTAGAATAAGATAATAAGATGAAAATAAACAATACATCTAGATAAGAGTAATATAAAATGACACAAACATTAATGTAGGTGTATTTTATTTTAGGCCCTAGAATTCTAAGTAATATAAGAAGCATGATCTATACTGTGAAGATCCATACTTATCCCTAAAGAGGGACATTTCATCTTACAATACGATTAAAGGATTTTTTAAAAAGGGGAATTTAATGCAAGGACAAAAAAAAAACAAGCAAAAATCCTAGGAAATAATGTGGATCTAGATATAATCCTCTCTCAATGGTAGAAGAAGAAAATAAACAATAGAATACCTGAATTTAGACAATAGGCAAGGGGATATCATGCACTAAAGAAAAGAGATACTATGTTTATGTAGCATACATAGCTTGATTATATTTATGAAAATACAATTAAAAGAGATACAAAGGGTAGAGTTTAATAGACTATGTTATATGCTCACAAAATTCTATATGTAGAATTGAAGAGTTAGAAGTAGAAAACTATCACGTAGAACTGAAATTAGATCAAAACCCATTTTTTTTATGAAACTCCAATTAATTATCATGATGATCATACTAGGGTCAACCAAAGTAAGCCACCACCTAAAGGAATTATCCTCTTGATAGAGTAAAATCAACAAGCCTTGAGGGTGGCACTAGATAAAAAGATGCAAGAAAGGGAAAATAAGAGAGTGCATGATGATGGTACAATGCACACTAAAAGCAAGAGGTTAATTAACACCATTCAAGAAACATTAAAAACATGCAAGAGAGCTAAGATTAAAAAGAAGTAAATAAATATCTTCCCAACAAACCCATGGCATGATGAAGAATGCAAGGTGGCATAAATATCATTAAAATAACATGTATGTAAAACATAGGAAAACAAGAAAACATATGAGTATATGGTAAGAAAAAAATAAGAATATACAAGAACTTAGAAGAAAGAGTTTATTTACTTAAGAAAACATGAAAAAAAAATATTTTAGAGGGAGATTCACAAGGAAAATAAGTAGACTGAGAACATTATAACAACAAGGCAATGGTTAGAGTACTCAGAATAGTTATATGAACATGAAAGTGAAAAGATATTCCTACCACAATTAGTGTTAAGGGATATCTTTTCACGAGATACAATATCATGCAAATGATCAAAAAGATAGTAATGGGTAAATCCTATGACATAGAAAACGTACAGGAAGAGCATCTAAGATGGGAAACGCATATCTCAGAGCTTGAAATAAAATAAATTTTCAGTGAGATCATCCAAAATGACTTTCTAATATAGTGGAAAAATAGCCTAACCATACCTATGTTTAAGGGTAAAGATGTAAATAACACCTAAAATTACCATACTATCATGATCAATCCAAATTTTACAAAGCTATTTGGGAGTATGATAGAACACATAATTCATAATTAGGAAAAGGAAAAAGGAAAAAGGAAAAAGGAAAGAGGGAAAAGAGGGAAGCGGGTTTTTGGCCCAAAAAATCCACTATTTATCACCATGTCACACTTAAACAACTAGTTGAAAAGGTTTGGGATAAAAAGGGGATGTATATTGTTATTTTGTAGACTTCAAGTAGGCATTTGACATAGTATGAAGGATCAAAATGTAGAGTAGAATGGAATATTTATGGGTGATAATGCACTATGGCTAGTCATTCATAGATTGTATGAGCAAGTCATGGCTAAAATCAAAAAATAGGGAGGGTTATCTGAATGTTTGGGTTATCTAAATGTTTTAGGAGTGATACATACACCAAACAAGGATACCCTCTATCCCCAACTTTATGTTGGGCTATACATTGATAAGATAAAATATTGGATAAATAAATTTAGAGGGGAGGGGGTCCACTTGGATAAATATGTGGTGAAAATTCTACTTTACATCAATGACCTAATTCTAATAGAAAATAAAATCTAATATTTAATAGACCATATATGGGCTCTGTAACTCTTTTGTAAATAAATAGGGATGTAGATGAACATTAAAAAACCTAAAATTATGATTTTTTTAGTGAAAAGGAAGGAACAACACCTTGAGTTTCATTTTGTAAGAGGGTCTCTTAAAGTGGTGTCATAATAATCAACTTTCACAATGATATCAACTAATAAACTTGTAGGATTTAGATAATACAAGGTGGATAAAGAGATCTTTATACACTTCAAAATAGATTCAAGAACACTAATTTATGGGATTAGAAAACCACTAGTGTCATATTTGGATTAATATTTTCACTAGTCGTTTTGTATTGCTATGAGGTGTGGGCTATTGGAACAACAAATTTAAAGTAAAGGTAAATATAAATGATCAAAAAGCATGTTATCATTAAAAAAATTAGAATTAAGGATTTGGTTGCCTATGAAATCTCATTTCCAAAATAAGGACTTTCTATTTAGAGGCAATTGCTATGACCAAGTATTTTGTTACCCAAAACAATTAAAAACCATGAAGACTAATAAGTGGTTTAGAGCTACAAGAGATGAAGATTTGCATAGTAGGAAGAACACTTAGATGAAGTAAAATCACATGTGGACGAGTAGATGGGATATCAATGTAACTAAATACCCAAACCATAAAAAAGACAAATTTTTGTAAATGAAAAGTTTAAAATTGTGAAATTCAAAATCATATAACCAAAAGAGGATGACGAGGGTGAGCGGGGGTTTGAGGAAAGGCAGTCCTACAGAAGGCATGCAGGGGGACCAAGTGATGACAGCATAGAGCTCTCAGGAGTAAGAGACATATTACGTCAGTGGGCACTCAAGATTGGAAAAAGTGAATGGATGCCTACCTCGATGCCAAGACTGGCCAGTGCTGGTACTCTCGCTAGAGGCAGTGAAGGAGGATGTTGAATACCTAGCCTCCCATGCACTGATATGTAAATTTCTCAATATCAAAATCTCCATGTCAGCCTTAGAAGCCTGGATCTGTCGCTCATGGTAGGTGGAAGGTGATTTAGATATCATGCTGGCTGACAACAATTTCTTTCTGGTGAATTTCTCCTCTGTATCTGATTGAAATCAAATCTTTGAAGGAGGGCCCTATTTTTATGATTGAAATGGCCTATTTATCAAACCCTGGCATGTGGGCTTTAACTCAGCTGAGGATCTCCCATCGCGGGTTCCTGTTTGGGTGCACCTACCAAGATTTCCTTTGGAATTCTGGCGTGAGGATATCCTGAAGTAGATTGCAGTATTGCTGGGGACACCATTGGCAATTGCTCATCAAACACTAGATAAAAAGGTTATTTCTTATGCCCGTATCTGTGTTGATATAGATTTAAATAAACCTTTGCTAGACTCTATAGAAATATGTTTGGGCTCTTCCTCTTGGATTCAATAGATAGACTACGAATCAATTCCCTTTTGATGTCAAATTTGCCATGTGTAATGTCATTTACACCACCAGTGCCCTCAAGCGTTCAGAGGTATTGGCACATCAGGGGCTCCATCTAGCCCACAAATGGCCACTGAAGGTAAAGAGAGCAACTAGGTTGGTCATGCTAGAAATGCAAATATTCAAGGTGAGAGAGCAGGCAAAAGGAAAGCTCAAATGAACACTTCCAATCCCAGACAAGACCCAATGGGTGCAACTAGGCAGGATATAGATGGTTTTATTCCAGTTTGATGCTGCACTAAAGGCTGAGGTCAAAAGTGCTCACACCTAGACAGGCAAGTGGAATCAATGTTTAATTGCTTTGAGGCCTTGGATAGTATGGTCATTGAGGATGGCATTCCTGTAATGGATCATGGTGGAGCTCCTGGTGTGGAAGAAGAGAAGTCTATTATTAATGGGCCAGAGGACCTTCTTGCTCAACAGACCCAAGAAACCTCTCTTGGCCTTGAATCTGGGGCATTGGTGATTTCTCCTACTTCACAGAATAATGATGTCCTATGGGTAGATTTAGTTAAAGATGTGGCTACTCCTAGTAAGGAAAAAGGGTCTTCTCTAGCTTTGGGACTGATGTAAAGACCCTTTAAGAAAGTCTCCTTTACTACTCCCTCCAGACTTGGGTGAAAGAAGGATCAGGACAAAATTAAACTCATAAGAGATTTATTAGTGGAATCAGGGGCTATTAAGACTCTGGAAGAACATTTTCCCCACCTTTCCCAATGATTATTATTTCATGGAATGTGAGGGGGCTGAATAACATCCCCAGACAAAAAGCTATTCACAAACTGATGTTAGAACATACTCATGATATTTTGTGTATTCAGGAAACCAAACTTTTTGTTGAATCCTTGCTCATGGGGGTCCCTAATATGTGGTTTTTAGGCCAATGTCAGGGAGTTGGCACCTTGGGGAGCTCTGGAGGTTTGGCTATTTGTTGGGATCTGAGCAAAGTCAAGCCACTTCACTTGATGGCCTCCCTCTCAGTGCTCTCAATGATAGCTTCTTCTGTTGAGACTGGTGAGTTAATTCTTGTTACTACTATTTATGCTCTAGTGGAGCTCCAAGGGCAGCTCAAGCTTTGGGAACATATCAGGTATGTTAGAAGTTGCCATCCCTTCTTGCCTTGGATCATAGCCAGAGACTTCAACTCAGTTCTCAGGCTAGAGGAGAAGAGGGGGGGATTGGCTCGTTTGGGCCCAACTTCAGAGCTCCTCCAGCAAAATATTGATCTTTTACACCTTTTTAATGTGAAACCACTCAATGGACTTTACACTTGGAACAACAGAAGGACTGGTAATGCTGCCATCTCTGAACGCCTGGATAGGTTCTTAGTTTCATGTTTTTGGTAGTCTAGCTCATGCTCTCTTGTGTCAAAAATTATTGATTGGAGAGGTTCTGACCACTGGCCTATCAAACTTTCCACCAACTATATCACTGGCCCTAAGAGGCCTCCTTTTAAGTTTTAGCTGATGTGGTTGCGTGATTCCTCTCTCCAGGACCTAATGGCACAATGTTGGGAACAGGGAGGCCCAGCCTATGGTACGGCTATGTTCTCCTTTGCAAAAAAACATCACTTTATTAAAAGGAAATTGCAGTACTGGAACATAAATTGCTTTGGTAATCTTCATTCAATGAAGGAGGCTCAAAATCATTTGGACGTGATTACCAGGCAGATTTGGGATCGTGGCTTTTTTGAGGTCCTTCGAATTGCTGAGTCCCAAGCTTCAACTGATCTTGTTGAATGGGAACTTCAAGAAGAAATTTATTGGAAACAAAAGGCACGAGTGGATTAGCTTCAGGAGGGAGACAGAAATACAACTTTCTTCCATAAGTCTGTTCAGGGGTGACGTAATAGGAATTTTATTTCCTCCCTTATTACTACGGATGGAACATGGCTATCCTCCCTGCAAGCCATATCCAGAAAA
Source organism: Torreya grandis (assembly GCA_037957365.1). Classification (NCBI taxonomy): domain Eukaryota; kingdom Viridiplantae; phylum Streptophyta; class Pinopsida; order Cupressales; family Taxaceae; genus Torreya; species Torreya grandis. The sequence goes on along the minus strand of JARHVA010000479.1, from coordinate 4,556,468 downwards.
GCTATGCAATTTTTCTCCACTCTTTTCTTAGATGATACACCTCCAGTGAAGCCTACTGAGAATACTGTCTTATCTTGTATACCCTCTATGGTCACGCCAGAAATGAATGAAGCCCTTATGCACCCTATTGGTATGCTTGAATTGGAGGGGGTGGTCTTTAGTTTGCATAAAGGTAAAGCGCCGAGACCAGATGGCTTTCTAGCTAATTTTTTCTAGGAATTTCAGGACATAATTAGGTATGATCTCTTGGATGTGGTGTAAGAATCTTACTACAACTAAGAAATGCTCTAGGCATTGAACACCACCTTCATAATCTTGATTCCTAAGAAGGAATAGGCAAACCAGTTAGACTCCTTTAGGCCCATTGCCCTTTGTAATGTGGTCTACATAATTATTACTAAGCTCCTGGCTGAGAGACTTAAGGTTACTCTTCCCACAGTTATCTCAAAAGAATAAGGTGGCTTTGTTGCTAGCAGACAAATCTTGGACGGGGTGGTTATTGCCTCCGAAGCTATACACTCAATGAGTTCTTCTCAGGAGCAGGCCATGTTCATGAATCTTGATATGGCTAAGGCGTATGACAGAGTCAAGTGGAGCTTCTTGCATAAAGTTTTGCTTGCTTTTGGTTTCAATTAGGTATGGGTTCAATGGGTTCTAAGCTGTGTTACTACACCTTCCTTCTCAGTTCTTATAAATGGGGAACCCATAGAGCTCTTTGGTGCTTCTAGAGGTCTTTGCTAAGGAGATATGCTATCCCCGTACTTATTTATCATTCTGGCAGAGGGGCTTGGGCATCTTATTAAGAGCTAGGTATCTCAAAATATTTTGTAGGGATGGCAATGGGGATATGGATTGCCAAATTTGACCCACCTCCAGTTTGTTGATGACACAACTCTGGTGGGGAAAGCTTATATTAAGGAAGCATAAGCTTTTTGGGGTACCCTTGATACTTATCTGGATGCTTCTGGGTAGAAAATCAATGAGCACAAGTCCTCTATCTTATTCTTCAACACTCTGGAGCCTATCCAATGGAGGATTGCTACTATCCTAAGGTTTCAGATTCTATCTCTCCCAATGACTTATCTGGGAATTCCTATTGGGGTTGGCAGGTAGCCTAGACTCTTCTGGTAGAAGGTGCTTGATAAGCTAAAGCAAAGAGTTATGCATTGGTCTCACAGGTGGGTCACGATGGCTGGTAGGGTGACACTTGTAATCAGTGATTCAAGCACTTCCCATCTACCGTAGTATGGTGCAGGCAGTGCCGATGTATTTTCTTAAGGAATTTGATGCTTTGTCACATCAATTTATTTGGAGTAGTAACTTGTAGACTACTAAATGGAGTCTTATCAACTGGGATACTATGTGCTCCCCAAAGAAGGAAGGTGGCCTTAGATCGTGCTTGGCTATTCTATGCAGTGAAGCTCTAGCTACCAAACTCTATTGGCACTGGTGCTCCAATCCATCTCACCTATGGGCCCATATCCTGGCTCACAAGTACTATCCTAGGGTTGATCCGTTTGATATTTCCAAGCTCCCTTTGGAGGGAAGAGGGTCTTTGGTCTGGGATACCCTCAAGCATGGAGCTCAGCTTATGAAGCATAGTCTCTTTTGGATCTGTAACAATGGCACTGGGGCTCTCTTTTGGAGTGACTCCTGGGATGGATCACCTCTACTCTTATCTTCACATCCTCATCTTTAGCCTCTCTGTGATTCTTTCATTTCTACTGGGTGGAGCACAGTGGCACATTATAAGGAGACCTTTAGGCTAGGTGCTGTGGTTGGATGCAGGTGGAAGAGCCCCTCTGAGTGGCCACAAGGGGGCTCTTTGGAGGATCGGATAGAGCTCTCCCAGATCTTGGCTTCGAGAGGGTGTAGCTCTTTGTAGGATCGGGATGCTTTGGCTTGGGGTGGTGCTGCTTTGAGGAGCTACTCTGTCTCCTCTGGGTACATGGTTCTGACTAGACAATGGTTTGGAGATGGGGAATTCCCTTAGTATAAGAAAGTGTGGAATCAGTTTTCATGGCCCAAGTATAATTTTTTTCTCCGGATCCTAGTTTACAATAGGTGTCTTACATGGGATAATCTTTATAAGTGGGGTTTCTAGGGGCCGTCTATGTGTATTTTGTGCCACAGCAGTGGGGAAAATGTGGTGCACCTTTTCTTTTAGTACCCTTTCGCTAGACAGCTCTAGCACTTATGGTGGAGGGTGTGGGGTTATTCTTGCTGGCATGCTTACTCTCTGGTAGAGTACTGGGACTGGCTGGGCCACCCCCCTTTAAAGACTTCATTTCTCTAGAATGCCTAGGTCATTGGGCCATCCTTCATTTTGTGGCAGCTATGGTTGGAGAGAAATAGGAGGATATTTCAAGATAAGTATTTGGAGCTTAGTAGCATTTGGGAAAAAAACTTATCTCCTTATATGATACTCTTCAGGCTAAGTGCGACATGGGGGCTGTAGTGAGTCCAGCTGACATAGAGGTCTAGTCGTGCCTATCCCTTGCTCATCCTAGTGATATGACCTGTGCTCAAATCAACTGCTTGACATGTGACAAAAGATAAAAACTAGCCCCTGTTAACCATGTAGGAAGGTGGACTCCTCTAGAAGTTGGAATGTTGAAAGTTAATACTGATGGTTCATCCCAGGGAAATTCGAGAGCGGCTAGTATTGGAGGTGTTGGGCATGATAGCTCGGGGAACATCTAATTTTTATTCTCCATCCACAAGGGGCATCATACTAATAATTTTATGGAAGCTTCGGCCATCTTGGAGGTAGTACAACACTGCTGCTAGTACGGATGACATAGAATTGTCTGTGAGACTGACTCGCAGGTTGTGGTTAATGTTTTGAATAAACATGACTTTGTTGCGGTGGATTGGCATATGGCTGCAGTTGTTAAACAAATTTTGTAGTTATGTGCAACTCTAGATTTTGTCTTTTGTGCACATTCCCCACGAGTGAAATGGTATTGCAGATTGTCTAGCTAAATGGGCCTCGGAGAAGGGGCTGTCATGGAATATTAAGGACTTTACGAGGCTTTCCCCTAATCTTTTTTAGAAGCTAGTCCAACTTGCTGACCAGGATAAAGCTTTATAACTTCTTGGTTTTCGGGTTTGCTTTCAATAAATTTTTTTACCCTTTTTTAGTTTAAAAAAAGTTTAAAATTGTAATGTGGAGGAAATAAATAAGAAAAGAAGGACAACACTAAATTTAAGTGTTTAATCCGACTTCCGAACATAGTAAAAAATCATATATAGGGGTTGTAATTGAATAGAGGGAAAAAAATCCTCATTTCTAAACTGAAGACTAGCTCTAATAGGCTAAGATGCGAGACATGTAGATGGACGACTCCTAAGGAACAATGGGAAGAGAGGGTTTATTTTTTTTGCATCACATGGGTGGTTTAAAAGGAAGTCCACTTCATCCTTGAGTGCCCTCAGTACATGGACATATGAGCCAAGTATGTGTAAACTTTAAAATTAGCTCCATGGTAGAAATATTTTGAGGAAAAAGAGCAAAAAGGTTGGGGGAGATGTTAACACAAATAATTAAAAGATGGAGTAATTTTAAAAATATATCACAAGTCTCAAGAATATATGAACGATTGAATAAATCAATGTAGTCGATGGTCCCATAGACTGTTTGGTATCATGCACATAATTAAAACCTATTTCATTTCAATTATGGGTATGCTATAATTATCATTTTTGTATGGAGACATATCACATCACATGTAGAAATTTTTTAAAATAAAATGAGTGCTTCTTTATGATATTATATAGAATTTTACCCCCTAATCCTACATATGTACTTGGAATATGAAGCAAGTCTCACTATATGTTTTATTACGTGGCATGATTTTTCACTGATGCAATGAAAAAGTACCAAATGATTATCAAATTTGTTTGCACTAAGGGTTGACTTGGGCTATAGGAAATATTATTTCATAGCTAGGTATTATGATCTTGAGAGTGTTATAATTACATAAAATGCATTATTTCTAATACCATGTGCATTCTTATTCAAATGATTTTTTGGTGTAATATCAATGTATATTTAAACTTTGTAATAATGACTAAGAATTAAAATAATCAATGTATATATAAAATTTGTCATAATAAATTAGTGAAATGTATATTTCTTGTAGTGTTATTTCCCTTTTATGGTTACTATTTGTTTATCCCTAAATTTTAGATATGGGGGGTATATAGGGTTAAGAATATAGAAGTAGTTCTAACATAAGGGTGAAAAAATAATATATAGTAAGGAAATTAATAGAAAACTTATATAAATAATATTCTAAATTTATAAAATTAATATTTCTAAAAATAGTAAAGTATAACTATTGAAAGATATTGCAATAAATAAGAAACAATGGTACTTAGTTGGTTTACTATGCACAATTAGATATGGAATAGAAATAGATGTAAAGTATGCAAGATCAATGTTCTAGATCAGTTGTTAGATTCTAAAATTTTTACTTTTGTGGCCGTATAGACTATCATTGGATTTGAACACTATCATTAATGCTAGTGTCTACCTATGACATAGGTGTCTAGTATGAAATAATGGCTAGATTTGGATGCAACCAACTTCATTATTCTAGTTTTTTTGGCACCTTTATATTGATGTATTCACATCTAGGATACATGTTATCTCTCTTTGCTAATTGATCAAAACCCTATCTCTTCACCTTTATTCACACTTGGAATGAGTTTGTTAAAAAATGGGTTAGTTGGCTCACAACGTTGAGCTGGATCAAAGACCCCTCTATCAATGGGCACTATTTATATATCCAATACTCAAAGGATGGCCTTAAAATTATGTAGTTATTACCTATGTTTTAGAAAGTGAATACACAAGGGTGAAATATAATATATAAAATGCATGCAATAATCTAGCTTATGATTTGACAAATATCACTCATGGGTTTCTATTTGAATGCTTTAGACCTATGTTATGACTGCTCTATGCTTAATATGAAAATAAGGATGAATATTGTAGAATAGAGTCATTGTGCACTTTATTTATTTAGATTTAGTAGGTGTTTGTTTGGTATTTTCTAGATGAGGAATAAAAAGGCTTAGACTTGTATTTATACCACACCTTTTGAAAATATCTCATGATAGGGTTTAATAAGATAATGAGGCTAACCCATATGTTTTGATCATTTTATAATTTAGATGAATTTTGATTATTGGATGCTATATAAGGATCTAGACACTACCATCGACAGTAATGTCCCTTTGTAGCCAGTAGTGTCTAGAGGGATAAAAATAGGTATAGATTTAAAACTAGCAGTGAATGATGTTTATAATGTTTTAAGGTTTTTGTCTAGTACATGAGACATGGGTCATCAAAATGATATAGATTAGACTAAGAGATAAGAATTTAGGCATAGTGAGATGGGGAGTGCGAGTCTTTTGATAAAAGGTAGGTCTAGAAATGGAGGGTGGAGAACTACTTGATATTTATTAATGTACAAGACTGAGATGCTATAAATATTTTATTTTAGTATCTACACTATTCAATAATAATATATATTTATATATTAAATGAATTATGGACTTTTTAATTATTTTTAATAAGTAAAATTATGGATAAAATCAAAGTTTGATGTTTCTTTTCAATAATTAAATTATCAATTTATCAACCATATGATTAGGGGTATATTTATATCTTTTGATTAAATTTATTTTATAAAAAATTAAGGCATATTCCTATTACCATGTATTTTATCATTATGAATGAATTTTCAATCACATGCTTTCCAAATTTCACTCCTTAATCAGAAGGGTTGTAGTATGATTGGTGAGGATGATGGTTAGTTTTTTTTTAAAATTTATGATAAAGGTGGATTTTTGAAAAGGTGTGAGGACAAATAAGATAATTGATAGAATGACAATGATTAATATTTGGTGCAAGCCAAAATTGTCTTAATGATTCAATTTAAAATGAGCAAAGCATTAAAAATTACTAAGCCAAAATGGTTGTTCACTTCACATTCCCAAATGAACCCTTCTATTCCTATGAGAATGGAAATTAAACTTATTAGAATAAGATGAAATATATCCTATGACAACTAGGATTATGTACAATATTTTTACACTCCCCCTTAATCTATAAGGGATATGGTGAGACCAAGCATTCCTTTGAACTTTTCAATTTTTTCTCATCTGAGCACTTTTGTCAGTTTGTCTGTTGGTTTCTCTGATGTAGGGTAATGTTGCAAATTGACATTACCATTTTTCACATAATGCCAAATCAAAGTAATAATATGTTTGGTTGGGTTGTGAAAGACTATATTCTTTTCCATTTAAATTATATAAGTGTTTTCAACCATGAAAGGTTTGACAAAACTTATTATTTCTAAAAATATGAGATAACCCTTATGAACAACAAAATCTCTCTAGTTACCTCTAAAGTGGTCATATACTCTACTTCTACTGAATAAATTACTGACACTAATTGATTATTAGATTTACATCTAAAAATTGATGTTATCAAGTTCATTAGAAAATATGTAGTGGATTTCCATATTCATGATCACCAACATAATTATAATTTGAATATTCAACCAATTTGAATTCCCCTACCTTGGAGTATTTGAACCCAACATTTTTTCTTTCTTTGAGATATCTAAAGACTCTTTTGGTTTCTATACAATAAATATCTTTGGGGTTGTTTCATGAATATTGAAAGAGGAAAAAAATAAATGATATATATGGTATTTTTTTGGTCACATAAATAAGTCTTCCAATACGTTATCTTTATTTAGTGGCATTGATCAAATATGTTTTATATTTGATGTCAATTTTAGATTTTATTCCATGGTTGCATTGAGAGGATTGAAATCTTCCATTCTAAACTTACTCAGAATGTCACCAATGTACTTTTACCATGTGATGAAGATATACTTTAGTTTTTGAACTACTTCAATACCCAAATAGTAATGAAGATAATCCAAATCAGTCATTTCAAAGATTTTCATCAATTCTGATTTGAACTTTGAAATGTACCATTCATTATTCTATGTGATGAGAAAATCATCAACATACACCCCTAAAAATACAATTGTTTTGTCAAATATTTTGACAAAATGACTTGTATCTTTAAACTCAAAATTTTTTAAGTTCATGTTCATGAGGTGTTTAGCTAGTTGGTCATACCATGATTGAGGGGATTGTTTCAAACCATTCATCAAATTTTCATGTTTGTGCACCTTATGCTCTTGGTTGTTTAATACAAAACTTTCATATTGTGTCATGTACATTGTTTCCTTGAGATCACCATTTTGAAATGAAATTTTTACTTTCATTTGGTGAAATTTTCATCTATTTTTAGTTGTAAGAGTCAACATGGTTCAAATGGTAGTCCATTTTGTTGTAGGTGCAAATGTTTCATTATAATCACTTCTTTCTTTTTGAGAATATCCCTTTGTGATAAGTTTGGCTTTATGTTTTTCAAGTGAGTCATTAGCCTTGTATTTATTGAAGTAGAACCAATTATATACAATTGGTTTGTAGCCAAATAAAGATTAGCTAATTTCCAAGTCCCATTTTTTACTAATGCACTGTACTCATATTTCATTGATTTTCTCCAAGGTCCAAGTTTCTCATCTTGTTTAAAATATGTTGGTTCCAAATCAAACACATCATTTAGTTATTTTTATAGAGAATAATTCAAAGGGAGCTTTTCAATATTATATTAAATTTCTTCAAGAAACTTTTCTGATTGTTATGTAGTTGCATGTGCATCCTAGTGTCATTTTTCCCAACTTCATCATGTTTGACATATTTCAATGTCTAGGTGGCCCACTTAGGCATATTTTTTTGTGGTTTAGGTTCTTCAATTTCATATTCTAAAGGCCATCACTTTTTACCCTTTGTTTTTGTGGCCCATGTTCATTATCTGATAAAGTTGTACTTTCTCTTTTAGGAGGAGATTCATTCTCATGTCTAAGAGACAATAAAGAATTAACTGATTCCTAATTGTATGTCCCCCACTCACTATTTGGAACGTCTAAATCACTCTCCTTATAGACATCAAACTTTACATATTTATCAAGTCCTAATTTTCAATCAATACTTGCTTTGTCCTTTGTAGTTTCATAAAAGACAACTTCTCTTGTGACAAGAAACTTCTTATTTTTATCATCATATAGCCTGCATGACTTGGAGGATTCATAATATCCCAAGTGAATTCATTTGTGACTCCTGTGGTACAAATTATTCCTATTATATGTTGGAATCAATGCATGATAGATGGATTCAAAAACCCAAAGGTTTTATATTGAAGGAAGATGACCACACCACATCTCATATGTAGTCTTGAATTGAAGGGATATTAATGGTGATATGTTGTAGAGATATACTATTGTTTTAGTTGATTCAATCACAAAGTGTATATTTAGCCCTTTAAAGTAAAAAATAGTATGAACCATATTCATCATGGTCTTGTTCATCCTCTCTACAATTCCATTTTATTGTGGAGTGTGAGGGACTTTGAGATGATGTTTGATCCAATTTTTCTCAAGATAGGATTCAAAATTATTTAAAATGTATTCACTACAAAATCAAAACTAAGTGTTTTGATGTAGGTTTGAGCTTAATTTTAAATCATCATTCAAAACTTTTTGAAAATCTCAAATTCTTCATATTTCTATTTAAGAAAGTATATCTAAGTCATTTTGCTATAGTGATCAATGAACAAAATGACATACTTATGGCCACCAATTGAGAGGATAGGAAGAGAATATAAGTTTGAGTGAACTAGTTACAACTTTCTATTAGCTTTCCACTATGACTTTGGAAATGGTTCTCTTACTTGTTTGGTTAAAATGTAGGATTCACATTTCTCATTAAATTTTAGGGGAAAGGTAGGTAAAACAACACCATTCTTTTTTTAATACACAAATGTTGTTATAGTGAGTATTATTGAATATAGGATTCCACAACTTATTTAGAGACATTTCATCTTCAACAAGATAAGAATAATTCCTTGAAACTAATGGCTCACCCCTACATTTGAGATTTTTTTTTTACAGATATCTAGTCAAGATTGTATTATCAATTTTCATCTTGATAATGATCTCACAATTTTCCAAAAAGATGGAATGGCCTTGTTTCTAAATGAGCACTAGAGAAACAAGTTTATTTTCAATCAAAGAAGGTATAAAACATTTTAAAGTTTGAAATTTGGAAGCCCTAGAGACTTGAGTTGGATTGCAATTATTCATTGTGGTTATAGACTTGATCTATTTATGATAAATACTAGACCATAAATTTCTTCATAAAATTCCTCAAAGAAGTCTTGTTGGAAAGTCATATGTAGGGTGTCACCAATATGAAGAAGCCAAGCATCAAATCATGATGAACTAACTGAGACATTGTTTTCTTCATTATCTGAATTGGAAAACACACATTTAATGGTGAATTGAGCATAATTTGATTCATTTATTTATTTCTTTGAATTTTCCTATTTCTTCTTATGATATGCTTCAATTTTCTCCCATAGAGTCATGAATTTATGGGTTTGGTGGCTTCCTTTTCTATCACACTGGTAGCAATAAATGGGTTACTTGTCATTTTATTTTTGATTTTGACCACATTGTTTGTCATTTTTTCTACCTTTTCTCTTATTTTCTTCTTGAACTTATTATTGCCATCATTTTTGAAGATGTGGCCTTATTGGATGTTTTTTAAGAATTTCCCTTTACATATCACATACTTTATTGTATGGACTCAGTTTTCCTTCTAAAGGCCTTTTCTCTTTCCACCATTTTTTCAACCAGTTATCAAATGTGAGTCTTCAACTAATTGCTTGCTTATAGAGACTCTAATTAGGTTGAATAGTTAAGAAGAAGGGTTTTTATGAATGTAGTCATATATATGTCAATTTTGACACCCATGGCATCCACATCATGTTTGATCACATGAATTTTTGAAGACAATATCATGACATCACCATGTTTCAACTCAAAGTTAAACAAATTAAATTACAATCTATTGAATTCCAACTATGAGTGGGAACCATTTAAATCTTTCAATTTTTGAAGTATTTCCCATAAAGAACTATACCCGTGGGTATGAAAAAACACATATCCATCAACTAAGTCACTCGTTAAGGCCAATGCTTTCTAGTTATTCTACTACCATGTTTGACTATTTTTTATAATCCTTGTTATCTCATCTAGTTGCATATCTTTGTTACAAATATCAAAACATAGATTGTTGAAGATGACTATGTTCTCCACTTGTCGAGACCATTCTAACCATCTTTTTTGGTCAATGTCATGCCAATGATTGATTTGGTTGCATGTATTAATTTATTTTGAGTTTTGAGTTTTAAAAACCCCCAAAATTGGTTCCTTATCACTCCAAAAGGTCCATTTTTTTATATACCACCATATCAATATACCAAACCTCTCTATATACCTACCCTTCCTATATATACTCATTGATACATGTAAGAAACTTGCCCCTTATATATACTTGATAATATGTGAAAGAGGTGTTAAGACAAATAGAGAATAATGGTACATGGTACCTAGGTGGCACATGAAAATGATTTGCTCTACCATTAACACTAACTTAATAAGAAAACCTCATACTTGATGATATGCTTAGTTTTTGTTGATTTCTAAATTTATGTCTTTCAATAGAAATGAATGGGTAAAGAGTATCTCTCCTTATTTATCCTTGATTTATAAAATTTGATTATTTTTTCAATCAAATTATGCTTAGGGTAGATTCATTTAGGCTATTAAATGCTTAAAAAATTTGAATGCTTCAAAATTTGAAAAAGACCAACTAAAAAAAAATGAAATTTTCTTTTAAAATGAAAACGTATAAAAAAAAACCTCCAGCCTATAAAGGCTTCTCATTTATATTTGGATTATATGAAAAAGTCCAATATTGGAATATACAAAAGAAAGTCTTGTTTGAAGTTTTTAAATAATCCACTCCTATGTTACACTTGTTAACTATTGACCCAATTTTGCCCCTCAGGCAAAATCTCGATCACCTCCTACACCTGCTTTGCATGGCCAGTTAATTTTGGGTTGCAAGGTCCATCTTCAGGGTTCGATAGCTTCATTTTAGAGCATATGTTCATCGGCCTCATTCGTTGGTGTTCACGGTAGCATAAGGCAGAGTCTTCAAGCATTCACAAAAGAGGAGGGGAAAAAATTAGGGCATTTAACTAAGGCAAAAAGAAGGGCAGACGTTTCCCAGAAAAAATGTAGAGGGCAGCAAAATCGCTGCCCACAACACTGGCAGGTAAAATGAGACCGCCAACACAAGCAATGGGTGGCAAAATTGTCGCGTGAAGCAGCCGACAGAAAAAAAAAGGCTGTTAACATTGGCTGATGTTGGCAAAATTGCCGTGGTCGGTAGCATACTCGGCTGACGTTAGCAAAATTGCCGCACTTTGTAGCTAAATCAGTCAATGTCAGTAGAAGCCTCGCATGAAGTCCACGATAGCGGGCAGCAAATTTGATACCCATAATAGCAGGTGGCAAAAAAGACCTACAGAACACAGGAAAAAACCCACCCAGCCACCAGAGGAGTAGACCAACATGTAAAACAAGGCAACAAGCATGGTCCCAACAGACTTGTGATGTCATCAACAGTGTTTTCTCTCTTCCCAATGGAGACTCAAGCTACCCCTTGACTCCTCTTGGCTCTTTCCCTATATATACATAGACTTGGTCATTTATCAAAATCCTCTCACACTTTTGTAAAGGGCACTGCTCTCCAAATTTGCCACCTGAATCAATAAAAGATAGTTTTTACCTCTATTTGGATGGATTGTGTAGAGTATGCCTTGAATGTTAATCTGTGTCTAGTCATTGTCTCTTGATGCTCTCACAGGTTCAACACCAGCAAACCTGTGATCTACAAAGTGCCACTGTCTACTGCTGCCAGGAGTAGAGTTCTATTTTGGAGGTACAAAACAGGTGAGGTCACTTATAATGTGTATTTCTCAGCACCTTGGTGAGTCCCTATTTCCTGTGCTTTCCATAAGAACCTCCCTGTCATCCCAGAGACTTGGTCTTTTCTACCAAATCTGAGTGTATGTACGTTTTGTTTGGTTTGAGTGTGGATGTGGGAAGGTCACTTTCATTTTTGGTGTATCACCTCTTTTAGAGTAGGCTGTTTGTTTTCATGCTTTTTCTTTCTTCCCTTTTCATCCCCCCCAGTATATCTATATATCTATATTTTTATGCTGCCTGAAACAAACAAGATACATTAGAGGGAACTAGCCCATATCTAGAGACTTTCCTCTCTTGCTTCACCATCCCACAGGTGAGAGAGGGGTTTCCATGTTGTGGGGAAAGGGCAAGAATCCATTTTCCTACCAATTGGGTGCACTTTCCAGCGTCAACAGTTTTGGCACACCCGGTGGGATCACAAGTTGATAACGCAGTAGAGTTACAGGATTGATGCTGGTCCTGTTACAACAAATCAAGTTTCTTCAGCATCTGGTGACTCTGAGTAAATCCGCTGGTTAAGTAGCTTGGTGCCATCAGAAATCATCCATTTCTTGTATGTATACTTCTTTTGCACAAAATCACGGGTCTTGTTTTCCTTCATATAATATCGATCAGACTCAAAATATTTATGGAATCCCCTCAAGTAGCTCTCCTAGTTGCCCTGCAACTATAAGGGAGGTGGCGTTGGAATTTGAGAAGCAGATAATGGAAATCGATAGGCTGGAAGAGTAGTACAAATATCAGTAGGAGCTGATATATAAAGAGGAGTGCTTGTTTAGGCAAGCACATGCTTTGCAGTCCATGAAGGAAGAGGTGCCAAAATGGAGAAATCCATCTTTTCAAGGCAACCAACCTTGCATGCCCCCTCCTACTCTAAATAAAACCCCCTTTTTTGCACCAAATCCATTTTATCAAATTGCACTTGCTCACTCCAAATCATCAAATACAGCTGCTCCCAATCCCATGCGCCTGGCTTTCCAACACCAGAGGGTATCAAAACAACCTCCCATGAAGATCAATCTTTTCAACTCCTTAGATTAGGAATCTTCCATCGAGAATAATACCACCAGCCAGCATGTCCCTCTTCTAGAGGCTCCTCCAACGCACCAACAGTGTTTTCCTTGCATTCCTTAGCCTCCCCAAGTTTTCCAGCATGATGTGCAAATTCCAAGTTAGAGGAAAGAATGCCAAGGACCACCTCAGAGCTTTGAGGAGGATCATGCTAGCCACCTCCAAGAAAGACTCTTCTAGGAAAACCTAGCCAGACAGATTGAAGACTTAGAGGCTAGGATGAAGCTACTCCTTGAAAGGGAGTTAATTTTTTTAGACCTTGCAGAAGAGCCTCAGGTCCTTATGGAAAACAAAGTTGCTACCTGTGCACATGAACAAAATTTAAATTTAGAGATCCTAAATTGGGGGAAGACAGTGGAATCATGGGGCAGCAAAGAGGAAGAAGAAAAGCAAGGTTTTTCTTAAAACCTTGAAGAAGCTAAAACTATGCCTGCCTATGATGATACTGGCAGCCTCCAGGAAAAGCTTTTCCAAGAAGATCTAGGCAAGAGAATAACAGATTTGGAATTCAGAGAGAGTTCCCTCAGCCAATGTGTGGTGGACGGTTTAGACCAAACAACACATTTCATGCCTAAACACACCCCACCTACACATTTCCAAGAGAATTATCAAGCTGTGCCTGATATTGATGAAGTGTTGATTAAGTGGAGGGAGGAGAATCATTTGATTCTAGCTCAAGGGCTGCCCCCTCTCCCAAATTTTTTCTCCACTTCATCCCATCTCGAAGAAGAACCTGTTTTGGAAGAGGCAGGTGAGGGGCAAAAGATCCAATTTGCAAGTCTTCAGGAGGCTGTTATGAGTGACAACGAAGAAGAAATCATCATTGATGTCCCTTGTGAAGACCTTATCAACAGTGGAGAAGATGCAGGCCTTGCGTATATGTGGATGTTCTAGCAATTTAAAGAGGAACAAATGCATGGTAAGCTCTCCTCTCCTCTGATTGATGAACTTCCTTGCTTCTTTGATGATGAGATCGACTACATTGAAGAGCCTAAGAAAGAGGAGGATCAGGAGAATATTTTTGAAAATCTAGAGAGCCTGATCAGCAAAGAGGAAAAAGAGAGGTCTGTCTTCATGGAAGAATGCCTTGAAGAACTGAGCTTTAAACAGGAAAGTGAAGTCTTGTGGGATGAGCAATTATTTTGTGAGCCCATTTTAGACATCACCACAGTCAACTTTCTTCAAGAAGGCCATTAAGAAGAAGAGGATGAGTCTGACAGAGTTTTTAGCGAGACAGAAGGAAACAAGTCAGACCATGATACATTGCAGAAGAATTGTGTAGATCAAACGGCTTACGGTGATAAACCGATAGCAATTGATTTCTTGGTGAGGAGCACCAATAGAATAAACCAGCATTCAACAGGCCTCCAGGAATAATCTGAGTACGTATATATCAGAGCCATGTTTGAATATCCACTCGGTTCCTAGCTAACTCAGGTGACAAGCAAGAAGAGCAAGTCACCAAATCTCATTTTCTTTTAGCTACTTGCCTATCACCATAAGTCTCCTCACCAGGAAGGGGACTTAAGAAATTTTCCTTTCGATCCAGGAGGGAGGTGAACATTCCTAGTTAGCTGTATATAATAGTTTACTTTTAGTTGTTTTCCCTATTTTCCCTAAGTACAGTTGCATAGGTAGTTGTTTTTTAGCCTTGTGTGTTTCCCTTCATTATGGGGTTAAATTCTGTGTATTTTAATTTTGGGATTATCAAAGCTATTGAGAACTCTCTTCAAAGTCACCATCTGACTCTGTACCTAATGGAATGTAAGGCAACTGGGTTCTAAGCATAGTAGGCATGCTTCCCCTGTGAGTCACCAATTTGTTGACCCAATTTTGCCCCTCAGGCAAAATCTCGGTCACCTCCTACACCTGCTTTGCATGGCCAGTTAATTTTGGTTGCAAGGTCCATCTTCAGGGTTCGATAGCTCTATTTTAGAGCATTGGTTCATCGGCCTCATTCTTTGGCATTCATGGTAGCATAAGGTAGAGTCTTCAAGCATTCACAAAAGAGGAGGGGAAAAAATTGAGGCATTTAACTAAGGCAAAAAGAAGGGCAGACGTTTCCCAAAAAAAATGTAGAGGGCGGCAAAATTGCCGCCCACAACACTGGCAGGTAAAATGAGACCACCAACACAAGCAATGGGTGGCAAAATTACCGTGTGAAGCAGTCGACAGAAAAAAGAAGGCCATTAACATCGATCGATGTCAACAAAATTGCCGTGCTCGGTAGTTAAATTGGCTGACGTCGGTAGAAGTCTCGCATGAAGTCCATGACAGTGGGTGGCAAATTTGTTGCCCACAACAATAGGTGGCAAAAAAGACCTACATAACATAGGAAAAAACCCACCCAACCGCCAGAGGAGTAGACCAGCATGCAAAATGAGGCAACAAGCATGGTCCCATCAGACTTGTGATGTCATCAATAGTGTTTTCTCTCTTCCCAATGGAGACCCAAGTTGCCCCTTGACTCCTCTTGGCTCTTTCCCTATATATACATAGACTTGGTCATTTATCAGAATCCTCTCACACTTTTGTAAAGGGCACTGCTCTCCAAATTTGCCACCTGAATCAATAAAAGACAATTTTTACCTCTATTTGGATGGATTGTGTAGAGTATGCCTTGAATGTTAATCTGTGTCCAGCATTGTCTCTTGATGCTCTCACAGGTTCAACACCAGCAAACCTGTGATCTACAAAGTGCCACTGTTTGCTACTGCCAGGAGTAGAGTTCTATTTTGGAGGTATAAAACAGGTGAGGTCACTTATAGTGTGTATTTCTCAGCACCTTGGTGAGTCCCTATTTCCTGTGCTTTCCATAAGAACCTCCCTATCATCCCAGAGACCTGGTCTTTTCTGCCAAATCTGAGTGTATGTATGTTTTGTTTGGTTCATGTGTGGATGTGGGAAGGTCACTTTCATTTTTGGTGTATCACCTCTTTTAGAGTAGGCTGTTTGTTTTCATGCTTTTTCTTTCTTCCCTTTTCACCCCCCCTGTATATCTATATATCTATATTTTTGTGCTGCCTGAAACAAACAAGATACATTAGAGGGAACTAACCCATATCTAGAGACTCTCCTCTCCTACTTCGCTGTCCCACAGGCGAGAGAGGGGTTTCCATGTTGTGGGGAGAGGGCAGGAATTTGTTTTCCTGCCAACTGGGTGCACTTTCTAGCGTCAACATTAACCAAGGCTTGCTTTTCTTTAGCTGGAACATTTCACAAGGTTGAGTCAATTAGATAGAAAATAAATCACTAATTAGGCCAACTTAGTCAAAGAGATGTCTTTTAATTTTGTTCTCCGCACAAGATCTTGCCTTAGGTAGTTGGAGTGCCACACAATAGTGAAGAATTCATATTTTGAATTAAAAACTCCATCCAATAGAGCTATAAATAAATTTAATGGTATTTAGATAGGTCTAAAGGTCAGAATGTAGTTGAAAAAGGTTGAGTCTAATGGTAGGATCAACATAAATTTTACCCCATAGTCCAAAAAAGTACACAATAAAAAATCATATAGAAAATCCCTCAAAACAAGCAAAAATACCTTTGCTAACAAATGAATCTTATTAGAATGTAACTTCACACTCAATTAGTATGAAACCAACAATAAAAATGAATTTTTAAGTATCATAATAACTTCTTTAAAACCTTGAAGTACCTTAAAAACTTGTTCCAAATAAATATGGAGTAGGCTAAACAATTAAAAATTAGGAGGAATGAATGAATGGAGGAAAACAAACCCTAGGATTTGATACCAATGTTGGGCTAGGTAAGATAATTGATGGAATCACTGAGAAATATTTGGTGCAAGATAAAATTAACTTCATGATTCAATTTGAAATAATCAAAGTATTACAAATAAATATGCTAAGATGGTTGTTCACTTCACATATCCCAAATGACCCTTCCTATTCCTACAAGAGTGGAAATTCAACTTATTAGAATAAGATAAAATATATCCTATGATACCTAGGATTATGTAAAACATTTTTACAAAAGGCCCAAAACCTTTTACAAAAAAAAGCTACACTTAAAATATTAAAAACTAAAATCATGAATAATCATTAGAACTAGGGTAAACACTAGTCCAAACTAAAAGAAAGTTGTAGATCTAAAAAAAAGATACAATGAAAAAGTAACAAATATACATTAGGGGTAAATATAAAGAATACAAAAAAACTCTTAGTTATTCACTGAGAGCCATCTCCAATTTCACATTTACTTCCACCTCAATTTATTAATGTTAGTTATAATCATGCAAAGATTAAGAAATAAGAAGATAACTAGAAGGGTGGATCTATCCATGAACAATAATCAATTTTCTCCTTATTTAGGAGAGAAGATCTTATAGAATCTACTATGAACCATCATCAATCACATCCACTACATCCATCCTTATATGTTTTGCCTCTATCTTTCATCTCATATACTTGGTAGTAGAGTCACAATTGAGATTAGATAAGGTGTTATCAGTTTAAGGTAAAGTATAACTAACTGGAGTCTATTGAAGGAAATCATCATTATCAAGATGATGGTTTGTTATAGGGTCTAATAAGATACAAATATTTTTATATATTTGACAAGGAGAGTCAAATGGTTAGGGCCAAGATCGTTCTCTAGGTGACTTTGACAAATTAAATACCTTTTAGTCATAATTGCCTATCCAAAACAATGCTCAAATTTAAATATTTATTTACTCATCAATTATAATGAATTATATTTAATCCAAAATATATACAAAGATGTTGATATCTATATAATACTGAACTTCTCATTTAATAAAAATCATTCTTTATAATTAATATTTGTGCTGTGACATTTTAGCAAAAGTGACTAAATGAAACATGCGATAACATCTCTAATTAAGAGCACTTAAGAATCCATTGATCTAATTACCTTGACAATAAATGGATATGCATTCCTATTACCATAGATTTTATCACTATAAATCAACACTCATTCACATTATTCCTTGAACTCGATTCTTTAAAAATTCCCTATGCATATCTGTTATGAGTGAGAAATGTTCCATTATTACAATCCTAACATTTGTGACTACTTATGGAAAAATAATTATTGTAACTTGGCTTGGATATCATTAATGGTTAAAATCAAGTTAAGCATTACAATTAATTGAACAACCACTTAAATAAAATTCCTTCATACATTTATATTAGGGGAGAGTATGAGTTTTTGTAAATTATATAGCTTATAGTCTCCATGACCAATGTAGTCTTTGAATTTTCTTAATGCTATGGGTATTTGAAGAATAAACATAGTATTTCAAGTGTTATTTATGCTATGAGTATTTTTAAAAAATTATCTATAACTACTACTCATGAAACACAAGTTCCCAACATTTTAGGTTCATCTATGGGATCCATTGTCATGAGATAAATATTTTTATTTATACAAACAAATAATTTTATAATATAAGTTTGATCTTGTGGGTTCATCTATGAAATCTATTATCATGAGAAAAATATTTTTATTTATATAAAAAATGACTTTATAATATAAGTTTGATCTTATCGAGTGCACGACCTTCCACTTTCCTCGTACCCACCTTGCATTTTCTATTTTACTTTTTAGAGACGATATTGCTTTGCTTTCACATTCAATTATAGGTTTACAAAAATATCTTGGTTTATTGAGTAATGTCTATGATGAAAATAGTCTTAAAGTACATCTTACAAATACAGAAAACATGACATTCAATATAACCAATAAAGTAACATCTATAATAAATTTGACATATAAAACATAGTAGATCAAGGTGGTGCACTCTTACACCTACTTAGTGTGGTTTGGACCACATTTTATACTTATACCTACAATAAAATAAAGACTTGGAAAAATATACGCAACATTGACATCCTTAGAAAAACATGTTTTCAACTCCAATTTCAAGATATATAAACAAAGATTTAATTTTTATATATGTTAGTTATTGTATGGATGCGAGGCTTAGTGCCCATATTTGAGATAATTATTTCAAAATGTATGAAAAGAGTTTTCATCTCCATTTTATCAAATAAAATTTGAGCAAAAAAAATGGTTCCTCACTTAATTATTCTTGTAAAGTTAGGGGTATGTCATTTCTTTATTTCTTTAGTTTTCCACATTATCACTATGTTTCATAGATTCCTACTCTAATTAGAATAGGTATATGTATTTGGAATTTCAATATTATATGCAACTTGCCAAATAAGGATGTAAATGTTATTGGTATACTAGTATTATGGCTCTCTTCCAAAATTTGATTATCGATATAGAAAGATTCCTTCTTATATTTTTTTATTAATACTTCTCATCTAGAAATTAATAGAGATATTTGTGAATACATTGATAACTCTTATTTGAAATTTACATAGATTAATCCAAAAGACCCTTTGAAACAATTTTTTTTTTAATTATTTCTAATTTTATTCATTCTTACATGAGGATTAGATTCGAGTTCCTAGGTGCATGAAGTATATTATATCATTTTACTTAAGGATCCATTTATCTTAATTTCAAGTTTTCTCTCATCAACTCTAGATGGAATTTGATCATGACCTCCCATAGAATGAACATGTATGCAAATTATGTATTTTAGACCCTATAAGTGAAAAAAAAATTGTATTATGGTGACCTATCTAATATGAGATTTTTGGAAGATACCATTATATTTTTGGAGGTTTCCATGGATCTCCGAGACCTTCAATCATTATAAAAACTATAAATATTTAACTTTTTTTTATCTATGAGGAACTTCAACTTTGATAGAGAACATTCAAATTGAAGTTTTCACATACATATAATTACCCTAATATTAGTTCTTACTTCCAAACAATAGGATTAAACAGTTATGAGAGAAAACATACCTAGATAATATGATCTACATATGTAAGACAATATACATTTTATTGGTCAAGATCTATTATATTTAAACATTAAAATTACTACTTCTCATTGATTTTTTTTAATAAAAAATTTAAGACTAGAATTGACTCTCTCATACTACATCAATAAGGTGAGAAATAGAAAACTTAAGTGTAAAGACAACAAAATATATTATTATATCACCAATAAAATAATACTTAACTTATCACTTAGATTTTTTTAAAAATAAATATGGATTTTTGATGGAATCCTAACCATATAGTAATGTTAAAAACCCATAACAAAAATAGGTTAAAGGCACCATGGTCCAGGATATCTAAATATAATAACCTCTGTAAGGCCAAAAGAAACATATAATAATCCTAACGACTACCCCAAAAATAGAAATAAATCACTTTATGGGATAATAATCTAAAAAATTAGTTATCTTGCCTTTTTTACCTTTTTTCTTTTTAACTTCCTACCATATTTCATGCTTAACATTTATAAGAACTAATTGTTTATCTAGATATTGCATTTTTGAGATACTATTTTCAAGCAAATCCTTGTTTGAGTTCTCAGACTCATGTCTTCTTTTAAATCCACCAGTTGGCTATTTCGTAGGAGAGTTATGAATAATTTTTGTCACCTCTTCAATGGTCACTTTTTATTTTGCAGAATTAGAATTTCCTTTACTCTTGTTATCTCTCATTTCTATATCATCTTGTGTTTATGTATCTTCAAATAAATATTCCATCACTAGCAATGGATCTAGTGCACTCCATTTGTTTGATTTGGATTTTCCTCCCTTCTTCTTCAACACTTGTGGACGCTCCTTAAGACAAGCTATATAAAAATAACCTAATAATTTACAATTATGTCATCTAAAAGTAGTATTCTCATGGTCAAGAATCTGAACATGTTGATTTTTACCATATTTTAAAATAATTTTATCTAGAAACCCTTTGCTTAAATCAAGTTCAACACAAAAATGAGCATAAGTACATAAAATTGCATCAACCCACTCAATATCATGGTTTAAGAAGGACCCAAAATCATTAGATATATCTTTGAGGGAATTTCAAAAATGTAGAGGAAGATTAGGGAGATGGACCCAAACTAGTAACTTAGTGACTAAGTGAGTGAGAGGATCAAAATCTAAAAACCATGGAGTTAATAATAGGCCCATTGTGTACCAAAACTAGGGGCCTTTAGAGATGCATTCTTAGAAATCTTGCTAAATGTTTCAACCATGTCTCATGAACCCATTTATATAAAGTGGTTGAAGATGGGAATGCACCATTAAATCTATAAATGACTACAGATTCAACCAAAGAGTTAAAATATTCATCCACCCATTGATTCACAATCTCCATAGAAGACACAACCTGGTGTCCCCAAAATTCTACACCTCAAATTTTAGGATACCCCTTTACATTTTTTTCATCTTCATCTTGTGTGAGTTAGTTGTATTTTTTGAGTCAATCCCCTAAATAAGGAACTTAGGTTCTATTAGTTGTTTTACCCAATTATTTTTCTTCTCATTTACTCCTAACTATTTTAGAAGGTTGAAAACCTTTTCCCCTAAAGTCATTACTAAAATCCATCTACTCATCTCCTTCAATAGATTAAGAGAATTTGAAGTGTTTTGGCTTACCCATAAAGTAACATGGGTTATGAATACTACTTTACTTATTTGAAAAGAAGTAAAGTTAATCTAAAAACCTGAGTTACTCATCGTAGTCAAAACTAGGGTTATCAAACTACTTTACTGCACTATCTAAAATCAAGTAGAGTAACCTCAAAAACTAGCTAAATACTTCCCAATGTAAATCAAGTTCTTGAAATTACTTTACTTTCACACAATCTCAATTAGAAGTAATGTGGGTCTCCAAACCTAAACCACTCTTCTTAAACCAAACTAGGATTGTGTAGTTGCTTTACTACATTGCCAAAATTAAGTTAAGTAGTTCCAAAAACCCAATAAACATTACCTATAAATATCTGGGTTTTTACCATAAATTTACTTATATAAATTATAATCAACAAAAATATGGATTCACAACCCTGTATTACTCGTCTATCTAGACCTATTCAGGTTTGCGAGGGTGCTTTACTAAAAAGGGCCAAAGTAAGTAATCTAAGAAACCCAATAAAAAGAGTCAATATCTAACATGGATTCGACATACTTATCATTAATGTGTTAGCATTTATATATATTGGGAAATTCTACCTCATTCTTTCCTGTCAGCCAAGTCATCCAACCAAGTAACTGTACCTACAAACCTTGAGTTGTACCATTTGAACTTCTGGAACATTTCAAGTAGATTCCTTTCAAACCATTTGTGATTGAGGTAAGTAAATAATTTCCTTGTAGTTTTTAGGTCTATTGTTTTCTTTTTTCTTAGTGTTTTTCCCTATAAAAAATTATTTTCACCACTATGGTTATTTCTCTATTAAGTTTATTTTATCATAGTTTCCATTTTTATCATGATTAGGTATCATAAATCATATGTTAATACTTTTCATTCATTTATCATGCTGTAGAGTTTTCTAGAAAACCTCTAAGAGACCAATCCATTCATGAAAAACTTAGCAGTCAAAGATTCCTTACTAGTTGGGTTTGCTAACCCTAATTAATTTAGGTCTTTGATCCTAAGTATCTCCCCATAGGAAACCCAAAGTCTTGACCCTTGAGAAAATTGAATCCCAAAAGACCTAATCATCTAGACTTTTGAACTCAGATTACTTTGATTTTCTAATCCCCAATAACTACCTTAAGAAAACCTAAAGTTGTCATCCATAAAAAACATAAAGTCTTGAATCTTGAGAAACCTGAAGAACACTATTAAATACCCAATAAAAACCTTTCCATATGCTTACTTACTTGGGTTTACATATTCAAGTAACTTAGTAACTAAAATCATAAGTCTTTGGAAATCTAAAGCCCAAACTTGCCTATATAATTCTAGTGACCTACCTAAGTTTTTAAAGCACTATTACTTACAAGGATGATACTTAGTTATTCAAGAGTTTCCATTGCACAAAACTTGAAAATTATTTAGAGGTACTTCAAAAGCAATGAGTTAAATCTTTTCTCTAAATTTTAAATCTAGTGGAAGTATTTAATCAGCACCAAAGAGTATATATCAAAAATTTTAGAGTAAGTCAGAGCCAATGTCTGGATCAAAAAGTTCATGAAGATCAAAAGAAGAGGTAGCTAAAGTATAAGAGAAGATAACATTGATTGAAGAGGTCCCAAAGTTATCCTTAGAGGATCACATAACTAAGTAGGAAGGGAAAAGGAAAAGTTAATAAAGTCAAGCCATGAGAGCCAAAAATGAAGTATGAGTATAAGGGTTACCTAATTGAATCAAGCATAGTCTGCATGTTAATTGAGATAAGTGACATAGATATGGGGCATGTGTCTATAATAGAATTATTGAAGAGATATAAAGCCATAACTAAGATCCCACTCATGCATGCTATGGAAAGTAGTGGAATCCTTCAAGCTATAGCCTTCCCAAGCTCAACTCAACTCCCTGAGTTTGTGTTGACATGTGCAAATTATATTGATTCCCTAACCAGGACTATGAGAGATGATACTGGGAGCTTAATTATAAGATTGGATACTGAGTATCTCAACTACTATCTTAAGATTACAAAATTTCCTAAAGTAAATGATATGACAATTGGGAAAGCCATCAATTAGTGGGAAACTAAGATAGCTGAATGTATAAAGATAATGAATACATATTACTTGAAAATAGTGAAACAAGATTCAAGGTTTCCTAAACACATTGAAATGTCATATCTTGTTCAATACATTGATGATATCATTCAATTATTATTCAAGATTAATGGTGAAAATAATCCCAAGTTTTTATCTCCATAGATGTATGCTTTTATCAGAACCATTGATGTGACCAAAAACTCTTCCAAAATTGAATGGGTGAGAATGTTAAGTGATAATGTAGATCAATAGTTGAAGAATGTATTGCAAACATTTGATTTTAAGATGACATCATATCTTGTATACATAGCTTCTTTAAGTGGAATTTTATCAAGGTTAAGGACTAAAGGCACACTATCAACCATGCTTATATATGAATATTATCCTCAGCTGATCCTTATAGAGTACTAAAAACATTACATTGTAGTAAATGATGGTTTATTTTTTGAACTTATTTGTAAATTAGATACATCTCTAAAATATAGAAGAATATCAGATAAAGCATGGGATGTAGTTTCATTATATGTTTATATTTTCATTCAATTCCTTGATTTCACCTATCTAAAAGTAGGAGGTTTTTAAGATGCACCTATCAAGCTACCTAGATATCATAATAACAAGTGGATCCTCATGGAATTTTGTATATAACTTGTTGAATTACATGATCTACAATCAAAGGCTCATAAAGCCACCATTAATTTTCCCATTGTGATTGGTCACTATCATTGTCCTAAAATTTATTAAGCTAAAAATGTACAAAAATAAATGTATCACCATTATACTCAAGTACACTTTGACACCAAAGCCAATTTTGATTGTAGGGTGTTACCCAGAGTATGGTTTTTCTTGAGTACATACATATCCCAACACTTGATGATTTTTGGATGGATTGTAGGGATGAGTTTGAAGTGAGGAGGGACAATAGTAGGTTGACTATAGAATAGATTCATGATTTTGATTTAGCATCTATTGCCAAAAATATGGAAGATGATGGTGTTGTTACAAGTGATGCTTTTCATGTGGTAGGAGGGGATAGTGTCTCATTTTAAGTAATCATTTTTGGAGATGATCATGATAAAATAATTTATAAGAGAACTTCAAATGTTTTGGAAATGACTTCCAATTATTTTCTTGACAAGGGTTATTACATGAAGGAATTAATAAGTTAGACCACATGTGTAGGATAGAAAAGAAAGGAATAACACAAGAAGAAAGTAACTAGGGTCCCATATAGAATTTAAAGCTAAAAAAAAATGTTGATGATACTTTTTCAGTAGTAAAAGATAAGGAGCCAATCAAACCAATTATTTCCACTCCACCATTGGTCTCTTTTTCCCCCATTACTCCTATTCTCACTAGTCCATCCATTCCTACTTCCATTCCTTCTTCCATTCCCACTTCTACTCCTCTTACTACTCTTATCCCAAACCCTTAAACTCTTATGCCACCTTCAAAGTTTTATATCACTAAACCTTCCAAGAAATCCATTTGAAAAGAATAAAGTCCTCCTCCTCTTCCATCTTCTCCACCTGCTTCACCACCACCACCTCCTTCCAAAGAAAAACCTACCATGGAAAGAGATCCCAAATAAATAACTACTCAAAAAACAAATTCATCTCAAGAGATTCAATAAGAGAAGTTTCAAGAAATAACTAAGGAAATAAAATAAAGAAGAAAAACTATTGAAGAAGGACCTCAGCTCATGACAACAACTTAAGAGATTAGTGAAAGATCTAGAGAATATGAAGTAGTGGCTGAGAAAATAGTGAAAAAGATAGTAGAATTAGGTAAAAAAGATCTAAAATGGAGGTTTATAAAGAAGTGGAAACTCAATAATCCCCTTCTCAAGAAATAATTATTAGAGATGACTGATAACAAGTGGTCATTTATTCAAGCACTTCCATTTCTATGGATTTCTCATCTTGGCTGGCTACACAGATTACTCTTGAGGCAAAGAAGTAATAAATCTCAAAGAGATAGATTTTCAATTGCTAAAGAGTCTTGACAAGAGAGGTAAAAAGCCAAAACCAAATAAAGTAACTTCAAAGTTACTGATTGAATCTTCAAGGAATTTTTTTGTTGAGATAATAGTCCTACCTCAAGGGATGAGTAAATAAGAAGTCACTAAGAGTGACTTAACCTTTTCAAGAATACCCCTTGGAGAGGTAACTACTGAGAGTTTGAAGGAATATACTTAGAATCTAATTAACTATCTTTTTAAGAATTTAGATGAGGAGAAGGCTACTAAAGCTAAATTAAAAGAAAAAAATACACAATTATGTGAAATAATAGCTAAAGTGGCCAAATCTTTTCCACAACAAGTTATTACTTTAGGAGAACCAATTGAGTAGAAAGTGATTTCCAAGGTAGAAGAGACTAGAAATAATGTTGAAACTATTGACAAGTGGGTTGATAAAATGAAGCAAAAGGCCTAAAAATTCTTCCCACACATCCAAGATACACAGGTTAATATTTTAAATAAGATAACAAAAGTAAGGGCAACAAGAGCTGAGTTATAAAATGAAAATGGTTTTTCTAAACTTCAACAGGAAAGTCTATAGGTAGTGGTTAATTTGGATGAATTTTTTTTGATTGAGGATCAAATTACCTCTTCTACACAGAAGGTAAAACAAGAAGAATATCTCTTATCTTTTTGCATAAGTATTTTTCCAGACATGGAAGAGGAGATAAAGAAGATAAAATATGTACATGGTGTAAATACTGCTCTAGAAGACTCCATCTTTGGGTTCATAGGGATATGGCCAAGTAATGTCCTAAGAATAGTTGAATAGTTAGATGATCAATGCAAGATGTATATGGACAAAGCCATGACTCATTTCATAACCAAGTCTATCAAAGTATTGATCAAGTATCAAGAAGAATTGAAGAGACTTGAGCCAAGGCTTGAGAGAACTAAAGCTCATTATAGAAGAATTGAAAGAGAGATGCTAAGATTGGAAATGAAAAGGCAATCAATTTCTAAATCAGATGATGTAACAATCTAATTGATGATATATCAGCACATCAAATATAGAGAAAAGTGTAGGAGTCAAGTTCATGAAGTGGATTAATTTTGCCTCAAGTCTTGAATAAATTCTTCTTCTTCTTCTTCTTCTTCTTCTTCTTCTTCTTCTTCTTCTTCTTCTTCTTCGATTTTCTCTTTTCTCTTCATAAACACACTATAAATAATCTTGTTCTTAGTGATTACTTTATAAAAGTAATGTCATTATATAATTTATTGGTAGAGGTGAAATTCCTTTGTAAAATTCAAAGACTTAAGTAACTTGGCCAAAATGCCATTACTTAGAGTTATTTTATAAAAGTGGAATACTTGGACTATTTTAGCACTGCATACAAAGAGTTAGTGTTTGGTCTAAATAGGAGGTTTGAGTTTCACCACTTGTCATCAAGCATTACAAGCCATCAAGGAAAAGATCAAGGAAGATGCCACTTAACTACCTTTAGCTTTTTGCACAACACATGGAAATTAGAGAGATTGACTCCTATTTGTCTTTGAACAAAGAAATTATATAAATATGAATGCAGGCCTGCATGTTAAGGGATGAGAATTTTTTGGAAAAGAAGCAATTGTACAAGAAATTTAAGAAATCTAAAACTTTTTGTTTGGATAATCAGATTATTTTGTATAAATTGTGTTGAAAGTAAATAAGAAGAAAAGCTATTTTCTTGAGGAACTTTGTGTATGAGGAGAATCATTTTTGTGCATTCTATGAAGATAAAATGATAAACTTTATGTTATCTTTTAATCTAAGCTGAATTCATAATTTTTTAATCATTTATTAGAAAATTTATCACACTCTATATGTTTATCTACTTGCATGAATACAATAGACTCTGTAAAACTATCTATTATAAAACATAATTTTATTAGTATTATACTTTTTCTCTCCTAAATTCTTTTCACATTCCCAAAACTAGTTGGTTATTGAAAATCCCTTTATTATGGCTTATTAACAGAGTGATTAAAGTATACCCCAATCAAAACCAACTTGCACATAAAATGCTAATCCAGTCAATAACTTAAGTTGTAAGTAATTAGGAGTAGATAAGCATAAATATATAGGATTTTTACCATTAAATGAAGGGGATTTAATCCCATGACTACCTAGATATGTTTAAAGCAATTTACAAAATATCTAGCCAACATTTTCTAGTGACTCCACTGAGGAATTCAAATTGCAAGTATAACTCTCAGAATAAGTTTTTGCTATTGTAAACTAGTTAAGACAAGCCCAACATTGCACTAAGTTTTCCCAATTCTCTAATTTCTAAATGCTAATTGAAAGCATTACATGCCAGACACTGAATCTATTTTAATGCTTAGTTGAGATCAACTTCTCTTACCTTAAGTCGATGCATCCCTTTCACTCAGTTGGCTGCATGTTAAAGGATTTTTAGTTCCATGCTCAGTTTACCTCTAGCTCACCTACCAAGATCACTACATGTTAAGTAGATTGTTGACTAGGTCCTTAACCATCAAAATAACTATTAAGAAGAATACTTAAGGGAGCTCTTACTTTTTAAACTAGAAAATCAACCTTTCACTAGAGTAAGGAGAGAACAAGGGAAAATAGATGAGTTATTTGAGCTATAATAATTCTTTGATTTTAATTTTCCTATTAAAGCTAGGACTAGAAGAGCTAACCTTTTGCCTGTCAGGCAAGTAATATCTCCTACACATCAGCTTCAACATAATTACTCTAGGATAATACAACTAGTTAATCCATAGTTTCTTTCTCCTATGAGGATGGCATTACCACATTTTGTCTCATAGGGACCAACTATTGTCCCTTTGAATTTAACTCCCCCTTTGTATGACTTACCAAAAGGATCAATAAAGAATTTTCTCAAATTTACTGGTGATCATAAGCAAAACCCAGATGAGCACTTGGCTACCTTATTCATAGCATGTGGAGTAATCAGAGTTGAAAATGAAGATGTTTCTATTAGACTCTTTGTAGAGACCCTACATGACTTAGATACTCAATGGATATACCATCTAGCTCTAGTTACTATGACCAATTGGGCTATTATGTGTGAATAATTTGAGAAAAGGTTCAAAGTTATAGAATATGCTCATATATTTCTCACACAATTGACTCAAATTAAGAAGGAATCACATGAACACATGCATTATTTTCTTTCTGAATTCAATAGATTGCTTTATAAGATTACTCAAGTTGTATTACCTAATATGGATATATAAAAGTGTTTCTTCATTAATGCCTATCTTTTAGAGGTCACTTACCATTTGTGAAGAGCATGATCAACTAATTTAATGATATCCTAAAATATTTCTATGAAGGTTGAAGATGATTTGATAATGCCTAGTGAAATCAAGAAAACTATATCTAAGGGAGAATTTTCTACTCTAACCACATCCCAGATTATATATCCCTTATTTCAAGAATTGGAAAATGACTTGCTTCAAGTTAAATGATAAATTACTCAAGGTACTCATGCTATTCCAACCAAGAATATTCCTACATGGAATTTTAACAATCAAAATAGGAATCATATTGTTGGTCCTCAACAAAGATTAGCAATTGAAGATGTTCCTAGAAATCATTTTGAGATGAGTGAAGAAGATCAATTGGTTGAAGATACTCATCAAAGTATTAATGATGAAGATTATTTTATAGATCCTATTGGCAACTCCAACTATTACCTAGAATATGAATCAGAGAGTGAATATGAATAAATAATTTATGAAGATCATAGTCAATATTTTACATTATTTATAAGATCTCAAACTCAACAAATTAGTGAGAAGTCATCAAAAGAACAAGAGAAAGGGAAGGATAAATTCAGTACTGATGTAAGTGTTCTTAAAATAAGTAGTCCTCTACCTTCTTCTCTTGCTCCTAAAGAAAAGTATGCTCACTCTACTTCTCAAAATTATAAGCCAACTACTCATATAACTGAAGTTAATTCTAACTTGCCTATGTGCATTTCCTCTTTTGACATAATTGACCATATAAAGAAAACTAAGATTCAGATGTTAGAAGCTGAATATTTAAGGTCTTACATAGATCAATTGAATATGATAGTAAAGTATGTTCAAATTAAGGGGTCAAGCAATGCACCAAATGCTTCAAAAGGTATTTTACCTATTCCTAGGTCAACCTATTCTCAGTATAAATTTATAACTACTTCATCCACATCCATCCCCACATTTGAAAGGATAGAGCCAATTTATGTGTCCCTCTTAATCAATGGGTATAAGTTGAGTAATTGTATTCTAGATTCGGAAGCCTCTGATAATGTTATGCCAATCAAGGTAGCTGATGCCATTGGTCTTAATCTAACCATGTCTATATGAAAATTATACTCAATGGAGAGATAAACTCCCCTAATTAGATAGATTAAAGATGCTTAAGCCATATGAGTAGATTTCCCAAATAAAATGCTTAAAATGACAATCTTTGTAGTAGACATCCCTATTTCTTGTGTAATGTTGCTAATTAAATTTTTTTTATAAAGAACTAGGAGGAGAGATGAAGATGGATGGGACATGTGCATACATCCCAATCGAAGGGCTAAGTCATAAGCTAGAACTTGAAAAGAAGTCAAAGTACATGATTTCTAAATTTGAAGACCCAGGGTTATAGATTCTCTTTAAAGAATCAGAACATGGAGTTTATTTCCTTGAAGTAAGCAAAGAAGCCCAAGAGGAAAATAAATAATAAGTAGAAGACAAGATATGGACAATGAAATTTGATTGTATTTATAGTTTTCTTGGTTCAGGTGTAGGAGTAGTGTTGATCTCCCCTATTGGAAAAGTTTTTCCCTATTCATACAAGCTTATGTTTGAAAACACTAATAACATAGCTAAGTATGAAGCATTCTTTCTAAGACTTGAGCAAGAAAAGGAGAATGGAGTAAGACTCCTTAGAGTGCATGAAGATGTTGATTTAATAGTGAGATAGATTAAAGGTTAGTATCAGGTGAAAAAGATAAGCTGAAACATTATCACGATAGAGTTTTGAGTACCACACTTGATTTATTAGATTTTTCAATCAACTCAATTCCTCAAGATCAAAACTTTAGAGGTAACTCACTCACTATTATTGCATCTTTGTTTAGGTCAGAGCAACAACCAATAATCTTTAAAAAAGGTAACTACAAAGTAGAAATGATTTACCATCTAAATGTCCCATATAACATTGAGCAATGATAAGTTTTTAATGATGATAAATAAATACTTGCATTTTTGGAGTAGCAAGATAATTTTGAAGGACTATACTTTGAAGGAAGTAGCTCATATCCACATGAAATAATGAGTATCGTTGAACCTGAACTTACCCATAGTCAAGACATAATTCAGATGAAAGGAAATAAAATTCCTAAAGGTTTAGTCTCCTTAGAGGAAATATTTGATAAACATGATTAATTTCTAAAGAAAAAGAAAGAGTATGGTTATATTTCCTTTCCAAAATCAGAACAAATTAATCTAGGAAGTAATGAAGAGCCCAAGATGGTCAACATTGGTAAGTGCTACTCACAAGAAGAAAGGGAACCTTTCATTAAACTTCTCACAAAGTATATTGATGTGTTTGCTTAGTCCTAAAAAGATCGCAAATCCTTCAAACTAGATGAAGTAAAACACTATATTCCAATCCAATTAGAGGTGAATCCTTTTAAGTTGAAGTTACATCACCATAATCCAACTATGTTAGGTACTATTTAGTTTAAAATTCAAAATCTCCTTGATGTAAAGATCATATATCCAATCCATAATTTAGAATGGTTAGCAAATATCATTCCAGTAAGTAAGAAAAATTGGGAGATATACTTATGTGTTGACTTTCATAACCTAAACAAAGCCTCTATGAGGGAAAATTATCTGTTTCTTATCATGGATCATATCTTGTAAATAGTCACAGGATCATAAATGTTATCCATGCTAGATGGATTTTCTAGATACAATCAAATAAAAGTAGCTAAAGAAGATCAATATAAAACTAAATTTACAACACCATGGGGGATGTTACTTATAAAAAGATGCCTTTCAAGATAATTAATGCTGGAGAAACCTTTTAGCAAGTTATGAACCTAGCGTTCACCCATTTAAAGAACAAGAGTATTATGGTATACTTGGATGACTTAAAAATATTTTCAAAGGAAAGAGGTGATCATCTAGCTAATCTTGAAGAAGTCTTAACCCAATATAAAAGACATGAGATTTACTTAAATCCAAAGAAATCCATATTTTATATAACTAAAGGTAAACTTATCAGTCATATAGTCTCAAATGAAGGAACCAAAATTGACCCAGAGTGGGTTAAAGCCATTTAGAGTTTGCCTATGCCTACATCCAAGAATGGTGTGCATTCATTCTTCAGTAAGGTAAATTTATTTAGAATATTTATTCTTGATTTCAATAAGTTAACTTGCCACATCTCAGATATGATGAAAAATAAATAAGACACTAAATGGAATGCTAAAAGAAAATTGGCATTTGAAAGAATAAAGGTAGTGATAGCTAAAGCCTTAGTGCTAGTTTCCCCATATTTTGGTAAAGAATTTATACTTTATTGTTACTCTTTAGAGCATATCATGTCAACTATACTCATGTAGAAAAATGATGGAGTTAAATCTCCTATAGCTTTCATGAGTTAGCCATTGAAAAGTTTAGAATTGAATTACTCATAGATGAAGAAACATGCCTTTGCAGTGGTCAAAGCATGTAAGATTTTCAGGTACTACATCCTGTCATCTCATACTATAATAAATTTCTTAGATAATGAAATTTAGTCAATTATAACTTAGTAAGATCTAGAATTACTTATAGGTACTTAGGTAGCTAAGGTGCAAGAGTTGATCTTGATATCAAACCCACAAAACTAGTAAGAGGTAGAGGCCTATACCAGTTGATGATGGAAAGAAATCCTGATGCTGTAGATATAGAAACACAATTAAATAAAGATGAACAAAAGAAGAGTTTCTTATGGTAATATTTATTAACTTGGTTGATGAATGGTATAATAATATTACTTACTTCTTGACCTACAGAGATTGCTCGAATGATTTGACACAGAAAGAAAAACATACCATCAGGCTAAAGTCAAAGGGTTATATCCTTTGGGATAACGGTCTATATAAGAGAAGAATTGATGGTGTTTTCCTCTATTGTTTAGATAAAGAATAACAAGCCAAACTATTTGATGACAAATAAATGTGGAGGTCACTTCTCAGTAAGAGTCACAACATAAGATGTTATGAGTAAGATACTTCTAGCCTACTCTTTTTCAAGATACTTCAGATTGGGTTACTAAATTTCAAGCCTATCAACACTTTGTAGGAAGAATCAAGTTGTCGGCCTTACCTTAAAAACCAATAATTATTGATAAACCATTTTGTCAATGGGGCATGGATTTCATTGGTATGTTAAATCCTTATTCAAGTGCTATACATTGCTATATCTTGACTGCTACTAACTATTTCAACAAGTGGGTCGAAGCTATCCCAATCAAACATGCCACATTTGAAATAGTATGTGACTTCATCAAAGAGAATATTATTGTTAGTTTTTGGGTATCATATAATTTGTGAAAGATAATGTAGCCAGTTTTTCTTCTATTGAGCTGATTGAGATCTGATATTCATATGGAATAGATTTGGTTCACGCTTCAAATAATTATCCTCAAGGTAATGGTTAATTT
Organism: Torreya grandis; assembly: GCA_037957365.1. NCBI lineage: Eukaryota > Viridiplantae > Streptophyta > Pinopsida > Cupressales > Taxaceae > Torreya > Torreya grandis. Next base: position 4,523,121 of record JARHVA010000479.1, on the reverse strand, counting down.
GAGTCAAGTAATATAAATTTGATGACTATTATCCATAATTTGGTGGAAAAAAATCAAAGAACTTGGCACAAGAAGTTGTTTCATGCATTATGGGTAGACATAATCACCTCGAAGAAAGCTATCGGCATGTCTCCTTTTCAATTACTCTATGGAATAGATGCTGAGATACCAATAAATATTGAGTTGATTACATTATAGTTATCCAAAACTATTGAAGATAGTACTTACAAGGATTCATTGGGTAAGAGAATCATGTTTCTCACTAAATTGTATGAAGTTCATGTTCAAGTTGTGGACCGACTAACAGATCACCAAATGAAGGTAAAGAAGATATTTGATAAAAATGCTCGAGATAGGCAGTTTAAGGTGGGGGATATAGTCATTGAATGGGATAAATAGAATGAACAAAAAGGGAAGCATGGAAAATTTGATTCCTTATAAAAAGGGTCATTTACTATATAAAGAATTTATAGAAATGATATCTTCATCCTAGCCTATCAGGATGGAATGACACTGCCACTACCTTTCAATAGGAAACATTTGAAGCTCTACAAGAATTGAGCAATAGGGTAATACCTGTATGCATATAAAATAAGGCCTTCAAGATTCCTTTTAGCTTTTTTTCTACTTTTGTGTTGTGTTGTTTGTTTAGTTGTTATGTGATTGAATTTTTGCAAAGAACCTAAACCTAATGGATAAGATGTGAAACCAAAGATATTGGGATCTCACCCTTATTCCTCCCTTTGAGATGGTAACAAAGATATCCTCAGTTGAAGCTAGATAGTGTCCCCAAAATTCTAGACCTCAAATTTTGGGATAGCCTTTTAAATTTTTTGCATCTTCATCATGTGTGAGTTAGTTTTATTTATTGAGTCAGTCCCTTGAATAAGGAACTTAGGTTCTATTAGTTTTTTTACCACATTATTTTTCTTCTCATTTGTTCCTAATTGTTCCAGAAGGTTGAAAACTTTTTCCCATAAATTAATTACTAAAATCCATCTACTCATCTCCTTCAGTAGATTAAGAGAAGTTGAATTATTTTGGCATACCCTTAAAGTAACACAGGTTTTGCATACTACTTTACTTATTTGAAAAGAAGTAAAGTTGTTTTAAAAACTTGAGTTACTCATCACAATCCAAACTAGGGTTATCAAACTAATTTATTGTGCTATCTAAAATCAAGAAGAGTAGCCCTAAAAACCCACTAAATACTTCCCAATGAAAACTAGGTTCTTGACATTACTTTACTTACACACAATCTGAAGTAAAGTAATGTGGGTCTCCGAACATGAACCACTCTTCTTAGACCAAACTAAGATTGTCTACCTATTTTACTACATTGCCAAAACTAAGTTAAGAAGTTCCACAAACATGATAAAAATTGTCTAAACATATCTAGGTTTTTGCTACAACTTTACTTATATAAATTATAAGCAAGAGCAATCTAGATTTATGAAGTTGAATTACTCATCTACCTAGATGTATTTGGGTTTGTGAGGGTACTTTACTAAAAAGGGCCAAAGTAAGTAAAGTAATCCAAAAAACACAATGAAAATATTCAAGAACTAACATGGCTTTAACATGCTTTTCATTAATGCATTGGCATTTATATATATTAGGAAATTCCACCTCATTTTTACCTATCAACCAAGTCATCCAACCAAGTAACCACACTTGCAAACCCTGAATCATGTCATTTGAGCTTTTGGAACATTTTTGAGAAAATTCCTTTCAGCCCATTTGTGCTTGAGGTAAGTAAATAATTTCTTTTTGGTTTTTAGATCTGTTGTTTGCTTCTTTCTTGGTGTTTTTCTTTACAAAAATTTCTTTGCACCACCATGGTTGTTACTTTATTAAGTTTGTTTTGTCATAGTTTCCATTTTGTTTTCTTAGCATGATTAGGAGCCATAAATCATGTACTAATACATTTTAGTCATTTATCATGCTGTAGAGTTTTCTAGAAAACCTCTAAGAGACCAAGCCCTTTATGAGACACTTAGCAGTCAAAGATTCCTTGCCAATCAAGTTTCTTAACCCTAATTACTTTAGGTCTTTGGTCTCAAGTAATTGCCCATGAGAAACCCAAAGTCTTGACCCTTGAGAAACCCAACTTCCAAAAGACCTAGTCATCTAAAATTTTGAACTCAGATTAATTAAGGTTTCTAATCCCCAATAATTACCTTAAGAAAACTTGAAGTTGCTAGCCATCAAAAACCCAAAGTCTTGAATCTTGAGAAACTTGAAGAACACTGTTAAAGACCCAGTCGAAACCTTTCTATATGCTTACTTACCTGGATTTCTAGATTCAAGTAACTTAGTAACTAAAACTTGAAGCCTTTGGCAATCTAAATCCTAAACTTTCTTGTATAATTCTAGTGAACTACCTAAGTTTCTAAAGCACTATTACTTAAAAAGATGATACTTAGTTATTCAAGACTTTCCATTGCGTAAAACTTGAAACTTGTTTATAAAAACATCAAAAAAAAATGAGTTAACACTTTTCTCAAAATTTTAAATCTAGTAGAAGCAGTTAATCAACACCAAAGAGTACATATCAAAATTTTTAGAGTAAGTTAGAGTCAATGTCTGGATCAAAAAGTTTGGGAAGATCACAAGAAGAGGTAGCTAAAGTATAAGAGAAGATAAAATTGATTGAAGGGGTCCCAGAGTTAGCCTTAGAGGAGATCCTATAACCAAACAAGAAGGGAAAAGGAAAAGTTAAGAAAGTCAAGCCACGAGAACCAAAAATGAAGTATGAGTATAAAGGTTGCCTAATTGAATAAAGCATAGTCTTTAATTTAAGTGAGATAAGTGACACAGATGTGGGGCATGTGTTTGTAATAAAATTATTGGAGAGATCTAAAGCTATAGATAAGACCCCACTCATGTATGCTATGACAAGTAGTGAAATCCTTCAAGATGTAGCCTTCCCAAGCTCAGCTCAACTCCCTAAGTTTATGCTAACATTTGCCAAATATTATGATTACCTAACCAAGACTATGAGAGATACTACTAGGAACATAATTATAAGATTGGATACTGAGTATCTCAACTACTATCTTAAGATTCCAACATTGTCTAAAGTAATTGAATTGACAATAGGGAATGCTATCAATCAATGGGAAACTAAGATAGCCGAATTTATAAATATAATGAATATATATTATTTGAAAAGAGTGAAACAAGCTTCAAGGTTTCATAAACACATTGAAAGATCAAATTTTGTTCAAGAAGTTGATGATATCATTCAGTTTTTATGCAGGATTAATGGTGAAAAGAATGCCAATTTTTTCTCTCCAAAGATGTATGCTTTTATCGAAACCATTGATGTAACCAGAAGCTCTTCCAAAATTGAATAGGTGAGAATGATAGGTGATAATGTAGATCAAGATTTGAAGAATGTGTTACAAACCTTTGATTTTAAGATGACATCATATATTGTATACATATCTACTTCAAGTGCAATTTTCTCAAGGTTAAGGACTAAGGGCACACTATCAACCATGACTATATATGAATATTATCAACAGCTAGTCCTTGCATAATAATAAAAACATTACATTGTAGTAAATGATGGTTTATTTTGTGAACTTATTTTCAAATTAGATACATCTCTAAAACATAGAAGAGTATCAGATGAAGCATACGATGCAATTTCATTATATGTTTATATTTTTATTCAATTCCTTGATTTCACCTATCTTAGAGTAGTAGGTTTTTTAAGTGCACCTATTAAGCTACCCAGATATATTAATAACAAGTAGATCCTCATGGAATTTTGTGGACAACTTGTTGAATTGCATGATCTATAATCAAAGACTCACAAAGTGACCATTAATTTTCCCATTGTGATTGGTCACTATCATTGTCTTAGCATTTATAAAGCTAGAAATGTATAAAAGGAAATGTTTCACAATTATACTCAAGTACACGTTGACACCAGAGCCAATTTTGATTATAGGGGTTTTTCTTAGTGTATAGTTTCTCTTGAGTACATGCATATCCCAACACTTGAATATTTTTGGATATATTACAGGGATGAGTTTGAATTGAGAAGGAGTGATAATATCAAGTTGATTGTAGAAAATATTGGTGCATTTGATTTAGCTTATATTCCCAAAAATATGGAAGATGATGGTTTTGATACAAGTGATGCTTTTCATGCGGTAGGAGGGGATAGTGTCTCACTTCCAAAAATCATTTTTGGAGACAATCATGATAAAATAATTTTTGAGATAACTTCAAATGTTTTGGAAATGAGTTCCAATTGGCTTAATAACAAGGGTTATTGCATGAAGGAGTTGGTAAGTGAGACCACACATGTAAGACATATAAGAAAGGAAATAACATAAGAAGAAAGTAGTTAGTCTCCCATTAAGAATTTGAAGCTGAAGAAAGATGTTCATGATATGTTTTTAGTAGTAAAAGATAAGGATCCATCCCAACCAATTATTTCCACTCTACCATTGGTCTCTTCTACCCTCATTACTCCTTCCATTTTCACTAGTCCCTCCATTCCTACTTATATTCCTACTTCCACTCCTCCCACTGTTATTGTCCCAGATCCTTCATCTCTTATACCAGCCTTCAAAGTTTTATATCACTAAATATTCCAAGAAATCCATCCAAAAAGAAGCAAGTCCTCCTCCTCTTCCATCTTCTCCACCTACTTCACCACCACCACCTCCATTGGAAGAGTAACCTTCCATGGAAAGAGAGCCCAAAAAAATAACTACTCAAGAAACAACTTCATCTTAGGAGATTCAACAAGAGAAGTTATAATAAACAACTGAGGTAATGAAAGAAAGAATAAAAAATATTAAAGAAGGACCTTAGCTCATGGAAACAAATCAAGAGATTAGTGAAAGATCTAGAGAAGAGGAAGTAGTGGCTAAGAAAATAGTAAAAAAATTAGTAGAATTAGGTTAAAAAGGATCTGAAATGGAGGTTCATAAAGAAGTGGAAACTCAAGAAATTCCTTCTTAATAACTAATGATCAGAGATAACTAGCAACAAGTGGTCATTCATTCAATAGCTTCTGTTTATATGGATTTATCATCTTGGCTAGCCACATAGACTACTCCCAAGGTAAAAGAAGTAATAAACCTAAAAGAGATATATTTGTAATTATTAAAGAGTCTTAATAAGAGGTAAAAATCCAAAACCAGCCAAAGTAACTTCAAAGTTATTGATTGAATCTTCAAGGTAAAGGTTTGTTGAGATAACAGTCTTACCTCAAGGGATGGGCAAACAAGAAGTCACTAAGAGTGACTTAGCCTTTTCAAGAATAGCCCTTGGAGAGGTAACTATTGAGATTTTAAAGGAATATACTCAGACTCTAATTAACTATCTTTTTAAGAATTTAGATGAGGAGAAGGTTGCTAAAGCTAAATTAAAAAAATAGAATACACAATTATGTGAAATAATAGCTAAAGTGGCCAAATAATTTCCACAAGTTATTACTTCAGGAGAACCAATTGAGTAGCAAGTGATTTCTAAGGTAAAAAAGACTAGAAATAAATCTAAAGCTATTGATAAGTGGGTTGATAAAATGAAGCAAAAGGCCCAAAAATTATTCCCACACATCCAAGATGCATAGACTGATATTTTGAATAAGATAGCAGAAGTAAGGGCAACACGAGCTGAGTTGGAAAATGAAAATGGTTTTTATAAACATCAATAGGAAAGTCTATAGGTAATGGTTAATTTGGATGATTTTTTTTTGATTAAAGAACAAATTGCCTCTTTTGCAAAGGTAAAACAAGAATAATATCTCCTATCTTTTTACCTAAGTATTTTTCCAGACATGGAAGAGGAGTTGAAGAAGCTAGAGAAGATATACATGGTACAAAGATTGATCTAAAAGACTCCATCTTTGGGCTCACAGGTATATGGTCAAGTAATGTCCCAAGAACAATCAAATAGTTAGTTTAGAAATTCAAGTAGTAGATGGAAAAATCCATGAATCCTTTCACAACCAAGTCTATCAAAGTGTTGATCAAGTGTTAGGAATAATTGAAGAGACTTGAGCCAAGGCTTGAGAAAAATAAAACGCATTATAGAAGAATTGAGAGAGAGATGCTAAGATTAGAAACAAAAAAGGTAGTTAATTGCTAAATTAGATGATGTAGCTATCCAATTGATGATATCTCAGCACATCAAGTACATAGAAAAGTGCAAGAGTCAAGTTCATGAAGCAGATTAATTTTGCCTTGAGTTTTGAATAAATTCTTCTTTTATTTTCTCTTTTCTCTTCATAAACACACTATAAGTAATCTTATTCTTAGTGATTACTTTATAAAATTAATATCATTATATAATTTACTAGTAGAGGTGAAATTACTTTGTAAAATTCAAATACTTAAGTAACTTGGCCAAAATGCCATTACTTTGAGTTATTTTATAAAAGCAGAATACTTGGGATATTTTAGCACTGCATACAAAGAGTTAGTGTTTGGTCTAAAAAAGAGGTCCAAGTTTCACCACTTGTCATCAACTATTGCAAGCCATGAAGGAAAAGATCAAAGAAGATGTCACTTAACTACCTTCAACTTTTTACGTACCACATGGAAATTAAAGAGATTATCTCCACTTTGTCTTTGACTAGAGAAATTGTATAAATATTAATGTAGGCCTATGTGCCAGAGGATGAGAAATTGTATCAATTTTATAAAAAATATAAAACTTTGTCTTTGGATAATTAGATTAATTTGTATAAATTGTAATGAAAGTGAATAAGAAGAATGTCAGGATCCCTACTCCTTAAGAGTACACTTGATTACCTTTGTATAAGCAACTAAAGACAAAATTTAACCAAAAGTAAAATGTAACTAGAATTCAAAAATAGCACAAAATATGAGAGACAATAAAACCTTATATTAATACTCTTCTAGAAGGAAATACAATGAAGAAATCACACTCTTCCCACACCTCTTGGGTGTACCAGTAATTCTCCCTCAAGAGTTCTCTCTCTCAATTATAAACCAATCAACTCAAACACAGAGTTATTGTTTCCACCAGTAAGTGACAATCAACACAACCGTTGTTGCCTACTTCCAGTCCACCACCGAGTACACCATGTACTCTAGGTAAATCTCCTTGATCTTGCTCTTTGTTATGTTGTAGATCTCCTTTGACCTCACTACCCTATAGATTTCCTTTGACCTTGCACACACACACACATGTAGATCAACTAACCTTACTTACCATGTAGATCTCCCCTGATCTTACACAACCTACAGATCAACCTAGTCTTGCACACCTACAAACATAGATCTTACATACCTTGGAAGAACCCTTGTCCTTGCCTTTACAAGTCCTTATGATTCTATAAATTACAATACAGCCCCATGGGTCTCTTAAATAGATCCCATACAAACAATAATTAGACTTCCTAATTAAAATAATTAGAAATGCAGACTCAAGACTAAAATTAGTCTTTTACATGCAAACTGACTATTCGTCTAAAATTAGACCAGTTCTAGAAGCGCATGCAAATGCACACACACACAAGTTGCTGACATCAGTTCCTATCTAACCGATGTCGGCTGACCACTTACTAATGTTGGTTACTACAAACACTGAAGATGACTAACGTCAGTTGGCTTGCCGACGTCAGTTGCTCTATAACTCAACAACCTCCTCCATTTGCATTAGTGAAGCTTTTAGCTCCACAACCTAATAATCTCCCACTTGGGGATAAATAGCTACATCTGTACCTATACCTATACATCATCTAATTTTATTTCTTGGCTTGTATCCCTCTTCAAGTTCAATCTTGAAGACCAACCAGCACATATTCTGTGGTGCTTCTCCTGTCATCCAAGTAACCTGCCATATCTGAATCTACGTACCCATGTAGAGAAGTGCCTAACCCTGCATAGCATGAATCCTTACTGCTGGTCCCTCTCAGATACCTAAGAATCCATTAAATTACTTTTCAGTGCTCCTTTCCCAGATTGGCCACAAACTTGCTGACAACTCCCACTGCTTGGGAAATATCAGGTCTAGTACTCATGTACTCAACCTCATCATGTGATTTAGGACACTATTCTGTGAACTGTCCATCCATAGGTGTTCTAACCAATTTTGCATCTTACATATTGAACCTCTCCACTACCTTATTCACATAATCATTTTGAGACAACATTAAACTATGATCTTCCCTGTCTCTAGAAATACTCATGCCAAAGAATTTTGCTCCTCCTAAATCCTTCTTGGCACACCTCTGAGCTACTTTTATCTTTAGCTTAGCAAATCTCTACATGTATGAACCTGCAAAAAGCATATCATCCACATATAGTAACAGGATAATGTCATAACCATTATCCAACTTGGTAAAATAAACACAATGATTACATTGACATTGACTAAAGCCATGCTTTGCCATAAACCCGTCAAACCTATACCACTATCCTGGAGCTTGCTCAAGATCATATGACCTAGCCTTCTATCTCACGTTTCTATTCTCTCCTTTCTTTAACCTAGGAATCCATTCATATTTTAGTGCTTTCATCCTAGCTGGAAACTCTACCAAATCTCCCATTTGGTTCTTTTCCAAGGAATCAATTTCCTCATTCATGCCATGCTCCCACTGTTTCCTAGATTCTACCTACATTACCTCTTCAAAACTTCTTGGTTCTTGACCATCAATGAGCAAAAAGTTCAAGTAGTATAAAGATGGGGAATAATGAATTTGAGGCTTACTTACCCTTTCAGTCCTCCACATGGGCATTTAAGACTCCTTGACAGCTTGCTATCCACCCAAAATCCATTCTCTAGTCAACCTTGGTCTGCCCCCAACTGATGTCGATTCCACTTGATCGCCAACGCTGGTTCCCTGACCGACGTCGATGTCCACTTGGTCGACACCACTGACTTTGGTCTACACATGCCCGATGTCGGTACCTACTTATTTGATGTCGGTTCTCCCCTGATCGATGTCGGTAATTGTGTTTTCTTGTGAGTGATGACTTTTACCTGCGAGCTCACTTTGGATCATAACCTTGTCAAAACTACCCTACTCAAAATTATTCATCCCCTTGAGCTGATCTCTATCCATCATATTCTCCTTAAAAACCAAGGCTTTCCAATTCTTCACTTTGTCAAAAACATCAGATTTCCTCTTTATGCAATAAACCTGATCCTTTCTTGTAGCATCAGTAACAAGAAACCTCACTTTCTTCTGTTGCTTACAAAAATCTTGATCTATGCTTTCCAAATCTGAACTCTTACCTTTTGACTCAAGAACATGCATCCCCTTCTCACTCATGTGACCAAGCCTACAGAGCCACATCTTTGCATCTACATCTGAAGTAGATAAACTGGAAGGAGAATCAGTAATACAAGTAGATAGATAAAGCGTACCTACTTTCTTACCACATGCTAATTCAAGTGCACCCTTGGAAACTTTCCAAGATTCCAATGTGAGAGTTAATGTGCAACCCTCATCACCCAACTTTCCTATAGAAATTAGACTCCTCTTCAGGACTGGGACATGCATGACCTCCTTCAACACCCATGTGTTGCCCATCTGCAATTTCAGCTGCACTTCCCCTTTGCCAACAATTTGGCAAGGCTCACTAACCCCTAAATAAATCTTTTCAAAGTCTTCATGGACATAATCATGGAAAAATACTCTATTTGGGGTTGCATGAAAAGAGGCAACAGAATCTAAAACCCAAGATTCTACTTTATCCAAGGAACATACAAGAGCATCCTATGCAACAATACCTGCAACATCTGCTTCTTCATTTCCTTCATGCTGATCTTCTACCAACCAACAATCTTTCTTTACCTGCCCTTTCTTTCCATAATTCCGTAATTGATAATTCTTGCCATTGAATTCCTCCATTCTTAGTTTACTTTCTTCTGCCATTGCTTTACTCCCACTCAAACAAAAACCCCTGTGAGTGACCTGTAATCAACGAACACTTAACACACTCTAAAACCAAGGTGTTAGTGAACCAAGCTCTGATGAACTTGTAGCTCTGATACCAATTGTTAGGATCCCTACTCCTTAAGAGTACACTTGATTACCTTTGTATAAGAAACTAAACATAGAATTTAACCAGAAGTAAAATGTAACTAGAATTCAAAAACAACATAGAATATGAGAGACAATACAACCTTATATTAATACTCTTCCAAAAGGAAATACAATGAATAAATCACACTCTTCCCACACCTCTTAGGCATACCAGTAATTCTCCCTCAAGATTTATCTCTCTCAATTACAAACCAATCAACTCAAACACAGAGTTGTTGTTTCCACTAGTAAGTGACAATTAACACAACCTTTGTTGCCTACTTCCAGTCCACCACCGAGTACACCACGTACTCCAAGTAGATCTCCCTAATCTTGCTCCTTGTTGTGTTGCAGATCTCCTTTGACCTTGCACACACACACATGCAGATTAACTGACCTTACTTACCATGTAGATCTCCCCTGATCTTGTACAACCTACAGATCAACCTGGTCTTGCACACCTACAAACCTAGATCTTACATACTTGGAAGAACCCTTGTCCTTGCCTTTACAATCCTTATGATTATACAAATTACAAGATAGGTCCATGGGTCTCTTAAATAGATCCCATACAAACAATAATTAGACTTCCTAATTACAATAATTAGAAACGTAGACTCAAGACTAAAATTAGTCTTTTACATGCAAACTGACTGTTCATCTTAAATTAGACCAGTTCTGGAAGTGCATGCAAATTCACACACACACATAGGTTGTTGACATTGGTTCCTATCTGATCGATGTCGACCAACCCCTAACCAACATCGGTTACTATGAACACTGAAGATGACTGACGTTGGTTGGCCTACCGACGTCGGTTACTCTATAACTCAGCAACCTCCTCCATTTGTATCAGTGAAGATTTTAGCTCCACAACCTAACAAAGAAATGTTTTTTCTTAAGAAACTTTGTGTCTCAAGGGAATCATTTTCATGCATTATATGAAGATAAAATGGTAAACTTTGCATTATCTTTTACTCTAAGTTAAAATCTTAATTTTATTAATCATTTATTAGAAAAGTTATCACACTATGTATGTTTATCTACTTTCATGGAGACAATAAACTTTGTAAAACTATCTATTATGAAAGATAGTTTTCTTATTATTGTACTCTTTTCCTCCTAACTTCTTTTCACATTCCCAAAACCAGTGGCTTACTTGCTGAAAATCCCTTTGTTATGGCTCATGAACAAAGCGATTAAAGTAATACCCCAATCAAAACCAACTTACACATAAAATTCTAATCCAGTGAATAACTTAGGTTGTAAGTATTTATGAATATATAAACATAAATATATGGGAGCTTCACTGTTAAATGAAGGGGATTTAATCCCATGACTACCTAGATACGTTTAAAGTAATTTACAAAATATTTAGCCAACACCTCCTTCACTTTATCAACAATATAGACCTAAGGATGTGGATATATTTTTGATGGGTTAGGCAAGGGGGAAGCATTTTTTACTGCATCTTTGAAAGATGAAAATTTTGCATTAAGGAATGTTTTGGAACAACCATCCTACCCTGCAATTTGGAGGAGATGGAAATAACTGAATCTTTTCGTAATGAATAAAATGACAATGGAAAAATATTTTGTAATTCCTTACCATGGTAAACTAAACATTGATATATAGATAGAACATGTAAATATACCTCTAGCCTCTCTTTAATATCTAACACCACTTTAGTGCCTTTCACCTAAATACAACATGTATGTCCAGATAAGGAACACACCATTAATTAGAAACCTAGGTGTTTGGTTGTTGGGTTTGTAAATCTTTCCTCAAATATTGGAAAAGAAAATATAGATCCCTATTTTTTTATATCTTATTTTAACCTTTGTTAATTTTTAGATCTAGTATTCCTCCTGCAATGACCCCATTTATGTTTGTCAACACAATATTGGTAGACTCCACTATAGAGATAGGTATCCCTACTACCTTGTTTGTAGATGCCATTGTAGTAAAGCTAAGATTTGTCTTATTTCTACACACCACCATAAAAAATCTAGGTTTTTCTAATTCTAAAGAACCTAGATGCACCATTACCCCCATACCTTGCATAGCCTATGCGTCTATTACTTCATCATTAGCTCCTCCATCACAAGCTCTCACTGTAATTACCATAATCTATAGGGAATTACTAAGAAAACCTAAAACCACTACTCCCATCCCTCTCCCTTTGAGTCTTTTCACTATCTTTTCTTCATTTGACATTTTTATGCAAAGTTTCATTAATTAATTAATTTGGGTAAATTTGAAGCTACTCACTAGTTATTGATCTTGAAAGAAATTATCTAAGAAAATGTCATTAGATTCCCATTATGAGAATATAAACAATATTAAAATCATATGTAATTATAAATATTAATATAATATTTAATAGATAAAAAATTTAAGATTAGAGTTAAATAAAAAATAAATAAAACTTTAATTTCAGTAACAATGTTGGAATGCATGTAAAAGAGAGTTTGCTTGGATAAAATTTTGAAGGATTTACATTAAAGGGAATAATTTATAAATGTTTAGAAATAGAGTCTCTATTATTATAAAATATAAATTAAAAATAATATTTACTTTAGCAAACTCCAAGTTAGTTTTAATACTTATATTAATATATTACATATAAAAACCCTAGAGATTAACTATTGCAACAACTTGATGAATCTCATCAAGATTGAAATTCCATGTGATTTCATCCATTTAACTTATGGAAAGACAATATTATTGAATGTAAAGATAAAATAAATATGCTCTTTATGGTGGTTTAGTTTATAGATCATGACTATGAAATAAATTCACTAATGCAACCTATTAAATGGTCATTGGCAATTTCATTATGTAGCTCTATTGATCCTATAATTTAATAACCATACTTTATAGTACTATTATTTCAGCTCTTTTCTGATTGTAAGTGTGGGATAGAGAATCGATATTCATATTTTGCACCCTTATTATTTTCAGCTCTTATATGATATATGATATGTGATAGAGGCAATGTGGTGACTCATAGAAAAGGGCATGTTACAGACAATATGATTTACATAGAGCAAGTTAATATGATTGACATAAATTAAAAATTCAATTTTAAACATGGGTCTCCTTTGTAATTAAATATTTTCATGTTATAGACAATATGAATATTATACAGAGCAATTCAATATAATTTGAATGTTTTAATAGGATTACATTCCAAAATATCTAAAAATACAACATCTAAGTAAGTGGTGTCTATAAACATGTTGAAAGTTAGTCTAAGTAAAATTTAGTACTATTAGATTTGTAAAAAATATAATTTGTCACTTGAAATCTCTTATGTCTAAATCTAGTCTAATTAAACTTTAGTACTATTAGATTTATAAAAAAATATAATTTGTCACTCGTGATCTCTTATGTTACGACCATTATATTTGATTTTTAGAGTCATTTTTTTCCTTTTTAAATTTCTTTTGAAACACATCCCACTACACCATAATTGATAACATTAACAGGGGATTTAAAGCGCTATTTTGCACTTATAATATCTTTCAAATCCACTTAACAATTTTTAAATACAAATACATCAAAATTTAATTGAATGAAAAATCATATAGTGCAATATTAACTTTCTTTCTCTTATGCTCTTACATTGAATTTTATTCCCCAACTACATGGGAATAATAACCTCAATTAATTATCCAAATGCACACCCTCTTTTATTGATTCTACACCTATTTCATCCTTCTTGAGAGTAAAAGGCTTACAAAACTCATTAAGCTAATACATGTTTTTCAGGTATTGACTAGAAAAGCTATGTTCTTAAATAAGATAGTCTTTCCATAAGAAAATGTACATAAATTTAAAATTAGAAGATGAATTTTTAATCAAGACAACTTAAATTAGTTATGTTATATAGTACAAGCACAAGTTAATGAAAGTTGAGTATTATATATATATATATATATATGATCAATCTTTTTATTATTGGATTGTGATTTCTTCCACTTATTTTTATGAATAAAATTTAATATCATGTTATTTTATTAATATAATTTAAAAAAATTTATAATAATAAAAAAATTGATGAATTTTATACAATTCATATAATAACAATTATATTTGTAAAATTGAATATTGATTAAAAAACTATGATATAATTTTATCCAAAAACATAAAGACTAAACATAGCTTTTTATCTACATTTACTACCCATAATCTTTGTGTCTACACATAAATAATTTATCAATAAATAAAAACTTGTCTAGGGTTCTTGAGTCTGCTTGTGTACATATGAACAACTGCTATGGAATTGTGGTGATTATTTTTGTTATCAGGACTGTGCAATGTGAAGTGAAGGGGACTTTAAAGTAATCTATAAATTATATATGTCCTATGAATAAGTACTCTATTTTTCTAATACATTCAATACACCTAAACATGTGTCTACTATGTTGAGTAAAAATTGGCATGATCCACACCAACAATGGATGAATTTTCCATAGGATGGGATGATAGAAATGATCCACATGACTTAAATGTCAAATGTTAGGTAATTAATTAATCTTCTCAAAGAGTTTTTTAATGACATTTTTGGTTATTTCTTTAGTATCAAAGGTGAAATTAAATTAATGTGTTTATTTATTTTTTGAATTATACTTGAGGCTTCTCATGTTGTCACTTAGAATGGGTAAAGTTACAAGTGATGATTATGATGTTATAGTTTCTACCAAAGGGGGAATATGTGGATGGATTCTAAAAAAGAATGACTGAAACCTCATTTTTGATGTGTTTATGAATGCCATTGGAGATCTCAATCTATACAAATAAACCATGTTTGAGTGACTTTTATCCAACAAATCAATGTATCTGAGTCTAAGTTTCTAAATCCCTATTTATCTCCATACTCTGTTTATAAATGATATCATTTTATAAACGTAACTAGGATTTTTAAGGATCCCAAGCAATGTCGTAGTGGGGCCTTACTACCTCGGGGACATTATAGAGTGATCATGCTGGTGATTGATTAACCCAAGATTGACTTCAACCAAAAGAGCCTCCCTTATTCCCAAGAAAATTTATCTTATATTGTTTTATAATGAATCACAAAAAATGAAATGTCCATTAATAAGTCAACATGTAGACCCAAATAATGGCTATGCTACTTAGCATTCTAACATGCCATGCTAAATATCATATAATAGAGCAATAAAATTTAGTTGCATTATCCACATGAAAAGCAAATAGTTTAGCTTATATTATAGTTGTACTATGATGTGATTTAGTTTCCAAAAAAAAATATTCAACCATGTAATGATGTCGGTCATACACAAAAAAAATTAAAAAAAATTAAATCAGCTTGCATCAGTCTCTGAAAACACTAATAAACACACAACTTCTAAGACATCGTGAACACCTCCAAATATTTATATCTAATTTTTAATATGGGCAATGTTTTTTCTTGTATTATTCTCTATGTCAAAAGCTATAAATTCAACATGATACATGGTTAATATTTATTTTGTAAGCATTTGAACATGTGTAAGAATTTGAATGCATACAAACTAAAATTATAATGGAAAGGACTTGTCTCTATGTGACTAAACACATTTAATAAGTCTATTTTTAATCAATTTATATAATGGTGGATGTGATGAAGAAAGAACATAATTGACATTTTTACATCCTATTCATATTTATAGTTATTTTTTGGTTAAGAAATAATAACTAATAGCTTATTATCACAATTATTCTCAATATACACTTTTGTTTGGTATTATGATTCCTTGCCTTTTTTGGTAGTTATGAAGTGTAAAATTTGAGTTTAAAGATTTGTCTTAATTTTAATTGTATAATATTAAACATTTGTATGTGTGACTGACATAAAATCTAACCCCATGTTAAGCTTTAAAATCATTCGGCTCCACTCCTTAAAGTTAACCAATTATAATTTCTTAAAAGATTTATATCTTTATTATGAAATAAGATGCTCATCTCTAGACCATATTAGATGCACGGTAATATGTTGAACAAAATGCTAAAAAAAACTCTAGAAAATTATAATAAATATATAAATTATCATTTAATATTTATTTATTCTATTATTAATTATTTTAACATTTGATGGGTAATGTTTAATAAATAATTGTCATAAAATAAATCATGACAACTAGGGTCAACCATCAAATTTAAGATCTATTTTCGATATGAATGTCAATGAACTGACATTAAAACATTTGATGTCGAGACATTTTTTTCAAAAGTATCATATTACATATTTTTTTACACCTATTTGTTACATTAAATTTAGATTACAAATTTGCATGCAAAATTAACCAAAATCAAATTTTTTACATTACTCACTTGACCTCATAGCATCAAACTTCAAAGAATAATGACATATTATAATCGATTCTTTGCACTATTATTCATGCTAAACTATTTTATTCATATAAAAATAGAGATATAAATCACATTATTAATGATACATTTTATCAGCCATCACCATCTTTAATATGTATGTGTGTGTGTGTACACACACACACACACACACACACACACAAACAAAAAAACAAACACACACACACACACACACACACAAACAAACAAACACACACACACACACACACACACACACACACACACACACACACACACACACACACACACACACACACACACACACACACACACACACACACACACACACACACACACTCACTCACTCACACACACACACACACACACACACACACACACACACACACACACACACACACACACACACACACACACACACACACACACACACACACACACACACACACACACACACACACACACACACACGCGCGCGCGCGCGCGCCCGCACACACGCGTATACATATATGTTTATGTATACGTATGTGTGTGTGTGTGTAGTTTGGTCATTGAATTATCTATTTTAATGTATAAACTCATATTAAAATTAAACATATTTGTTTGAAGTGCACATATATACATTCCAAAGTACTTGTATGGCATAGACTATATAAACACTATATCTTTAAATCATGCTATTAATAATTTTTTCTATTCACTATTAACATTTTTTGTGTATTATTTATTGTTGCTTTAATTTTTTATTACAAATTTACATGTAAACTTAGCATTTAAAAAATTTACAATATAAATATATGTTAGCTAATGTCCTATTTATTGCTTCATTGATCTTACATTATAATTTTACATGTTAAATCAAATTTAAGCAATGGCAAGGACTAGCCGCTATGTGGCCCTTATTTTATTGCATGTTCACAATTATCCATTAAAAGTTAAAACCCAAAAAAATCAATGCCAAGAACTTTTTTGGAATAAATGTATTATTTTTAAGTATGTGAAGGTCATGTGGGATGCACCATGTTGAAGTGATTGGGTGATTGTCGAGTCACTATGATGACTCTTAGATGCTCTCCACATGTATACGATTAGATTTGGGCTTTACATGCATTTAAGGAATGTTGTCATATGTGGCCTATCAATTTTAGGTAAAAATTTTACCCATGAATTATAATATAATCTCTCCCACTATTGATAATAGAAAATGACCAATTAAATATGTATACATGTATAAAGTCATGGAGCCCTTTTGAATGGGTGTAGGGTATGTAAATCCATTATCTACCTTGAATATGGGTTTGATGTACAATATTTTCCTTCTCATATCTAATATCACTTGAAATACTCTATCATTGACCCTTGTTATCACTATGTAACTCACCTTGAAATATTTCACCACTTTGACAATGCTCAAGCTCATCATGAAATGAAATGACTCCTCCTTGCACAACTCATTTCCACATCATATGAAGAAACACACAAAGTCATTTTACAATGTCACCTGCACCATAAAATATAAAATTATTATTTTTTAACACTTCATGCGAAAGAGGTGATATGTGGTCATCAAACATGGGTTTTGAGTGAGTTATAACTATAGATTTGCACTCTTTAACTTTACAAAATCTTTTTTATGAAAACTAAAAATTACATCCTTTCTAGTGTAACTTACACCTTTGGGGAAACCACTAGTTTAGTCACATGTATTCATATTCTATGACCTTTAACTAATTTTCTTAATGTTTTAAAAAAACTCTAACAATGCATTTGGCAACACAATTTTCATCAACATTATGAATCTTAATAGTGGCAAGGTCAACTTCAGGATCTCCATTAAGGGAACTAATTTTGACTATGTGTATGTCAAATATATCAAGTAGGTGGGCTAAAATTTATCTATCATCAAGGTGAATTAGCCAATCATACTGGTTTTGAAGCTACACTTGCACCTTCCCCCATTGAAACAAACATTACCATGATTTTACTAAAAGGTCATTGCCTATTTTTTGTTGAGTGGTTATCGTCCACTAGGGTCATAAAAGCCTATGACATCTTTAAGGGGGATTTATTTTTCATCGTGCTAATATAATATTATATGATTAACTATAATATTATACTATTTCAATATAATATAATATATATTATGATTATATTTTAATATATAATGTTTATTAACATTATATTTTTACATATTATATACATTACATCATATTAATTATAATAATATAAATATTATATAATATATTAATATTATTTATCAAGTAGTCACCCAATACATGATTTAAATAATTATCTATTAAGGACAACTACTAGTAATTGTGTTTGTTTTAATTAGGGAATCTCAATAATGAGATCCAATATTGTTTCTTATAAATCATTAAAAAAATAGACACTTGTAATTTGCGACACCTAACATGTGTATTAATCCACTAGGAAAGTTTTTACAATGCTTAGACAACCTATGTTGGCATTCTTAGATTGATGCATTGTTGTAAAAGAAGACAAACTATTTATTCAAAATCTAGGTAACATTGGTAAATTATGATTTTCTATTTTAAGATGAATGCATTGTTTGGAAAACCATACTTTTGGGTCATTTTATTTTTTTTGTTTAACCCTTTTTGGGATTAAGGGTTAGGGTAGAGTATCCTTATAAAATAAGAATAAGCTACTCTAAAATTAGGCCAATTAATAAATTTAGATTCTACAAATATTTTGATAAGAAATACTAAATCTAATCATAAGCCAAATATGGAAAGTACAACATTTAATATTTTGATAATAAAAATACAAATAAGAAACTATACTTAGATTATACATTGATGTGTAGTAATGTTTTAGTAATTCAAGTGTATAAATAGGTTATATGAAGATTCTGATCTAGTTGTCAAATTATGAATATTAGCATGAACACATGCATCACCCTATGAACACTTGCATCAACGCTAATTTTTATGATTTAATGCATTTATCATACATAGAGTATTTAATGTTAAATGAAACTTATACATGGGTATTTATGGGTTTTATATTTCCATTTAGATTATGTGTTCAGATTACATGCATAGGCTCTCAATATCAAAATATAGATCAAACCCTAGATCCCCCCTTAGATATTGACACATTACCAAAAATGAGTTAATGGGATAACTAAAGTAAAGATGAATTTAAGGATCCCTATATTAATGAGCTATGCCTATATAGACAATAATTTGAATAGGGCCTTAGACATATGTAGTTCTCCCCTAAGCATGGGCTTGTGTGTGCACAAGGGTGAAATATGCTATATGAAAGTGCATGTAGTGATCTCTATTTTAACTTGAAAAATATGGTTCATGGGATGATCTTTGAATGATTCAAACTTGTAATATGACTACTCCTATGAATGATATGAAAATGGTAAAGAATAGGGCATAATATCCTAGTTGCACAATTATTTTTTACTAGTATAGTGTAAGCTTGAGAGGTGTTTGGTAGATATTTTCTATATGAATAATGAGTTAGATTTAACTTGTATTTATAAAACCTATTTTGAAAATTTCCTCATGTAAGGGTTAATAAAACATAAAATACTTACCTATACATCAAAATATTTACAAATTTGAGTGTTTAAAAGGCACAAACACTTGCATTGGAGAGTGGACAGTAACATAGATGCTACTAACCAAGTCTAAATGCAACTATCCAAAAACATAGAAGGTTGAAACCATGTAACTGATAGTGAAAGATATATATTAGAGTTTAAGTATAGTATCTACAAGTGATCTAGGTAATCACCATAATAGGGTTAGACTATAAGATGAGCATTTAAACCCATATATATGGTGAATGTGAGGCTTTCATCTATAAGAAAGGTCAATAATGGAAGGATAGAGCCCTGAATGATATTTGTCAAGTATATAATACTAGTTTAACATATAAATCTAGATTTAAGCATCTAAATTTTTTGCTATTAGGTTCCTTTTGTTAGTTCCAACTTTGATGCTAGATTTTTCTCGCAACAAGCTAGCACACTAGACCTATCATGCAAGAGTTAAGTTTCACAAGCTCACCCGAAGCACATAGAGAAAGATCAATTCTCGAAGGCCTTGTAGCATAATGATATATGTTTATTCATCCTTTTTAATACAAATCTTAAAGTATTATTCAATACCATGAATATCCTATTATTACCCTTCTTGTTCCATATGTAACTATCACTATTACTATGATCATCATCATTACTATCAATAATAGTGACTCAGAAAAGAAAAAGATTATCTAATAGGACAAAGAACTAAACCATATCCCTTACTAATGCCTAATACATTTCATCATTCATAACATAATAATGAAATAATTGATATCTTTCATTATATGCATAGTGAATTATAAGATAGGGATCTATTATCTATTCTCCCAAGGATCATTATTATAAGTGATTAAAAAAAGGGTATTTATACTTGTTTTACCCTAACCAAGTGTCAAAATAATAAATACCATGAGTATATGGCTCACAAACTCCCAAAAAAAAAGAGTCAATTTTATAATGATTTATTCATGTAGAATTGGGTCTCTATGACCTTAGGTCCTCATTTTATGCTATATTCTAGTAGCCAAGTGTTCTATTCCTCATGGATGGTACAAAACCTCTGATCAATGGGGTTGAAGTGTCCCATTTGAATTGCTCTTTCTAACTACTCCCACAAACCTCATGCTACACTTCCCACACTCTCCCCTAGTCATTCACTTCTATTATGAGTCCTCTGTTATTGGATCCCATATGACACATTCTCTATTGTTTGGGTCCTCTCACATTGGATCTCTTGCACCATTATCTTTTTGTGCCTAGCAAGTTCCATGCCATGATACTTTTGTGCCTGTCAGCTATGCATCATGGTCTTCCCATGCCATGGTCCTTCTGCACTATGTCAAAATTTCATCAAAATGGAAAATGATCCTTCTATACCATGTGTTAAAATGGAACAATACTTAGTCAAAATTTAAGGGCCAACATTACCCCATATTCAGCTCTTAGTCCATCCTAGACTAAACTGTGCTAATATCTTCCAAAAATTTGGGCCCCTTATTCTCAACTTCCTTCTTCATCCCATACCAATGGGATAATTTGTTGAGGACTTTGGTATTTATTCCTTCAATGACCTCTTTTGATTCTTTCTATTATGAGTCCTCTGTTATTGGATCCCTTATGATACATTCTCTATTGTTTGGGTCCTCTCACATTGGGTCTCTTGCACCATTATCTTTCTCTGCCTAGCAAGTTCCATGCCATGATACTTTTGTGCCTGTCAGCTATGCATCATGGTCTTCCCATGCCATGGTCCTTCTGCACTATGTCAAAATTTCATCAAAATGGACAATGATCCTTCTATACCATGCGTTAAAATGGAACAATACTTAGTCAAAATTTAAGGGCCAACATTACCCCATATTTAGCTCTTAGTCCATCCTAGACTAAACTGTGCTAATATCTTCCAAAAATTTGGGCCCCTTATTCTCAACTTCCTTCTTCATCCCATAGCAATGGGATAGTTTGTTGAGGACTTTGCTATTAATTCCTTCAATGACCTCTTTTGATTCTTTCAAATCCTTGGGCTAAGTTTGAATCTCGATCTTTTTCACTTGTTTATCTAGGGCTATGATGGCTTCTTTCTGAATGTCTTCTAATGTGGAAACATCCTTCTCAACCTATCCTTAGAGGGTGTAAAAAATTGAATTTAATTGTTGATGATGGTTATTAATGGAATCTTCTATCTTTTCAACATGCTTAAATACTTTTGTGTTCTTGGCATGGTCTTTTATTAAAAGGGCAACATCAGCTGCCTATTACCTCAATACCTCCTCGTCATGGAGCTGGGCCTCCAATACCTTTTTTGGGTATGATAGGCATTTAAAAATACCATCTAAAATGGGGATAAACTCCTTAATTCTCTCCAAGGTGCTCTTTTAAATGTATACTAGTATGTTGAACTGCTTGATCATCTCTTTCCCCTCATCTCTTGGCTTAGGGCACTCCTTGTGTTTCTTGAGCAAAAGTTCCTCTAGGGTCTCTAATTTCTTGATGGCATCCCCATCCTATGGTATGACATCTACAAGTGCTAGTTTTTCCTTCAATTTTTTTTACAAAGGTTTAAAACCCTTACTCTAGCCTTAGTGGCCTCTTAGATTTGTTGTTTCAAGGAGGCCACTTCCTTGGTGAGCACTTGCTTCTCTGTAACTACTTTATTTTACATATCAAGTACTCTATCATGTTTTATTTCCACTGTGTGTACATTAGAATCTAAAAAAATGTTTTGGCATGTTATTTCCATGTTGAGTTTCAAAGATGTGTCACTTTAAATTATTGGAGTGAGCCTTTGTGGATCAATTCACATTAAGTCTGACAGTCTTTGAGCATCTAGTCCAAAAAAAATACAATCTAAAGGAATGTCAAATTGGGGATCCTCACTATACATCTCTATAAGGAAGGACATTTGCTTCCTTATTTCTAAAGTTGCATCTTTG
Source organism: Torreya grandis (assembly GCA_037957365.1). Taxonomy (NCBI): domain Eukaryota; kingdom Viridiplantae; phylum Streptophyta; class Pinopsida; order Cupressales; family Taxaceae; genus Torreya; species Torreya grandis. The sequence continues at coordinate 4,500,236 of JARHVA010000479.1, read as the reverse complement.
GGGTGGAAGTGTGATCAAACATAAAGGTCCTTGACCTTTATGCCAAACCAGTAACATTCATGTGAAGTAGATGGCTCTCTTTATTCCTATTCTTATTCAAATATCCCCTTCCCCCTTTTTGGGTCTCATTCAAGTTCATCCTCTTGATGGATTCCTATGGCCATCTCACTCACTTCCACTCCATCAATATAAAGTTGATGATCATAGGATAGGGCCTGCTATATTGGAGATGGAGTCTTCTCAGAGTCCAATAGAAAAATGTGAATCTATGCCTAAGAGGGGTCTTATTGGGGTGCTCACCTTAGAGGTTTGTATGGGTAAAACCCTATGATGGTCCTTAGATATGGTGGAGGTGAATGTGTTCATGGATGTGGAGAAGGTGAAGGAGTGGGCTTAGGAGATAAAGGGTCTAGGGTAGGTTAGTGGGAAGGAGTGGAATGAGTAGGGGAAGGTGAGATGGGAGGTGATTACGTGTGAGGAGGAGATGGAGATTAATAATGTAGTGAAGGTGAAGGGAGAGGTAAAGAAGGTGAAGGGTGAGGTGGAGAAGGTAAAGGGTGAGGTAGAGAAGGTGAAGGGTTAGGTAGAGGTGGCACATAATGGAAATAATTAGTGGGTCTAGAGGGCTATGCCTCCACCATCCTCTATCATTTTTATTAGGCTTGCTACCCACTTGAACTAGAACTCAATTCTAGATGCTTCTTTTATGGCTATAGTTCTTAGGGGAGCCTCTCCTTGGGGTCTCCATCTTGAGGGTTCAAAATTGGTGTAACATATAGAACAATTTATGGACTTGCTCCCCAACTAGGATATTCTTAACCTTGATATCGGTTAAGTTAGTTTCCCCCACTCTACAAAGGCCTTCTTACCCAGATATACATACATTTTTTGAAGGGTATGGAACTCCACATCAATTAATTCTACCTATAAACTAATTGGATGCACATCTATTTTTGGTTGATGGAATCGATGAAGTATCATACAGATAAGGCATATGGTAGTTTGAGCTATGCTGAAATATCTCCTAAAGGATTCATGTGAATGCATACCAAGGAGTAATGTTGATTTACAATAAATTCTACTTGGTTTTCAGCCAAGGGGGTAAATCCTTTGGGATGCACCATTCATTCCCAAAATCCACATTCATCCCATTGAACCAGTACCTCATCTTCATTTTGTATGATGGGGTAATGTGTTGGGGAGAAGTGAGGGCTTTGAAGCACTCGATGTGGGACCTATGAGTGGGAAGGTACACCCACTTCAATGAAAATAAGCTTTAATTAGACACCTTGATTTCATCAAAGACCAAAATTTAGAGGATTGAAACCCAAGGAAATTTATATTTGGGTATCTTATGGGTCTTCTATGCATCTTCAATTATTTCTTGGGCAAAATATATACCTAGTTGTACTTTATTACCTGAGAGACTTGGTGAGTAATGTGTTGGTGGGCCGTTTCCACCTCCTTTCATTAGTTAATACCTCCAACCTTGGTGGAAACAATCCATGATGAGAATCTAAGGGAAGGATCCTATAGGTTCTTTATGTGTATTACATGCCCTTACTTTTGGTACATAAGCATCATGGCAGTTTGCTAAATCTCCTCTGTATTAACTAATTAATCTAAGACATTCATCCTTGAGTAATAGAGTCCTATGACTTTGATGATCCTTTCTAGTTTGATCTTCATGTTTCACCCTACAAAGTGGATTTAGTCCTTATGGACATGTGAGAGGAGGAAATGAACTTCTTTAGTAAGCTTGCCAAAGTACAACAACTCAAAAAGTTGGAAGAGGCCTACCTTATCTAGTTGATTCTTAATAGACAGGTCATAGACCACTTGATTTATTATGTTGGTGGTCTATATTTGGTAGTAATTATATATTTATAATTCTTTCCCTAGCTGGTGGTGGTTATAATAAAATATTATGGTAGTTGACACCTTGGATACATAATTCTCTGCATGCAAGACCAACTTTATGTATTACATCTCCTTTATTAATAAAGATGGAGGGGGAGATGCTAGGGCATTTTTCACTGATGATGACTATGCTTTTTTCCCTTCACCATCCTTTTCCCTGCTTATAATGCATGCTCTCTTGCCTCTCCTTCGGTCTTGTTTTATTGTTTATTGATTCTCTAAAGCCTCTTCCCTAATAGGGAACCAATCTCCTCTGCTCACCTCTTCCTCCTCTGATATAGTTGGAAGATTCTCAAGTATTTTGGCCTTTTTATTTGACTATATTACCCTTCATGGAACTTGAAGGTTTATCTATGATCATCACATGTTTTCAAATGAATACATAGTGGTAGACCTACTTACTTTGGATCTCAAGCTTCATGTTTTGATAATGATGGATGTGCAACTTGCAACTTCAAAGATTTCCACTCTTATACATCAATTCAGACTTAGAAACCTTTCTTATCACATGGGAAACAACCTTCATGTCTTCACTAACTTCATAAACACTCTACATTGCTCAAGATTTAAGGAATTCAATTACATTGTGGTCATTTGTTCTCTGGTTCATTGTTTATTCTTTACACTAGCACTTCAAATATTTGTGCAAGGTAAAGTGTAAAATGACTTTAGCACTCTTATTTATAAGATCTTTAGGGGTTTTACCTTCATTAATTCCTTCCCTCTCCTCATCACTTATAGTCATTAATGCTAATGGCCTTCATATAGTGAATATTGTATTAATAATTTAATGCCTTAATAGTTTTGTCCCATCACTATATTCACATGCTTCTTGCCATAACCTCATCACATTAATGACGCATACTTTATTCATGCCATTTTTGGAAGTGGGAGACAACTATGTCCCACCTTTCTGATGTAGTGGAAGACAATTGTTACTCATATGGCATGAACCTCTTGAAGTGTTTCAAAGTGCATTAAATTACTCATGCACCTTTGATAATTTACACACCCACATGTCTTACATGCCCTATTTAACTTGCATACTTATCATTATTATATTAACATGTATGATTCTTTACCCCAAACTAACAGGGTTCATGGTCCTCCACAAAAACACATTATATACAAAAATTAAAGATTACATTAAATAAAAGATGCATGCCTCAAGGGCAGTGCTTTTTATTGAAAACAATAAATCATAACCTAATGGATTTAAGCCTTATTGACTACAAAACTTTAGTTACTCTGAATCATAATACAGTTGAAGTTGACTCCCATTATAATGCCCTAAGAGGAACTGATCATCCATTCATTTTAATTGACAATCCCTGGTAGGTTGAATGTTATGAATTATAAATAGATCATCCCAATGAATGTAGAGTTTCCCAAGGTGGTATGTGAATTTGTGGTCATATAAACACTTTTATTCTTGGATAAAAGACTTTGTGATTTAGATGGTGATCATGTCATGCTTTTTATTTGTGCTTCTCAATGTCCTTACTTCAATGGGTGAGAAATTGAGTCTCGTCTAGTTTAATCAAATCATCTAGTCAATATTTTAAAGTGGATTCATCATCTAGTTTTCCCATACATGTTATATGAAAAGATGGAACCAAGATTTCCACTAACATTACTACTTCCTTGACATATACCAATTTGAATTGCAGGCTTATATTGAGACATTTTTGAGTAGTTTAGTAGGCCCAAAGTACTATAGATACTCTATCATCCTAGTTAATCTAGCCAACATTACAAATTTTTGTCAAAGTGTTACTAAGGATATTATTGAAAGTTTCAGCTATTCCATTGGCCTATGAGTGGTATGGTGTTATATTATGGTACATGATCATGAAATCAACTAATAGGATACAAATAATGTCATTTAAGAAGTGGGTTCCATGATCACTGGTGAAGCTTAGGGGACATGTAATTCAAGTTATAATGTTCTCCCAAATGAATCACATGGTAGTTTCTATAGTACAATATTTTATTGGCACTCCTTTAGCCCAACATGTGAGGTAGTTGGTTACTACAATAATGTATCGAGAGCCCATTCATCATCCTGCTAAAGTGATGGGCCTCATAAAATCAATATCCCACTTTTTAAATAGTTCCTAAGAAGGAATGGTTCATAAGGGCATAACATCTCTCATGTTAGGTGTTCCTACATGCTGGTAGACATCACATTGCCTAACATATGCCTACATCTTTAAATAAAGTTAGCCACTAAATCTGGATGAGTAACACCTTATGCATAGTAACCTCTTTAGCATAATGTCCTCCAATAATACCTTTTTGGATTTCTAGTAGCACCTCAGGGCACTCATGTTATATTACATAGTAGTGAAGCACCTCATCATGATCCATCTTATAAATATCTCTTGTTATGAGTTGATAAGGTGTAGTCTAGATCACAAGTTGCTTTTTCTCCTATGAAGTGAGAGAGTCAGGTGCATATCTAGTGTTGAGAAATACTATGATATCTTCTAGCTCTTTAGGTACCTATGAAACTCAAAAGAGATATACATCAGGTATATCATCTTCTATGGGGTGTGGGGGTTCTCCATTCTTAATCCAAGATAGGTGGTTAGGTTTGTAGTTAGTCTTTCCTAGTTTTACCATTACAAAAAAATGGAATTCTTGGAATAGGACAATCCATCAACAAAGTCTTCCATGTAGCAATGGATTATTGACAAGGTATTTCAAGGCCTCATGATTTATATCAAATTTAAATGGATTTTCAAAAAGATAATTCCTTAACTTCTATAGAGCATAGACTATAGACAGATCTTCACACTCCATGGTGGTATAATTCCTTTTATCCAATTTCAGCTTCCTATTGGCAAAGTAAATTGGGTGATCTAGGTGTCTTTCTCTTGGTTGTGAAAGTATGACACTGATTACCATGCTAGATGCATTAACATGGACATGAAAAGTCTTTTTCTAGTTAGGGAATTATAAGATAGGAGTAGTAATAAACTTTTTTTGAGTGTTTCAAAATCTAATTTTAAATAATTAGTCCATATAAACTATTAATTGTGCTTTAAAAGCTCTTCTAGGGGTGTTACAATCTTAGCATAACCTTGAAAGAACTTTTTGTAATATTTCATGTGTCCTAGGAAGGTGCACACCTCATGCTAAGTCTTGGGTGTGGGTAGTTGAAAAATCATAGAGATCTTGGTTGGGTCAACCAAGAATCCTTCTTTATAAATAATATGCCTAAGAAGTATGCCAAAAGGTGTCGTGAATAGGCACTTCTTTAAATTTAAGAAAATTTACAATACTTGATAGTACTTAAGCATGAGTCTCAAATTTACATAATGGTCCTTGAGCAATACATATGCCATCCAATCATCTAAGTAAACTTGGAGGAATTTGTGAATGAAATATTTAAAAGCCTCGATTGCTATCCATGAAAATATTGTTGGGGTATTTTTCAACACAAAAGGCATAATGGTGTAGGCAAAATATCCTCATTCTATAGTAAATTTTTTTTTAGATTGGTTTTCCTGAGTTATTTATAATTGGTGGTACCTTGAGAATCCATCCATAAAAGAATACACTTCACAACCAACAACAACTTCTAAGATTTACTATATGAAAGGTGTTGGAAAGGGTTTAATCACATAGGACACATTAAGCACTCTATAGTCCACATAGATATGTATACATCTATCCCTTTTGATACTAATTACCATGAGACTAACCTAATCATATTTGGCTATAGGAGTGATTATTCTATCATGGAGAATATTATCAATCTCTTCCTTCATGTGTGCCTATAGATTAGGATTCATCTTGTAAGATTGTTTATTTATTGGTTGATCACCATCGACTAGATTGATGTGAATTTTTCCTAAGGATAGGTGGATTCCCTTCATATTTCCATAGTTCATTAGGAAAACATCTTGGTATTCTTTCAATAACTCAAATATTTATGAGATTTTTATATCAATCCAATATTTATGGACTATAACCATCTTTGGTTCTTACTCTATGCCAATGTTGTGTTACATAGTTTAAACATGTTTGTGATAGGGGTTATCTATTTGGAGACTTATATCCTGAATAGTTCATGTACCAATTCTTATAGGGACATCTAAGTGATTAGTCAAAAGGTTGAGTGAAGTAGATCCTTCACCTTCATATACTTGGAAGATGAGTTTTTGCTTTCCCAAGTGGATCTCTTCACGACATTATTCATTAGGAACTAGAGTAGGTGTAGAAATAGAAGGTGTTGGAGGCTCATCAAACAAGTGTAAAGGTTCCTCAAGTTCTTGATGGATGTTTCATAGGTAGTATTTTAGGGGACTTGGGTCTCCAATGAATACTTCATGCATGGCCTTAAGGGTGAGGTGCAAGTCCATCCTTAGTGAAGAGTAGGAGAGCACCAACATTATGTTATTCTTTAGTAACTACCATAACCTAGTACCCATGTGCCTCTATTCTTTAATATACCATGCCCACACCCAAGTATATAAAGTTTCATATAATGCATGTACCTAGGGGTACTCTGGTAAGTATGTGTCCTTAGCTCTCTATATTATCTCATAAGCCTCAATTTGAGGTTTGGGTACTTGCACGCCACTATAACTAAGTGTTACCTTTACCTTATTATCATGATGAAATATGTGGTGTAAATCATCCTTCACTTGATCCTAGTACAAGAGGTGCTCTTTATGAGTACACCACTATTTGGTAGTGGTGCCATAAAAAGTGTGATCTAATGACCTCATCCAATCATTCTCAGTATCATATAACTCTTTGAGACATTTGAAAAAGTCACGTACCTCCATTTATTTTTAGAACTATTGAGCTTCATTATGTCTTTTCAGTGGTGGTCCCATCAATGGCCCTCACATTTCTAAACCCATAAGGTGCACAAAATTTTGATGTTTAGGAAGCTAACATAGGATGCTTTCTCATCTGTTAACGATGTTGCACAATCTTCTAATGAGATCATAGTCATCATGGGCCCAACAATTGCAAGCATTACTTGTAGTATCTAAGATAGACTAGTTACTCATCCACCAAAAAATACCATCTGGGTTGGATCATGTTGCTCATCATTTTGGGATGTAACATTATATAGGTGGTTGATGTCTTCATACACATTTATGGGCTCAATATAGGGAGGTCTTTATGCTTTTTTTAAGGGTATTAATAGATGCTATTTGGTGTTCTTAAAACTAATATATCAATTTTTAAATATCAAATATACATGGTTCTTGTATCACCAAGGCCTTCCCAATAGGGCTGGGTAGTCATCAGCTTTAGCGAATTCTAAAACCTCAAATTTTTCTTTGAATGGCACTCTAAGTATGTCAACTATGTCATTCTTGAGGACTCTAATCAGGTGAGTAAGAGTCTTATTAGCCATGAATAGGACATGAGGTGATGGATATAACACTAGACTAGACATTTTTCACCAAGCATCTTTAGTGAGAACTTAACTTCCACACTAGTATCTACTAGAATATCCTAGATTACCCATCTATTGATATAAACATTAACCAATATCTCTCCATCTACTAGGAAAGTGAAGGAGCTAGGAGTTTCTTGATACCAATCATGATTTAAATAATGGTCTTCACTTTACCAACTATGAGGGTGTAATTCATGTGGTAAGTGGGCCTAACTTTTAAGCCAAGTGCTTAGTTGGGGAACAGTGTCCTCATCTAACATACATTTGTACAATTCCTATAAATTATCCCACACCACTGGTTAAGGTTAGATTTCCATTTGCACTATGGCATGTTGTGTCACATACTTGTATTTGAAGTATTGAATATTGCCTTGTAGCTCTTATATATGTGCCATTATATCTAGAAGTACATCCTTCTACTATTGAGCATCATGATACTTTTTATCTTGTGGTTCTTCTTGATGTACCTTCTTGATCAGGTTGGCTGTTGATTGAGTCTGACCCCCACTATGAGTGGTAATATTTACTTATTGAGCTATTGGAATGGTTGGGTGTGCATGTAATTTTGGTTTGTTTATTTGCATAATACCAGTTCCTTTTTCATTATGTTCCTTAGTGATATCCATGTATAAATTAGGACATTCTTCCAATCGATGGTCCATTTTATAAAATGCACATGTCAGGTACTCTGGGAAAGCCCTTTGATAGTGGTCTAGACAACCACATCTGTAATAGGTTATCAGTGGAAACCAACCATTGTCTTGGGTATTAGTGACTGAAGTTTGGCACATGCCATGCACTTGAGCTTCATGGATATTATTGATCAATTGGTAGTCATTGGCTTCATGGGTGTAGGCATCATAAATATTAAAATAATTAGACACATTAGTGTTCATAGCCCATTTCAAAAGAGGATAAGAATAAGCATCATATTATTCATGGTAGATCTCACATGTTTGTTTCAGTACCATGTAGATGTCCTTGTATGGCCTATAGTTTCATAGTTGATACACCAGATACCACTACATGTCTCATATGCATTATTTTACATAAAATTTTCAATTTGTGATGCCATGGATGCTATCTATACCTCCATAAAGGGACTAATCATAATATCCATGCTCCTAACTACTTCACTGTGAAGGGTAGCTTTAAGAGCCTCACGTGAACTGGTGAAGGTTATTTATGATAGGGTATATAAAAAGGTAATAAAAATCCTCCCACAAACCATTATGCATGTTGAGAAAGATTTATTTAAATTTAAAATTTAGAAAGTAAGGTTTTGAATCATTCATCATACTCATGTATGCTCTCTATAAGTCCCTGCTTTATGTCTCTCAGCCCCACTACACTTTGTTGCTCAAACTAAAAAATGTCAAATTCCTACAAGAAGGTTGCTTTGAGTTAATCATAGTCGACCACCACTTGTTGAGGGTCAAAATTTTGATACCATTTATGTGATGGATATAAAAGCGTGTTTACAAATTATGTAACCTTTCATTCAGAAGACATGATTCCTTATGCTCTCTAAATCAATTTTCACTTATTTTTATGCTCAAGTACATTCTCTACCCCTTGGTATTCATGTAAGTGCAATGTTATCTCATAGTATACCATAGTGGGTTATGGTTGAAAGGTTGGTTTCTGGGAAGATCTAGCTCTTGTTCCATGAGGAGGGGGTTCGCTTCTACTTGTGCTTCTTCCTAATCCTCTTCAATTACCTGTAATAGCCATGCCCATGGAAATAGGTATGGTAGAAGGTTGGTTTCCTAAGTTTGGAAATTTATTCAGGCCTTAAGGACCATACCCAATAGGCATCCAAAGCTATGCCATAAATTTCCTTTGAAAATGGAAAGATAATGTAGATTCTAGATGAGCAGTAATTAGCCTTGATGCAGTTTCCCTTATCAGTTCAGTTTTTGACTCTAAACTATCTATCCCAATTTTGTATATGCACTTTTTTTAACTCAAAGGCATGATCATGTACTATGGTGGGGAAGCTTGGTTGATTTACACTTGATTCCTTGATTCTTGAAGTACAGCTCAATTTTCCTTCATAGGATAGAAGTGGTAAAGAACATAGCTTGAAAGTGATGGGTCCCTCATGCATGTCTACCTCCCTATGGCTCTTCACACCAATCCTCAAGGCTTCTTGGTCTCTTTTCATGGTGCTAAATCCCATGATCATCTATCTAACTTCATCATACTTTCATTTTTGTAAGGCTCATTGACTTGATACTATGTTAAACCCACAATCTTCAATCAACCCCTAGTCTCCCCTTCCAAATGTGTGGCTCATGCATAAAAAAATATCCTTTCATGGGTAGAGTTTCTCACCCAAGGAAAATAATTAATTTCTTGATTGAAGGCAAAAAATGAGAGATAACATCCCCTTGGCTCTCATAAAAGTTGGAATTTTGCTTCCTTAGAACATGAATAGGTGGTCATAGCGTACTCCAAAATGTAGTTGTTTTGAATGCCTCTCCACCAAAAGTTAACCACCCACATCCAAGAAGTCCAAGTCATGATAAAATCCTATACCATTCAAGAGTCTAGGGTTGCCTTCTTCTAAGATTTATAGATCATCCTTGAGCATATACTAAGATCCAAGAATGTAAGAGAATTGGGACCTCAAAAAATAATGTTTCATACATAGAATTGTAGAGATTCTACTTTACCCACTATCGTGCAAAGATTCCTGGTTCAAGATAAAAAAATTGCAAAGTTATCTTCAACATTAATAACCCATTTTTCAATATTCTCTAACATATTATGCTCAAACATTTTCCCATGATTGTGATCTAATTACTTTGGGTCCTGGTAGTAGAACTAAAATGTTGGGTTCTTTTTGTTAGTTCCAACTTTGGCACTAAAGTTTTGTCCCAACAAGCTAGCACATTAGCCCTATCATGCAAGAGTTAAGTATCACACATTCACCCAAAGTTCACAGAGAAATATTGGTGCCCAAAGGACTTATAACACAATGATATATGTTTGTTCACCCTTTGTAATACAACTCTTAAAGGATTATTCAATACCATGAATATATTATTATTACCCTTCTTGTCCAAGATGTAACTACCACTATTACTATGATCATCATTATTATTAATAGTAGTGACTTAGAAAATAAAAATATTATCTAATAGGATAAAGAACTAAACCATATCCCTTGCTAGCACTTAGTACATTTCATCATTCGTAACACAATAATGCAATAACTGATAGCTTATATTATATACTTAGTAAATTATAAGATAGGTCTCTATTATCTATTATCCCAAGGACCATCATTACAAGTGATTATAATAGGGGTATTTATACTTGTTTTTCCATTACCAAGTGTCAAAATAATAAATACCATGAATAGATGGCAGATGAACTCTTAATAAATTGAGAGTCATGGCTCTTACAATGAGTTATTCCAATAGACTTGAGTCTTTACACCCTAGATCCTCACTCTATGTTATATTTTTGTGGCCAAGTGTTCCATTCCTCATAGGTATGTACAAAACCTTTGCTCAATGGGGTCAAAGTGTCCCATTTGAATTTTTCTTTCTAACTACTCCCACATCCCTCATGCTTCACTTCCCATGCACTCCCCTAGTCTTCTACTTCTATTTTGAGTCCTATATTCTTAGGTACCTTGTGACATTTTCTCTCTTGACTAGGTCCTCTCACACTAGGTTTCTTGTGCCATTATCCTTCCATGCCCAACAAGTTCCATGACATGACACTTCTATGCTTATCAGCTACATGCCATGGTCCTCTTGTGCCATGGTCCTTCCACATCATGATAGACTTGCATCAAAATGTATAATGATCCTTATATGATTCACACTAAAATTGAATAATACTTCAGTCAAAATATAGGGGCCAACATCTATCCTTTAATCTAGTAATGCATAATAATGAAATTTTTAGTTTAATGGAAATAAATGTTTATCATGGTGTATACAACACACCTTATTTTACTTGAGCCTTGCTTTAATTTGTTTTATGTGTATGACTTAGAAACAAGAGCATGTTATAAGTTTAATTAGTACATATAATTTTAAAATGAATAATTTAAATTTGTTTGAAAGAGAAGAAAGAAAGGAAGAAGTACACCTCTATGTCGATTCCACCATGTTGGCCCTCAATATTTTGCTTTGGTAATGATGCTTCTTAGTTGAAGCATTGGAAAGAGGTTCAAAACTAAACCTTGGTGATGTGAATAGGGTAATTGAAGGGTGATCATGCCCCTACTATGATATAAGGTTGTGTTGTGTTAAGTCCATCGAGAGCTTAGAATATCAACCCCACAACTCTAGTGTATCATAATCTAGTTGATATTTCTCAAGTCAGATGGTATAACCATATCAACTTGAAATATTAGAAAATAGTGGCAAGTCCATTGATGAAATTAAATATGGATCACACTAATCAAATAATCTATCTATGACATTATATGAAATCTCAAAAATTACATCTTAGTAGGGTCAGTGCATGAATAGTGTGTATAATCTAAAAATATATTTGTGATTTATTGTATTTGCATGGCATATGCACCTAAAATGTGTCTCAAGTTAAAATATATGTCAAAATGTAACCTATGATCTATAAAATGTGTATAATATTCATCATAAATCCAAAAAAAATTGTCCTAATTTTGTGAAAAATATATAAAATTATGTCCCATGTGTATACCTAAACCCTATAAACTAAATTAAATCATGCCAATTTTGTCAACTAAATACATGTGGACTTGTGTCTCTATGACATGCCCCCATTACTATGCCTGCCATTTTAAGGTGAGGGTAATGAAAAAATGGTAGTCACCTTATATGAAAAGGATAAGACAACTATGTTATATCTGTGTGAGTCATGTAGTAAAGAAGAATTTAGTAGTATCATGCCAAAGTAGATATATAAATGAAGCTCACAATATTAAAACATACCAAGCCCAAAGCTGCATGATGTTTATCATGAAAATTTATATAAGTAACAAGATGAACAAAAAATCAAGAACACACACAATATTACTCAAATGTCACACAAATATGGGTTTAAGGAGACTACAAACAAGGGGAATGTTCAAATGCCACACACTCAAGGAGAGGACATATGCAAATGTCCACAAACCAAATAAATAAATAATACTTAGGGCTCTATATCCAATAAGCAAGGAACATGTTCAAATATTCCAAAAGTAAGACCAAAAATTAAATAAGAATTACACTCTAGTAATTCATATGAAGATATGAAGTAAATAAAATAGAAGCAACTAGCATAAGCGTGTCATACTAGTCCCTGCCTACATATGTTAGCAAAATGTCATGTGAAATAACATATCAAATACACTATGTAAAATATCAACATGAGTATAGGCATGTGTAAATTTTAGTATATAATTTCAATGTGATCATGGAAATGATCATAAAATAATATAACCTCTATCAATCATGATCATATAAAAGTAAGTTGCTCGCAATGTAGTGTGTCACACAGGAAGAGGAAAGGTCCAACATCTGCACACTCATGTGTCATGGATATAATATATGCCTATATCACACTCAAGTACTCATGAAACATGTGTGTATATAAAATAATATGTTATCTACTAACATAAAGTAAGCAACATATGCGAAAGCTAGTAAACATTTGAAATGCTAAATATTTTTTGTATTTTTGCCTTATTTAAATGATTTTGTATATTTTTGAATATTTGATTTGTTTAAATTTTTTTGATATGTTTAAAATGAAAGTGATAGCTGATGATCCCATATAAGAGATTCTCATAGGGTGTTTTATACTCTGAATATGGTATAGTAAACTAGTCATTCTACCAAGGATCATGTATATGTGCCAAATCTAAAATTGGAGAATCTATGATCCTCTATGTATGCCTCATAGGAATATGTGGTCATGAGGAAGTAGTATAAGGTGTAGCATTTCATGGGACCATTTTTTAATTCTTTGTGATTTATTTGGTGTAATATTGGGTCTTTTTACCCATTTTCAAACATGGTCCTCTATTGCCAAATAACTAGCTAGGTCATGGAGGTGTAAATAAAGATCTCAAAGAGTCTACAATAGATATTTGATGTAATGACATGTTAATTATTAGTCACTTAGGAAAGGGGAATGCCTATTTATTACCATTTAATGCATGATTAACCTTATTAGGTTGTATAATTAGCCTTCATAGAATAAATTTTACCTGTTGCAAAAGATATTCATATTAAATCCCTAAAACTACAATTAACCTATTGGCATGAATATAATTTAGACACCCATGCACTATGAAAGATACCACATGAAACTAATCAATCCAAAGTCATCATAATAACATATCAAATACTCCCATATGTGGTAAACCTAAAAATGTTATGGTCATGTGTTGGACCAACCTGTAAAGGTAAATCAATCTCACCAAAAATGTATTGTTTTCTCATTGAATGATTTGACCATTTTTGTCAAAGGTAATAGATAATCCTATATGTATCCCAAATATTTGAGTAACATCATGGTACATAAATTATCACTAGAATTATTATCCACCATAACACTATGTATAGGTTGTTGATTAATATGTGCCTAGACAAATAAGGAAAAATATCTGAGTCATCATCCACAATCTCATTATCATCAAATAAAATAGAAGGCCTTTGAACCATATGAGGTATATCATGTATAAGTTAACCAATAATACCATGTAATGGGTTCCCATAATATGGTGGAGGAGGATGTACATGATATGGCATTTTTACTTCTGGTGTTTCTTTAGAATGATCTTGTAATGGATTATTAAATATTTTTTATTTATATGATCATTAGGTTATGACAATGAGTCCATTATATAATACTCAATGGTGAGTAGATCACTATCAATAATATCTTGTATCTTGTGATTCAATTTAAAACATATGTTCATATAATGCCACACACATTGATGGTAAACATAATAATGCTTTGTGTCGTACCCTTTTAGTATAGGTCAACTCATATCAACCAAAAAAGGAGGAGGGAGATATACAACATTCCACTCCATTATATTTGAAAGTAATGAATATGTAAACTCAAATAATCATGTAAATTTTATCTTAGGTACATTGGAAAAGATAAGTTGATTAGTTTGTTGTGATACTATATTAACTATGGTGGTTGTCTCATTTTTAGCTTCAATAGGTTTAACCTTATAGCTTTGTTTGATATGAAAATTGGTATTGGATGTATTATGTGTGTTTGATATATAATTAAACTTGTTTAATGAAATAATTTTCATTTATCTATCTCAAAAAATATGACACAAGTCATCAAAAGATTTGAACTTCTTGAAAATAATAGACTCATGTAAGGGAGTAAGCAAAATTTTATTAAATATATCTTGAATCTCTTTATTTGACATTGAATTTATCATTTTGGACAAAAATATCTTATACATCAATATATATTATTAAATAGGATAATTGGTTCCTTATTTGATCTTGACACTTTGTGCATATGACATCTTTTCCATAATGTTGATTGAAAAATGTGCTAAAAACTAATCCTCTAAAGGCTTGAATGCTATTATTGATTTTATAGATAGATCATAGAACCATATCAAATAATATTAATTTATACTTATTAGAAAAAAATTGATCAAATGTTTGTCATTATAAGCATGGTCAAGAGATGTCACATACAAATATTGAAGATGTTGTTCAGGATCAGCCTTGCCATCATAAAATGTGAACTTGGGTGCAAAAAAACTAGTTGGAAAAGGGTGAAAATATATCTTAGGTGCTAGAGGGTTATGTAATAAATCTTTTAAATAAATACCATGAGTTGATTTCATATATTTTTTCTCAATGTTGGTAACCTTAGCTTCCAAATCCTAAATAACCTGGACAAGAGTTTGCATAGTATACCCATTCGGGTTTAGATTTGAGATTTGAGAAGTCATCAAAGGGGATAGAAACAACACTTGTGTTTATGAAGACATTGAAATTGGTAGTTGAGTTGAAGTATTAATTGTTTCCATGGAAGATGTAGTAATAGTTTTACCATCTAAATGTTAACCATTATTGAATGTGGATGCACTAGCCTTAGCATGTTTATTGATTTCTTCTTGTGTAACATGTAAGAATGCATTAATTAATTATTTTTTTGTATTTATATTATTGATAAAGGAATATTTATCTTCCATTTAAAAATGATTTTTCTTAACATTTTTCATATTTTATTAATGTAAACAAATATGGCAATAGTAATTAAAAAAATATATCTATAAATTACTAAAATTAGAAAACCTAGAAGGCTTAAAACCTTAGATCAAGTTAGGATTTTCATGAGAAAACTCAGAGGTTAGATTCACCAAATTTTTATATCTTTTTTAGGATTGAGGGTTAGGTGAGATTATCCTAATCAAAGAGGAATAAGTTACTCTAAATGCAAACCAATTAATAAATTTAGATTATTAAAATATTATGATAAAAATTATTGAATCTAAGCATATGCAAAATATAAAAAGTACAACATTCAATATTCTAATAATATAAATATTAAGGAGAAATTGTACTTAGCATATACACTAATTTGTAGGTAGGTCTAAGTAATATAGGAGTAGAAATAAACTATATGAATATTCTGATTTAGTCATCAAATTATGAATATTAACTTTTTATCAACATGGACACTTGCATCAATACTAATATCCATGATAAAATGTACATCTTATATGGAGTATTGAATTTTGAATAAAAATTCCACCTCAATACTTTTGGGTTTTTTGTCACCTTTTAGATTGTGTTAAGATCGCACACATATGATCTTCATATTAGAATATATCTCAAACCCTAAATCATCCTCTTAGGTCTTATCACCTTAAAATAAATGGGTTAGTGGTCTCACATAAGTTTATTTGACCTTAAGGACCCCTCTATTAATGAATGATACCTACATATCCAATACTTCGAATAGGGCCTCAAACATATGTAATTCTACCCTAAGTGTGGGCTTGTGTAAGCACATGTAGTTATGTATATTTTAAATTGAAAAACATGGATCAAGGAATTCCATTTGAATGATTCAAATATATAATATGAATGCTCCTATGATTGATAATAAAATATGAAAGAATATGACAATAGCTTAGTTGGGCAATTAATTTGTAATAGTGTAGTGTAATCTTGATAGGTGTTTGTTAGATGTTTTCTAGTTGAATAATGAGATGGATTTAACTTGTATTTATACCACCTATTTTGAAAATTTAAGTAGTTAAGGGTTAATGAAATACAATAGGCTGATCTATAAATATCAAAATATTAGAAATTGGAATGTTTAAAATGCACACACACTTGCATTAGAGAATGGATAGTAGCATTGATGTTATTATCCAAGTCTGAATGCAACTATCCCAAGACATAGAAGGTTTTGAGAGATCTATAACTAATACTGAAGGACATATACCAAATTTTAAGCATATTATGGGCTACAGGTGATCTAGGTAATCAAAATAATAGGGTCAAACTACAAGAAAAACATTTAAGCCTAGTGAGATGGTGAATGTGAGCCTTTCAACTGCAAGGAAGGTCAAAAATTGAAGGACAAATCCCTAAGTGATATTTGCCAAGTTTACAAGACTAGTTTAACATATAAGATCATATTTAAGCATTTATAATTTTAAATAGGAAGATGAAGTCATTGTTACATAACAAAAAAATTAATTTATTGTCATTATCTTGCATCATAATTAGTCTTTCTCTTGTAATGCCCCCCTGCTAAACTTGAAAACTTTAAATTTTAGTTTACTAACATCTATTTAGTGATGTTAATCCTTTGATCACATATACAAGCTTATTTGATATACTAAATTTAACCTAAGTGATCCACGTTGGTGCTTTTATGGGAAACATTTTTCCTTAGGCAAAGAGTCAAGATGTTATGCTCTAATATGATATTTTTAGTATGATTTAATTAAAACCATTATTTTTAAATTTACAAGTCGATATTTGGATATAATATCATTTTAATGCTTCAATCAAATGATTTGAATACAAAAATTGACATTACTATGTTGATATTTTGACTATTTTTCATTTTGATTATAACTAGTCATAAAAAAGGGAGAATATAACTTTTACTGGTTAATACTTTGAGGGGTTTTGGTGGTAATTAAATTGAAACCTTGAATATTATGGCATGGTGATTGGTTTTGTGTATATGTTGCTTTAAAATTAAACCATACTATGGATTTATATTGGATAGCTTTTAAATAATTATAAGTAATGTGTAATACATGAAATTCAGAATTCTAATTAGAAAGCAAAGAATGAAACTCTCCATTCTAAACTTATATAAAACCTTAGATTGAGCTTCAAAAAAATAAAAACAATTTCATTTAATTTCACCTTACCAAACAAGCAAATATTTTCTCCTTTGATGACTTGATTATGCTCTTGTGATATGAGTATGTGGTTTCTTAATGCAAATCTTTGATGCAAGGGAAATTTAGTGAGACTTCATTAGATGATGTTGATTCGTTTATGATACTCAAAGTAATATCAATTCAATAGTTTGATCATTCCTTTTTTAACATGGGAATTATATGTTCATATTTATTTTAGAATTTTTAAATAATTCCAATTTTAAACTTTTAGATTTGAATCCTCATCCAAGTGAAAAAGAACAATTCCTCAAGTGGTTGATAAATGTGTGGAAAGTTAGTTGGTAGTTAAAATATTCTTAAGAATGGGTCAAGGTAGTTCAATGAGAATTAGGGAAATAGTTGCATGTTTCAAGGAGTTGTTTGGATGACTCAACACTTGGTTGAGAGAATTAATAAATGGTTGGGTGGCTTAACCTCTTGGTAGATAGAATTAAGGATGTGGTTTGGTGACTTAAAAATTAGAATTATTAATTCAAAATATGGAATAATGTGTTCATGATTAATTATAAATGGATTAACTAATTAATTTTGATTAAATATTTAAATTGTGAAGGGAAAAATGATGTCAGTGAATTTAAGATAAAATATGGAATTCAAATGGCGAGTTAGTATAGAAATAAAGTGATTATGTTGATATTTATTGAAGTTAATTGTTATACTAAATGTGGTAGAATTTAGGTGTTTACATTTTCCCCTCTTTTAAAGGGTGTTGCGATTAGAAGAAATAATGTATTTTCAAATAATAATGAAAAGTAGATTGGAAATAGATGTCAGAAGATACCCTGAGTGGATTGAGTAAGTGATTAAGATAACCAATACTCCCTCTAGAGGTCATGCAATGAGTAATCATGCTTATAGGTGCTCAAAATGAATAAATTATGAAAGAGGGTTTGAGTGGATAGATAAAAAATTACATGAGTGATATTGTAATAAATAAGATTACCATTCTTGATAAAATGCTTACATGGTTTCATGCATGCTTAGGCTAATTTTCCCTTAGTGGATAGTTGTTAGAGATCAAATGTTATAAATGATTATTGGAAAGAATGATCATTAATGTCAAAGATTGATGTCATGTGTGCATTGATGTCAAAGGTAATGACAAAATGGTGATGTCATGATGATGATGAGTTTGAGCTTGAAGTTGTGCAAGGTAGGATTTGGATAAAATGGAGTTAAGGTAAGTATTTTTTGAGGTTTATCATATTATATCTAGAATTTTGATGTGGTTTTAGGTCAAGGAGAGAAGATAAGCATGTGAATAGTGTGATGGCATAAGCTTGATAGCCTAGTATGTAGGCATGAATCATTAGTATATGATTGGATATGAAGTTGATGAATGTTATGGATGATGAAATAATGTTACATAGGTCCTATGGGATGTCAAGAGTGATTAAAATGTTTATGGAAGTGCATGGTATTCATCCAGTTCTTCATTATGTTCATCTTGGCATAGTTGGTTCTATGATAGAAAAATCTAAGTAGGAATTTTGATGACATCACCATTATCATGTATAGATGAGTCAAGGGGAGTTGGTTATATGGGTGTGATAAAATTAGTCTGAAGTTGTTATGGTCCAAGTTTTAGGTCATGCAGTTGAGAGGAGCAAAAGATATAACTTTGCAAAGTTAGCTTCCTAAGTAGTTTGCAATTTTCCCCCATACTTAGCCAAATTTATAAAGTAGATCTAACAGTGTGTGTTTAATCACATCATAGATCTATAGTGTAAAATTAATCTAAGCTTAATGTATAAGTTCAATTAGAGTTGATTAATTATTCTGATGGTGTTACATTTCACATGTGTGAAGTTTCCAAGAGCACCTTGATATATAGATGCATTTCTATAATGAAATAAGATCTTATGTTTTAAATTTTAAGACATGCAATTGAGCATAGAAAAAGTTATAAAGGTTTTAATTTGGCCTTATAGGTAGATTTTAGAGTTTTACATACTTAGCCAAATTTTCATGAAGTTAAAGACCAAGGCCAGATAAAGATCTAATGGCAAGTGGGTGTTTGTACTGATGTAGATCAATGATGCATATTGAGTTAAAGAGGCCAAAGTATATGATGTTTAAGTAGGTTAAAGTCTAGGATATTATTGAAGAGATAAAAAGAGTACATTTCTTATAAATTTTCAATAAGCAATGAAATGACGATAAGTGATTGATGTTTAATAGTGAGCAAAGGTAAAGACTAGGCTAAGCTGAGGAGATCGATGGTGTGTATTTGGTCAAAGTTGCCAAGGAAAATGAGATGAGGTCAAAATGATAGATACTTAGAATAGTTAAATATTGGGTTAATTTTGAGGGAGATAAATGATACATGTTCATTCAAGATATGAGAGGCCATGAGATGATGACAAAGTGTTAGATGTTTAATAGTAACCATTGGCATTTAAATTTAGTAAAGGGAAAAACTAGTCTACAGTGTTTGAGCCATAACTTTTGATCTAGGATGAATTCAAAGGTGTAGTAAAAACCAAATATATAAAGGACTTCAAGAAACATCCAAAGAACCTAGTTATAAGGTTTGAATTTTTATACAATAAAGTTATTAAGCTCTAAATTTGACTATGTGTTTGACCATGTTCTATAAATGACTCAAGAAGATATTTGAGATTTTATTGATAAAATTTAGATGTTTCAAGGGGATTTATATATTGGATAATGTTTTAGACTCCCTAATGATGATGTATATGGATTTTATAGGTTTTAATTATCCATATTTATTATGAACAAATTATTTTAAGTTGACTATGTGTTTGTTCATGGTGTTCTTGTGTACAAAATGTTGTTTGAGCAAGTTGTGGTTTAGTATAGGAGTGTTTTGGAGGGAGTAATCAATTGAGGATGTAATAAGTATAATATGGAGTGGAACCATGTATTTAAAAGTGATCTTGTGTTATTTTTTTACTCAATAGAGTGATAAATGAGTGAATAGGTCTCCATGAGACCTATAAGGGCTACTAAGGCCTAATTGAAAGTTGTAGATTCTTAAGGGAATGGTATTGAGATATGTAATATTTATTATGGGTTAAGGAAATTATTATGTCTAACCTATAATATAATAATCATGAAGGATCTATAAAAGGTGAAATCAAAGGTGATGATTTCTAGACTTGTGAGAAGGGGCTCTAAGTGGAGGAAGAGTATAGAGTTGAGAGGTGAAGGAGAGTAAGGGTGCTTATTGGATGGATTGAAGAATAGAATAGGTTTATGACTATGTGTATGACCTATAGGTCATATTTTTGATGTCAAAAATAGTTCTCTTATAGGTTTGAAGACTTGTGAAAGAGAAGCATGTGTGAGTGTTGTGGAATAAAGGATAAAAGAAAAGGAGTGTGCCCAGTGGATGGATTATAGAGAAGAATAGGTTGATGATTGTGTGTATGACCTATAGATCATATTTATAATGTATGAAATAGTGCTCTTATAGGTTTGAAGATTGAGGATTGGTGAAGAGGTCTAGAGTGATCCAAAAGGATGTTTTGGATGCCTTGATTGTGAGTGAAGGATAGATGATGTCTGTGTAATCTTGGTGGTTGATTTGAGAGGAAAATTAGAATGTGGAATGTGTGTATGACCATTTTGTCATGTTGTTTAGGTTGTGATAGAATTATTGATGAGAAGTGTAGAATAATCTAAAAGGTGGTTTTTGATGTTTGTGTCTATGTGAAGAAGTGAAGGGGGATGATATAAATTATATCTCCATTAGATTGGTAGACAATCAATGTTCAGGATATGTTCATAACATAGGTGTTGGGAAGGTACTCAATATCTAGGTCAGAAGGACTTGAATATCCTAGGGTTAGGTGCTCTTTATGAAGTAGGTGTTTCACTAAATCTAGGTTAGAAATACTTGACCATCCTAAGGGTAGGTGCTCCTTGTGAATTAGGTATTTCACTAAATCTAGGTCAGAAGGACTTGACCATCCTAGTGTCAGTTAATCCTTATGGAATGGGTGTTCCAATAAAGTCTCCTATTTGTAATAGCTTATAGGACAAGTATTCCATGTGTTTTCAATCTTGAGAAAGGGTTTTATTCCCCATGAGGGTTTCCCACATTATATATTATTTTATGATGAACTTCTCTTTTTCATGATTTGTATGTAGTTTCCTTGTTTTGATGGTAATCTAATTGCATATTATTATTATTATGTTGATTCATGAATGCTAATGAATGAATGATAATAAATTAGAAAATGAAAGATTGGTTGACTAATTCACTCCCCTCTCAGTCATATTGTACCTCTAACAATTGGTATCATATTAGGGCCTTTTGAGGAAGCTTAACAGCTTGAAGGAGATCCTAAGTAGCACAAAATGGTTAAGTAGTTAAAGAAAGAGAACAAATAGTGAAAGGATTTGATAAAGGCTCTTGAAGAGTAGATATGTACTTTGAAGAAAGATACCAAAGAAGATGAAAAATTTATTAATGATCTCAAGGTTCAGCTAGAAGATGTCAAGACAAGTTTGAGTTCAAAAGAGGAATTTTATTTAAAAGAAAAGGACATCATGTATGATGAATAAGTGTTCTATGAAAGTAGGAAGAAGAAGCGGATCTATAAGTTAAGCTCATAAAGAGGAATCACAAGATGATGTATGTGATCAAAGATCTTGAAGCACAAGTTAGTTCTCTTGAGGAAAGTTTGTTAGGTAAGACTAGGAGATATGAGAATAAGTATTAAGAGATGATCAAGTCTCTTGAAGAGAAAACATGTAGATTGAAGGATGACATGGCTAAAGAAGCCAAGAAGGATAAGGAGGTCATCAAAGATCTCAGAGGTCAATGAGAGGTTTTAAATGGTAGCCTAAAATCAAAAGAAGAAGAGTGTAGATATCTGAAGACTCAGTTAGAAGAAGCCAATATCAAGGTGAGTTCAAACCAAGGTGAGCATGATGAGTTGAAGACTAATCTAGATTCCTTGAGAATAGAGCATGAAAAACTCATAGACAAGTTGGACAAGATAGAAAAGGAGCATGTAAAGCTTGAGTAAGCTAAGAAGAATGAAAGATTTGAAAGCAAATCAAGAAGGTCTATTAGACATTTAGAAGCTTCAAGGTATACTAATTTATTCCATGGTCATAGATCCAAGGACTATAAAAGGAATTCAATCAAGTATGGATATTCATGGAGTGATGTAGGAGTTTTTGGCCAAATATTAATCACATTTAAAATCTATCAAAAGGTATAAATGATGTTATTTATTTCATTTATGATAAGAAAGGTCATATTTATATACTTTGTCCTAGTAAATTCGATAAGCCCTCAAGTAATATAAATGAGGGAGAGACTCATAGAAAGCATATTACATGTCAAAATAGGATTTGGAGACCCAACATAATGAAGGCTAGTCCTGTTGAGTTTAAGGATCAAAATTTTAATACTGTAGAAAAGGAATCAGTTTTGGAGATGTCTCAAGAGTGCTAAGGAATTTTGATATCAGTAAAAATGGAGAAGAAGGTGGATGATCCAAGAATTAAGTCAGTTATACCATTCAAGGCCAAGGAGAATCTAAAATAAGGATCTAAATTTGATGGTTTATTCGCTGTAGTTGAAGAATTTTTTGGTAAGAAGGATTTTCATGATTTCCAATAGTTCTTGTTGTTTGCTTTAAAAGAGGAGAAGGTGTTATTTGAAGAGATATGCCAAGAACTTGTGTTTTCATCATGCATTATCAAGGAAGCCAAAGAAGAGATGGATGCCATACAAGTTGTTTTAGTCAAGAAAAGTAAGAAGAAGAAGAAGGTTCTTGAGTCTTGTGATGAGGATTGGTATTCTCCTTTGTTATAGGTCCTTGTGAATTAGATATGTCTTTGTTGTGCTTCATAAAGATATTTCTTAGTTTAAAGAAGCATATGGTTTTACAAGGGTGTTCTTAGTCTGGAAGGTTAGATTGAAGGTTTCCTAGTGGAAAAAGAGGATTTGTGAATTTTTAAGATGATCTTTTTGCATAGAAAGGTTTGTTGACATTATTATAACATGCTCTAGGTGGTTTTTTAGTCTGAAGGTATGTTGAAGTCAAATTAGAGATTATTGAGTGCTCTCAGTTTTCTTAATTTGGCTTAAGGGAAAGAATGTCTAAAATAGCTTATAGGATGTATGGGTTTATAAAAGTATGGAAGATCAAATGTTTATCTAGAAGTGTGTGATGGGTATATATAGGTGTGAAAAAAAAATTAGAGGTGGGAATTAACCATAAGGAGGATTGTTGACCTTGTTTGATTTATGATTCTAGGGTTTTGGGCTATGCTAAAAAATTAGTTTGTATTATGAGTTGATTTTAAGGCTTATTAATAGGTTGAATGGGAAAAATGGGTTATCAAATTAAGATTCACATAGATTTGAAGGTTTGTGGTTTTCAAAGTATTTAGGTTTTTGTTAGGATGGAGGCTTAATTGGCTAGAAGGTTTATGAAAGAAGTATGTTACAAAGGATGAGATAGATAATGTAAATTGGTGTGATTGAGGGGGAGTATGAGAGTGATCTAGATATGAATTTTTATGTCTTGAAGGTGTTCTTACTAAAATTTGTGGGCTATACAAGTTCTAGGAAGGGCTACAAGTAGTCTAGATAGGCCTAGTATGAAGATTTGATGTTTTTATTCAGTTTCTCCAAAAGAGAAAGGCATGATTATTTCAAAGTAAGTCCTCAGGTTAGTTTATTTAATGTTTATTTTTTTATGATTATCATGAATTTATATTGGTGGTCTAAGATTTGACTTGAGAGATAAGGCTAGTAAGCTTGTGTGGTGGTTCTTCACAGTGTGTGGAGATCTAAAGATGCTCAAGATGTGCAATGGCTTAGAGCTATTAAGGTGAGTTTGATTAGTTTTTATTATTCATATGTGTTAATTCCTTATTGATATAAGGGCATGATCAAATAAGAATATAGCCATGGTGTATGGTTAAGAAGTACAAGGTGATATGCATAGAGTTAGGGGGAGATAATTCAGATAGCTTGAGTGGCTTAAGGAGCTATGCATGATGTGAGGGGAATAATATGTGAGATGATTTAGTCATATTTAATATGTGGTGGTATTTATTAAATATGGTAATTTAATAAATTTGATATAATGACTTGATCAAAACTAGTCATAATTGTGAAAAATATGTTGAATCTTCATGAATAAGCAAAGGGAGCTTGTGAATTTTGTAAGTAAATAGGTCTAAAGATCAGAATAACCCAAGTTCAAATTGATGTATGTCAAAGAAAAAATGACATGAGATGGAGCATGATGTTAGGGGGAGATTTCTAAGCTCTGTGAGCATTTTGTCAGTTCCAAGGATCAAAGATGTCCAAGTTTAGATTGATGCACATCAAAGGGGGAAAAATTGTTTCACATAAGGTATGTAGGTATCCTGAGCACTTAGAAGTATTTTTGAATACATTCATGATGTTAAGAGGATATTGGTGCATATTTAGTCTACTTTTTCATTTATGGCAAAAATGAAAAACGAAAAGAAGAGGTTTCCATCAATGACAAAGGGGGAGATTATCGGCATGTATTATCATTAATGTCAAGGATTGATATCATGTGTGGATTTATGTCAAAGGTAATAACAAAGTGGTGATGTCATGATGATGATGAGTTTGAGCTTTAAATTATGAAAGGTAAGATTTAGATGCATATGAGATAAAGTAAGTATTGTTTGAGGCTTATAGTATTGTATCTAGAATGTTGATGTGGTTTTAGGTCAAGGAGAGAAGACAAGCATGTGAACAATGTGATGGCATAGGCTTGGTAGCCTAGTATATAAGCATGGATCTTTAATATATGATTAGATAGGAAGTTAATGAATGTTATGGATGATGAGATCATGTTTTATAGGTCTTATGGGGTGTTAAGAGTGATTAAAATACTTATGGAAGTGCATGGTATTCATCTAGTATTCATCCAGTTCTTAATTATGTTCATCTTGGCAAAGTTTGTTCTGTGATAGAAAAATTTGAGTAGGCAATTTGATGAAATCACCATTTCTATGTATGGATGATTCATGGGGACTTGGTCATATAGGTATTATCAAATTAGTTCCAAGTTACTATGGTATAAGTTTTAGGTCATGCAGTTAAGTGGATCAAAAGATATAACTGTGAAAATTTAGATTCTTAGGTAGTTTGTAATGTTTTCCCATACTTAGCCAAATGTGCAAAGGAGATATAACAGTGTGCATATAATTACATCATATATTTATGACATGAAATAAATTTGAGATTAATGTCTAAGTTTACTTAGAGCTGAGTAATTAGTTTTATGGAATTATATTTCACATGCATGAAGGTTCCAAGAGCAACTTGATATATGGATGGATTCCCCTATGAAAGAAGATCATATGGTTGAAATTTCAAGACATGTAATTAAGCATAACAAAATTTATTGAGGTTAAAATTTATCCTTCTAGGTAGATTATAGAGGTTCCCATACTTATCCAAAATTTCACAAAGTTAAAGACCAGGACTAGATAAGGATCTAAAGACGAGTGGGTGTTCATATAGATGCAAATTAATGATGCATATTGAGTCAAAGGGGTCAAATTATTTGATGTTTAAGAAGGTTAAAGTCTAAGATACTCTCAAAGAGATAGATGGAGTATATTTTTTCCAAATTATTAGGAAGAATAAAGATGATTAGTGCTTACTGTTTGACAATAAGCAAAGGTAAAGATCAGGCTAATCTGAGGAGATTGATAGTGTGTATTTGGTTAAAGTTTCTAAGGAGCATGAGATGAGGTTAAACTGATAGATATTTAACATAGTTAAATATCATGATACTTTTGATGGAGATCGACGATGTGTATTTTTAATTATAATGTGAGGGCATGAGATGATGCCAAAGTGTTCAACGTTTAACAGTGACTGTTGGTATTTGAATTTAACAAAGGGAAAAACTAGTTTGTAATGTTTGAGCCATAACTTTTAATCTATGATAAATTCAAAAGTTTAAAAAAAACCAAAGTTATAGAGGACTTCAAGGAACATCTATAAAACCTAGGTAGAAGGTTTGAATATTTGTATAATTAAAGTTATTGAGATAGAAATTTGACTATATGTCTGACCATGTTTTATAAGTGACCTTAGAAGGATATTTTAGATGTTCTTGATAGCATTTGAATGTTTCAAAGGGAATTAACTATTGGAAAATATTGTAGACTCCATATGAATGATATATATAGATTTTAGGGGTTTGACCAATCCATATTTAGTATGAACAAATGCTTAAAAGTTGATTGTGTGTTCGTATATGGTGTTCTTGTGTATAGAATGTTATTTGAGCAAATTGTGTTTTAGTAGAAGAGTGTTTTGGTGGGATTAATAATTTGAGGATGTTATAAGGATCATATGGAGTGGACTCATGTATTTAAAAATGATCTTGTGTTCTTATTTTACTCAATAGAGTGCTAAATAGGTGAATAGGTGCCCATGAGACCTATAAGGGCTACTAAGGCCTAATTGAAAGGTGTAGCTACTTAAGGGCGACCCATGGATGCTATGGATGACTTATGGGAATGGTATTGAGATATATAAGATGTATTAAGGGTTAAGGTGAGTATTATGGCCAACCTAGAAGATAATAATAATGAAGTATCTATAAAAGATTAAATAAAGGGTGATGATTTCTTGACTTGTGAGAAGGGGCTCAAAGTGGAGGAAGAGTATATAGTTGAGAGGTGAAAGAGAGTAAGGGTGCCTAGTGGATGTATTAAAGAATAGAATATGTTGATAACTATGTGTATAACCTATAGGTCATATTTATAATGTTAGAAATAATGCTCTTACAATTTTGAAGACTTATGAAAGAGAGGCATGTGTGAGTGTTATAGAATGAAGGATAGAAGAAAGGGAGTGTGCCCAATGGATGGGCTATAGAGTAGAGCAGGTTGATGATTTTTATCATGACCTATAGGTCATATTTTTGATGTCAAAAATAGTTTTCTTGTAGGTTTGAATATTGAGGATGAGAAAAGAGTTATAGAGGGATCCAAAAGGATGTTTTGGATGCCTTAAATGTGAGCAAAGGATACATATTGTCTATGTATGCTTGGTGTTTGATTTTAGAGGTAGATCAGAGTATAGACTATGTCTATGACCATTTGGTCATGTTTTTGAGGTTATGACAGAGTTCTTGTTGAAAAGTGTAGATTGATCCAAAAGGTAGTTTTGGATGTTTATGGATATATGAAGAAGTGAAGGGGAATGATATATATTGTATCTCCATCATATTGGTAGGCAATAATTATTCAAGAGATGTTCATATCATAGGTGTTGGGAGGGTGGAAAAAATATTGGTCAGAAAGAATTAAGCATCCTAGGGGCAGGTTCTCCTTATGAAATAGGTGTTTCACTAAATGTAGGTCAGAAGGACTTGACCATCCTAGGGGTAGGTGCTCCTTGTGAAGCAAGTGTTTCACTAAATCAAGGTCAAAAGGACTTGAGCATCCTAGAGATAGGTGCTCCTTGTGAAATGGATGTTCCACTAAAGTTTCATGTTTGTAATACCTTATAAGATAATTGGTCCATGTGTTTGTAGCCTTGAGAGTGGGTTTTATTCCCCATGAGGGTTTCCCACATTAGATGTTGTGTTATGATGAGCTTCTTTTATTCATGATTTGTATGTGGTATCCTTGATTTGATGGTAATCTAGTTGCATATGCTTATTATGTTGATTTATGAATGCCAATGAATGAATGATAAGTGATCAAAAAATGAATGGTTGACTTTTTCACCCCTATATCTGTCATCTTGTACCTCTAATAATTATATTTCACAAGATAAGTTGCATACTTAGCATTTGGATCATACAAAAATATATATGCATGAAAGCGGATGTGGGAAGGATATATCCTATTGATAAGTTTCAAGAATTGAAGAGAGAAATATATATTCAAATGATTTTTTTGATTTAAGTAATTGATTTTCAATCATAAAATAAATAAATGTATAAATACAATTAATTGGATTTGTAATGAAGAATAAAATGGTTTTATAGGTTTGTGAAATAGGTTAAAAATGAATGAAATTATTTATTGAGGTGAAAAATGTGGGTGGGCTGGGTAAATAAATAGGGGTTAGGGTAAATAAATGAAGAGGGGTTTGAATAGATAGAACATGATTAATGGATAGGATGACGATGATGTATATAGATGTAGATGATGGTATGTATGAATGAAATTAACCCATGTATGAGATTAAACCTCTTAAGTTAATGCTTGAAAATTTTTATTGGATTTGTTGTACCCAAAGTAACGCTATATGTAAGGAATAGATGGGGAATGATATATACTAAGATAAGCTACATGTTTTGATTTTCCCAAGCAATGATATATGTAATAAAGTAGAGGTGGAGTTGGTTTGATTTAGTTTATTGATGTGTGAACATAAATCAAAAAGTTAAAAAAATACATGGTTTGATGATGATTGATCACATGATTGGATAACATGGATTTGATAGGTTGTTTGGTAGATATAGGTGATTATGTGATGTATGTCTTAGAATTATTGCTAGATTATTGATGAAACATGCTTAATTATTTAGGTAGTTAGCTATGGGTGCTTGGAATTTATGTGAAGTAGATGGTTAGTATTAAATGGTTTATCTTATGTTATAGATGTGATATGTGTTGATAGATAATGTAATGATGTGGATGCAATTATAGTTTCTTAGACTTAGATGGAGTTCTAACATGTTTTAACCAGCCTTATTTTATTTTAGGTATGAAAATATACATCAATGGTATGGAAGACCATGACAACGTATCATAATTATGCATAAGGACTAACACATGCATAGGTGCATGACATAGTGCACCATGATTTGGATAGATCATGATAAAACCATTATAATACACCTAATGCCTTAACACAAAAGCAATAAACAAGAAAAAATGAAACAATAAAACAAACAACCAAATCTCATAGTAAATAAACACAAAAAAATACATAATCAAACAAACATAAGTAAATAAAACACACAAAATAAGTAAGAAAACAAATAAACAAAATATACAAATAAAATGTGAGTAAATAAAACACACAAAAGTGAGTAAGAAAACATTTTTTGTTTTTGTATTTTGCTAAGATAAAAACCCTTTACGATTTAGAGGTGCTAATAATGTTATAGATAACCTTGTTGTTTCCTAGAGTAAGGATATATGTGAAGGGAGTAGATATGTGAAAGATAGGTCTTGATAAGGATACAATATTTTACCTATGGTATGATAAGGGATTTTTTCCAAATCAAATATAAATGACTTTTTATATTTTTCTATGTTTTTTTTGTTTTTTTTAGATTTTTTCATGTTTTTGGATTTTTTTTAGAGTTTTTTCTATGTACACAAACAAAATTTGTTATAGAAATGAAAATGATGGGGGGATTATTATAGATGAGAAGAACACATGTCCAAAAATTGAATGAAGTAGAAGTCATGTGCCTAAGCTTCATGAGACCATGGTAATAGGTGACAATGTAATCATGTGTGTATATATGTGGTGTATATATACAAGATTATTCTGAAACATGGGTTAAAACTTCATTCATATATTCATCAAAGATAAAGCTAGATGGAATGTAGGGTGATTAGAGAAGGCTAAGATGACCTTGATGCAGTGGGGTTTGTACAAGTGGATAAATAAAGGATGGGATGGTATAAATGGAGGATGTTCCCAAGTAAAAATAGATATTTATAGACAATATATGTTACACATTACACTAGTTTTCACCATGGTACTTTCCCAGAGTGTCATAAGAAGAGTTTTCAATTTTGGATGATCTATTTCTTTTTTTCTCTTTTTTTATATATACATGACAACAACACTATATCCATTTAAGCATGGAAGAAATTGAGATGCATGATGTTCATAGGTTCATTGATATTTTCACCTTCAGTTTTTATGTTGTTTACTTCTGTGATAGATGACTTATGTGATTGGAACATATGAATAGTATATGTCCCACATTTTATTAGGGACTTTGTTCATTTCCAAATTAGATTTTGATGGACATCTTAACCAAGTTCCATCATATTCCTTATGATAGAAGGTTTCATTATGGAAGGTAAAATGGGATTCATGTTAGATAAAGGCCTTTATTTGATTTTGTGAAAGATTTAGAGGGATGATGCAATCATGATGGTAAGTGTAGATGATTTGATACCAAATGGGATGGGGACCAATAGTTTCACACATTATTGGCCATGCAAAGACATCAAAAAAATATGATATGACGGAAATGAAAGTTACCTACTCTACCTCATGACCAAGAGTGGATGCAAACTTATTGATTTTTGGATTTGATTTTGTTCAAATATTAAATTCAACAAGTGATGTGGAATCATATTGAAACTTGCATGGTGCAGGATGGAGATTGACTTATTTATCTATTAGTGCCTTAGAAAGCTTATCACTAATAGACTTGTATGTTATTGAATTGGATTTTGGTTGTCTACTAGTAGCTCATAGAGGTTTTTACTAGGGGACTTGGATTTTTTACTTTTATTCTTCTTCTTTTTATTTTTTAATGTTTTCAATTTTTTATGATTGAGGAACTGCACTTGTTCTCCATGATGGTCTGTTGAGTTGGGATTTATTTCAAAAATCTATTTGTACTTTTTTGGAAAAAAATCATCTTGAAGTTTCATTGAGTTTTTGATAAATAAATATTTTTGAAAGTTGATGATAGATGTGTGATTTTATTGGTCCTAAGGGATGAATGGTGGATATGAGGAATCAAGGTTTATGGTAAGAATGGTATTATCATGGAAAATGTTAGTGAAAGATATATCTTCATAAGAACCATAGATTGAGCTAGTTTCAATGTCTGAAGAAGATTCTTTAAGAATTATGGAAGAATCATTGATGTCATTCTATAACCCCACACTAAATGATTTATATCTAATGAATTGACGTGATTTATTTCTTTTGATGAATGTTGGTTCTATACGGCCTTGTTCATGGAGACCAAGATCCTTACCTTTATAATTTATAATATTACACATGATGGAGTTGGGTATAGTATATGAATTATTTTAAAAGTAAATTATAATTTAATCATTATAAATCCAAGAAGGATTGTAATCTTCAATATTTTCACCTAAAATTAATATGTTGTTAACAAAAAAACATTTTCCAAACCAATGAGTAATTTGTGTTTCTTTCCTATAATTAAGAATCTTGTATTTTATATTCTCCCATGGATTTGTCATCAATCTTAAATGCTGATTTGTTTGATGGAGTTTTTGATTTAGATGTAGATGGTGAGATTTAGGATGTAGATGGTTGGATTATGGGTGTAAATGCTAACTCATATAGATGGACATAGTTTTTGAGATTTGGTGATTCCTCATTTATTTCATAGGTATCATTTGTAATGGGTGAATAATTATCTTTGTGGTATATTCCTTACAATAATTTAAAATTTTGAAAGGGTTAAGGATAACCAATAATAATAACTTTTATTCCAAAATGATAAAAATATATACATTGGTGGAGTGTGGAGGGAGTAACCTTCATGGTATGGATCCATGGTTAGCTAAGGAGGAGTTTATATGGAAGTTTAAGATCCAAGGCATATATAAAGGTTTGTTGTATGACACACCCCACCATGATGGGAAGATGTATATTTCCTACTGACTAGCATTTTGCATTATCATAAGCCTTGATTTTATGGTATTGGATTTTAGTGTTGTTGAATAACCAAGATGTTTGATCAAACTTAATGTACACAAGTTTAAACTAGACCCATTATCTATAAATATCCTTTTTACTTTGTGATTTGAGATTATGAATTAAATAAATAAAGATATATTATGAGATGGACCAATAGGGGACATATCAGTGTGATAAAAATTGACTTGCTTGCTAGAAAAAAAATGTCCTACAAGGGCTTAAAAATAAGATGGGTTGATATATTTAGTCACTCTTAACTTCTTCAATGTTTTATACAAAGTATCTTTATAGGTAGTGTATATTTTGACAAGGAAAACCATAGGTATTTGGGCTGCTATATTCTCAAGCTACTCAATGATATTATGTTTGCCCTTAGATGTAGGCAAAAGAGAACTAGGGAGAGTGATTTTTTCATACTTTATAGTTACTATGCAATCTTGGGTTTTAATTTTGATCATGAAAACATGGTTATTCATGTGTTGGACATGTGTTATAATGGAATTAAATGGATTATTATGTTGGGTAGAGTTCACATTATTGATTTGAATTTGAGTTATTTTGGAATGATCTTGGTCATGTTTCAAAAAGGAGTCTTGGTATATCTATAATTTTTATTTAAATATGGATGTAGAGGTGTTATTCTATAATTCTATGTCACCATGATCGATAAGATATTGGATATAATTTTCAAGTTTTAGACATCTATTGATGGTGTGACATTCAACTCTATGGTACTCAAAATATTGATCCTCTTTATACCAAGTAGGTTTAGGACCATTTTCATCAAATGGTTTTGTGTTTTGAAATAACATCATATTAACAACTACTAACTTGTGTAAAATTACATCAATGGGGTTATTCAAAGAAGTATACTTCCTTCATCTTTCCCCTTATCTAGATTAACCACTTGATAGGGTCAGGTTGGGTGTAGGATAAATGTTTTGAACATGATTAACATATGTCAAACCATCACCTACCACATTCTTGTTCTTATTGAAAAACTTTGGTTTATCAGTTTGAGTTTAGTTTTCATTTGACAAGGCCCTTGGTTAGAAGTGCCCTTTATATTTGAATTATTTTTTTAATGAATCATAAAAAGAGTTGTCACAAATAAGTTGAATGTGATAATACATCTCAAGGGTTAGATTGTTCATTAAAATGGTAATGAGATGTTTTTCAAGTAGTGACGGAGTAAAATGGTTGGCTACGGCATGCCATCTCTATAATAAATATGAGAAAATTTATCCATTTCATTAGTTGGCATTGTGTCCATAGAACCTATCCCTAGTACATATAATAAGGCTTAATCCTTATGTGCTAAGAAACAACTTTAGACTTGGTCATAGCCTATTTTATAATATCATTAGTTTTAAGAATGCACTCACTATAGTTAACAAGGTTATCATCATCATTGATTTCCACATGGTCCTCTTAGTTTTCAATGTGAAATAGGTATCGACCAAAATGTTATTTACTTTATTGAGTAGTATTCAAATATTCATAGACTAGCCTAGAGTTTAGAATCTACCCATAAAAGATGTAATAAGGCTTGATCCTTGTGTGCTAAGAGGTAACTTTGGACTTGGTCGTATCTATAGGCACCAAAATTATGTCACACACATGTGTGTAACTCATTGTGTCTAAAACCCCCTAAGCCCATTTTAATAATGATAATTAATCTCCCTAAACCATAATTTTAATCGTAAAATATTTAATTAATTTAAAATACTTAATTAAGTTAATTAAAAACCCCTATTGCCACCTTACCTGGCCACCTCACCCTTTGACTAATTCTCCCCTGATGAGTCACCTCAAGACCCGATCCCCTCATCCTAACTACCCAAGACTTATTCTCACTTCCAAACTAAATTTCTAAACTACTTCCTTCCTAACCTCCTATTTTTACCATTTTATAAGGGGTGTCTCACTTGGCATGCACAACAATAGAAAATAGGCCAAGAATAGAAAGTTTTACCTATTCTAGGGTTATCAACATCAATCAAACCATGATAGATGTCAATAGGATACCTACTGACATTGGTGGGATCATCGATGTTGATAATATAAGCCAAACTCTAACCTATAGTTCAAGTCAGTAGAAATAAAGAAAATTAATTCTTAGTCTCATTCAGGCTTTCGATATTCTATTATTAGTATCCAAGCTTACAGTCACTCTATATAAGTTAATTACCATCAGCAAATGAGATCTTAAGGACAAATATCACCCATTTGTTCTCCCTATTCAGTTACTTAGGTTTAGACTCCCTGATAAGGATTACCAACCTAACACTTATCATTCATAACTAAGTATATCACTGATACTATAGATCATTTAAATATTTATTTTTCTATTTCTTTATATCTACCTCACACTATTTTATGCACTTTTGAATGTACCGTTATGAGGGAGTTACAAATTTTATATGTTTGTTTCCCCTTAAATGCATACCAAACCTCTTACCATAATTAACCAAGTCATAAAATCCCTCTCCTAACTCCCTTAACCTATCTGACTAGAGCCAAACCATTTCCTAGAGCTAAAAAAACCTTTTACAACCTCCTAGACAATTATTTCCCCTATCGATGTCGGCAACCTAATTGACATCGGTCATCTCCCTACCAACATCGATAGCCTAACCAATATTGGTCACTATCCTACCAATGTCAACGACTATCAATTTCCTAACCTCTATAAAACTTACCCAGACAACTTCTAAAACACCTCACCAGCACCATATCACTCTCTATTGTGAATAGGTTATTAAAAATGGTAATTTCGTCTCTCTTTTACTATATATTTACCTCTCTTTCAATTATTTATTATTCTTTTGCCTCTTAAAAGTGGACTGTCATATCTAGGGAAGTTTCACACTTCCTATAACAAGCACATAGCTTGGCAACCCACTCATTTATCTACTAACAAACATCTTGTGGTAGTGTTTTATTATCTGCACGTAGTCCTCCCAAACCAAACAAGAGTGCTCACAACATCTAGATACAGTGTGAAAACTATTTCCAAGTTCGTTCTAATCACTTATCCCCATCTTTCTGTTTGTTTTCCTTTAGACTTAAAATAGACAAAATTTAGTGAAACATTTTTGGCATGGCTGGTGGGACCCTAGAGTTTTCCTTAGGTTCATTTCTTGTTTTAAACATTCTTATAGGTGAATTATAGTGAAATTTCATTTCTTGCACTTTTTCCTTCTTCTGTTCTTTTCTTAAAAATGGAAAATTCAATATCTTATTCTCTATTCAAAAGGCATTAAAACTAAAATCTTCTTTCTTTTCTCCTTGCCTCTAAAAACAATTTGTCATTTTATTTTACAAAAAAAGGGAGAGAGTCTCTTCTTTACTTCCTCTTGCATGCACATTAGGATATTAAAATTCATACTTTATTCCTATTCCTCTCTATTTTCATTTGAATCTCAACATTTCAGATTTGGGTTTAAAACTTACTGCATTTCATAGTTTGCTTGTTGCATATTAACTCACCTAGTAAATTACAAGCATTTTAAATAAATCATAGTACACCTATGTTACACAACCAAACCACATTCACATAAACAAACATAAAAACTCACCTGAGAAAAGTCCCATTAGGATTTCATCACCTGGTGGATCACCTTATAATACTCAGCTATCCTAAGATTTCACCACCAAGGGGAGAACCCACTCCATTCTCTGGTAGAGTATAAGCTCTAGACATAAGGTATATTTTGGTTAATTGGCCCAGATCAGCTCTAGGTTCATGAAGTGCAGAGAGTAAGCTCCTATAACAAGCGACATACTTGGTCTAACATAGATTCCTTCTTGAGCACCAAAACAAACCTAAAACTAGCTCTAGATTGCTTTCTAGTACCTTTGATAACCAAATTCTCTTCTCACTATCTGATTAACGCATAAGCTAAACGAGACTAAAATTAATCGCTAGCACTTAATAGTTAATGGGTGCATGTTATTTTTCTCCTTTTCAATTGCCTTCTTTATTTTTGAGTTGGTAAGGATGCTTTTTTATTGATTCACAAAATCAATACTATTTATAAAACTTAGTTTTTATAACCTATTATCTTAGGTTTTATAAGTGTTTTCCTTCTTACACAGACCTTTTACATCCATTATTTTACCTATTTTCAACTTTTGATCTCTTAAAACATTAGATTTTCCATTTTATAGAATTTTACAGTGACCAACATTGGTTAACACTATCGGTATCAGCAGACTTTACCTATGGACATCAGTTATTCCACTGACATCAATGAATTTTTCCTACCAACATTGATCATATATACTGATGTCAGTGAGTGACTATGTGTTATTTTCTCAAAATAACAAGCTAAAATAACCTATTTTCCTCTACCCAAACTTGGTTTTTATTTATTCTATTTCAAATACAGAGTAATAAGACTATTTAAACCACCTCTTGTATGGTATTGACATGAGGTAAAGGTAAAATTCTTGCCAATTATGTAAGTTGGAAACCACTTCCACCTTTTCCTCTCACTTTTGATTCTACCATGGAGCATACTTTAGATATAGAGCATACTCTCAACCCTAATCAAATTCCCATTATGCCTGAGGGAGATCAAGATTTTGACAAATTTCTTGATCATAATGTGGCAACCCTTTAGCATTACCTCTCTATGAGTCAAACCCATAATTCTATAGGTGACCCAATCTATGGTATGCCAACCTCTTTGATGGAGATAACCTTCATTTTAGTTACCTCCAATGTTTTTCCCATGGTTACCCAAACCACCACTTCA
Organism: Torreya grandis; assembly: GCA_037957365.1. Taxonomy (NCBI): domain Eukaryota; kingdom Viridiplantae; phylum Streptophyta; class Pinopsida; order Cupressales; family Taxaceae; genus Torreya; species Torreya grandis. The sequence goes on along the minus strand of JARHVA010000479.1, from coordinate 4,463,046 downwards.
AAAATTAACCCAATTATAAACAATGACCAACATGTGGCATCTCTAACCACCCAATTCCACCTAAACACTGGTGTAACTTCCCTATTTTCACAACCATAACCAGTTCAGCCAAGTCACACCCCATTCCAAAATTTAGTGGTACCTATTCCATCCACCCTCATACCCATAATTAACTGAGTTACAACTCACCCTTCATCCAACCTAACCATGCTAATAATTTAACCTGTAGTAACAACAACCAACCAAGGCATAGTCTCTAACCTAATGGGATAAGTCCTTTTTTATTTCTACACCTCAGCCTATGACTCATTATCTTTATATTACCCCAACACAACCTCAAAAACCTATGTCATACACTCCCCCTGCTTCCTATTTGCTTCCTTATAACTTAGGATGAATCTCCCAAACTAATCCTCCTCTTGACCTCATTAAGATGATAATGGACAAGATTCCTAATTTAGAGACATCCATTTCAATTTCAAAGAATGCATTATCTTATGATCAGATATGCAATGAACCAATCCATCCTTATATGCCTATTCACCCTTATCCAAGCTAATGAGAACTCCCTAAATTTACTCATTTTTAGAGTAAAGAGGACCCACAATAGCACTTGCAAGCATTTAGACATGCTTATTATTTAATAGGACATGATGATGCATTACTACTTCACACTTTACCTATGTCTCTTTTAGGTGCTACCTTGGATTGGTATATCTCTATACCTCAGCACTCTCTTTTCTCATTTACCCAACTTGTACAAATATTCCTAGACCATTTCTTTATTAACATTTCTAAGAAGGTTTCTATAATAGACCTTTATTCTATCAGAAAATTTGATGACAAGTCTATTGCTAATTTTGTTGCTTATTGGAGAAGGTTGATCAATCAAATCTCCTTCTCCTTACCCCAACCTAAGCTTATTGAGATTTTCTCAAGGGCATGTGCTAAGCACATCTCATCCACACTCCAAGTACAAACTTTCCATACATTTGATGAAGATTTTACCATGGCACAAAAACTTAAGGTTCATGCTATTGATGAAGGCAAAGTCAAGTTGTGTAGTAAGAATCCCAATACCAAGACAAATGACTCCTCTAAAAATTCTCCCTCTAACCAAAAGGCTAAAGGCTTTGATAATTTGGTGGTCATTAAGCTAGCTTCTTCCATAACCATAAACCAATTGAATACTTTGACTTCTCAAAATCTGACCAAGCAATTCCAACAATTGTATGATCAAAGATAATATACTCCTATTAGGGAATTACATACATCTATTTTAGAGAAACTATTGTAGCAAGGTATCATAACCCTTACTCAAATTAAACCTCCAATATAATTTGACCCCTCCCAACCTATCCTGACCTAGTATAAGGAAGATGAGTTTTGTAATTACCATCGAGTTAAAGGTCACAACTCTAATAATTACAAGATGCTCAAGAACATTGTTCAAGATATTCTTGATAGAGGTGAACTCATATTGGATAATCCTAATGCACCTCTTAATCAAATTATGGATGTGTTCAAACACCCCTTTCCTAACCATTCACCAAGCCAACATATTATCCAGTCCATAGCTAACTGAGGTGATCATAATATCCATATGGTTAATATGGTCTTTCCTTTATCTTTAGTTTAATTGGCCCCTCAACATGAGACAACTATTTCATCGACTCCTCAAGTATAAGAGCCTATTTCACCCTTTCCACTCCTTCAAGAGTAAGATCCTCCTTTTCCACTCCTTTTACCACCTAAGGAGCATGTAATCCCAATTTTGTTTCCACCAATATTACCTATCCTCTTAGCACTTAAAGACCACACTCTACCATTTCCTCAACCACATGTTTAAGGGAGAATGATACCTACATTATACCCTCTTGAGGAACCTTCTTCCCCTTTTTCTCCTCCACCTATAGAGAGTGTTACCTCTCCCATTTCACCTTTGCACCTAGAAGAGTTCATATCATCTACTTCCATAATAGATGAGAGACCTATTTTTCCTATTCCAATTACACCAATCTTACCCCTTCTTTTACATATAGAGGATCATATTTTACCCATTCCTTTCCCACATGTTGAGGGATCTATAATACCTATTCTTTACCCTCTTAAGGAATCTATTTCACTTACCTCTCCTCCACCCATGGTAGATCAAGTCTCTTCTCCCATCTCTATCGAAAAAGACCCTGTTATAGTTATTTCTCATCTTTGGCTTGAATTAGCACAAATGAATAATTTCCCTCTTTCCCAAACACTATAGATTTCTAAAAATGAAATCATAAGGCCTATGTCAACTTTGTCAAAACCATTCTCACGTTTGGTAAAAAGTCTAGAATTTCTTGACTCCACAAAACTTGACCATGCAACATTTTGGGATCAGCTTAAGACTCCATATCTAACACAATAAATGTCAACCTTTACCACCAATACCCTTACTACCCTTTACCCTAAGGTCTTTGACAAAGCTAGAACTTCTTCACTAAAATCACTAGAAGTTTAGTCATCTATGTTGGAACCCTCATCCTCACAATAATTTGTTACATTAAAATAGATTAGGCCTTTAGATGTATGCCCCATTTCTAATTTAATTCATCCATAGGTGAAATTATATTTGACTCCTCAACCACAAAATGGAGTTTCTCTCCCTAAAACACAAAATAATGTTAAGACTTCTAGACCTCACCAATCCCTTATTCAACCCTCAACTTTACCATCTATTTTAGGGCTACATCCTTCTAATTTAGTTAGAATATCATCTAACCAAGCCAAACAAAATGTTAATCTACCTCCACTCCTACCTTTTCCATCTAGTAGGCCTCTCACATCTAACACTAAGAAATTGATACCAAAACATGTAACCTTTTTATCACCAAATAGGACAACACATAAAATTACTCTTCCAACATCGAAACAAAAGAAGGTGTCTATTCCTATTAGTATAACAAGCATGAGCCCACTTACAGGCTCCCAAATATTTTTCTTACATTAGTTATTACAAGCTTCAGTAATAGCTCTTCTTATAATTAAGCCTTATAGTCCTCTTGGATCAAATCCATCTTGGTTTGATGATATACAAGTTTGTTTATATCATCATTCACCTAAACATGAGACTAAAAATTATAAATCCTTCACATCAGTTATTCAATAATACTTTGATGTTGATACCCTTTTTTATGACACTACCATTAACCTTCCTATTATTCCACCTTTAGAATCTATAGTGCCTCCTACTATTCCATTGAAATTCAAACCTAAAGATGCTATTATAACCCCTTTACCACCTCCTTCACCAATTTTTCAAATCAACATAGTTAGTGTGGCCACAAGGTCACAAAACCAAAAGGATAAAGCTAAGGAAAAATGTCACTACACCATGGACCGATCCCTTCACCAAATACACTCTCTATAATAAACCTAAGATTTCCATCTTGGGTGTTCCTAAAACAACATCTTTAGATGTTATTCAAAGCTCAATGATGAAGTAGCTTCACCAAACTCCTGTGAAGATGTATTTGTATGAGTTAATCTAAAGCTCATCCTAACACTTTCAATCTTTGAATAATGCTTTAAAATCAATTGAGGTACAATCAGATGATCCCTAACCTATTGTAGATTTGGTCATCTCCCTTAATTCTATCTCCCTGATTTATTTTAGTAATTTAGAAATTCCACTTCAACACCCTGAAGATCAAGATTTTGCCCTTTTTATTACCACACATATTGATCAAACTCATATCAGGAGAGTTATGATCGATGGGGGAGCTATTATTAATATTATTTCCACCCATGCCTATAAACAACTAGCCCTTCTTGATAATTACATGACTGAAACTGATGTTGTACTCCATTCCTTTAATGATACTATAGCTACTATGGTGGGAACTATTGTATTACATATTCGTGTAGGTCCCCACACATTCATAAGCTCTTCTATGTTATGGAAAGAGAGTTATTATATAAAATACTACTTGGATGACCTTAAATACATGTTATGACATGTGTACCCTCAACTTTCCACTACTGTGTCAAGTTTGAGCATGATGGACAAGTACATGTTATACCTGTTGACCCACCGCCATTTAAAACATGTAATATGACCTATAGTCCTAATGATGTTCTCATCCCATTGAAAACATCATCTTTCTCACATGATTCTTCTGAAGCTTCCACAAGTTTCACTCCTGTGGTTACATAGATATCGACAACATAAATTCTTGATAAAGATCTCATAGAGGAGACCTTTCAATGTTTATCACTTGGTGAATATCATTTGTTGACACTCAACATGTTATATACTCCATAATAATATCTAAGGCTTCACATGCACCAAATTATGATCCCTGTATTAGGATGGTCATCCTTATGCCCCTAAACTTTGAACCAATTTCACATATAGGGGAATTGATCAAGCTTCCACTGTCATCAATCCATCTTCTTTGCCACAACCATTTACCTATGGCTTCTCTTTCTTAAGTAACCCTAGATTCACTCACGCCTACCTATATAGGTGTACCTAGAAAGGATTTGGTTTGGGTCCTTATTAACAAGGTGTCTATATGACTATTAAATATCCTACTAGCAATATTATTGAAAATGCCAAAAAGAGGCATGAGGTGGGATACGACAAAATAAATAAACTCACTAAAACCTCCCATGAACCAATTATCAAAGAACTAATCTCTCCTTCTCCACCTTATTCTCCACCATCACCTACATAATTGAAGGTATCTATACCTCCTAATTTTTTTTTCAATAAATGCCATCCATTTGGGGCCTCTCACCTATCATCAGGGTAAGGAAACAAGGTCCCTTCCTCTCATTCATCTTGAAGTAATTGATGAATATTCTCCCACTATTAATACTATCCAATGTCAGGATGATGATGTAATTCTCACTTACATGAGTGTGGATGATTCTTATATCCAACAATCACTCCCATTTGAAACCCAAGTTATGTTAAATGAATCAACCATTGCCATCAACCTACCCTCCCATGATAACCCTCACATCCTCAAGATTGGCCAATATTTAGATTCCTCTGAGCAAGAAAATTATGCCACGTTTATTAATAACCATAGCAAAGCCTTCAAAAAGTATTACAATGATATGCTTGGAATTGACCCCTTTATCATCACCTATAATATTGTCACCAATTGAGATGTTAAACCTGTTAAGTAGAAGCTTCACAAAATTCATCCTTGTATCACTCTCCTTGTCAAAGAAGAACTCCATCACCTCCTTTATATTAACTTTATCCAGCCCATTGACTACCTGTAATAGATTTCCAATATTTTTCTTATCACAAAAGTGACTGGGGGAATCCATATTTTCATCGACTATCATGATTTAAACCTCTCTTATCCAAAAGATTATTTCCCATTGCTTAGTATTGACCAATGTATTGATCTACCGATTGACATTGAGATGGTATCACTTATGGATGAATTATTTAAATATAATCAAATCCTATTTACTCATGAGGATCAATACAAGACCACCTTTATTAACCCATAAGGGACTTTTTTTATTAGGTCATGCCTTTTGGCCTAAAAAAGCTGGTGTAACTTACTAATGTGCCATGACCTACATTTTCCATGATCTCTTACACAAAATTATGGAAGATTACATGGATGACTTACTCATCAAGTCTAAACTTCACCAAGAACATTTGAAAATTCTCAAAACCATATTTACTTATCTTCTCCAATATAACATTCGACTAAACCCAAATAAATATGTCTTTGGTGGTTTTTCTAGTAAACTATTAGGTTTTATCATTTCTCTCTATGGTATCAAGGTTGATCATGCTAAGGTTAAATAAATCCTGGAGATGCCTCCACATACTAGTATCAAATAACTCCATAGCCTATAAGGTGAACTTCAATCAATTCAATGTTTCATTTCTCAGTTGTCCAATCACTACCAACCCTTTTACCATCTCCTTAAAAAGGATGTATCCTTCCAATGGAATATAGACTACTAGGAAGCCTTTGATGCACTTAAATAATACCTCCTTTCCCCACTGGTTCTTATTACACCTAAGGAAATTTATCCTTTTTACCTATACATCTTTGCAATAGACCATTCTCTAGGTGCAATGATTGCACATTGAGATGACCAACATCAAGAGTAGGAAATTTATTACATAAGCTACACACTTATTGATTATGAGACTTGATAAACCCATATTGAAATTTTTTCCTTGTGTTGGTCTTTTCCACCTCTAAGTTTTTCCATTATCTCCTAAATCACAAAACCTATGTGGTCACCCATACTGATCCTCTCAAATACATGCATTCCAAACCTTATCATAACCAACATGTAGTTTGATGGCTCATGATTCTTACTAAAATTGACTTAGATTTCATTCAACAAAAATCAATTAAAGGGAAAATAATCATGGACCAGTTAGCTACTGCCCCTTTACCTAACAACCAACCTTTAAACCTTTAATTCCTAGATGAATCTATTGTAACACTCTCCATTGATGACATCTCCTATCAAATGAGGATGTTATTTGACATATCTGAATGCCAATATGGTGTGGGTGTGGGGGTTATACTTATTCCTCTAGATGATGAGCCTATGCCTTTGTCATTTAAACTAGATTTTGAATGTACTAACAATATGGCTGAATATGAGGCTTTGATTCTTAGACTTCAAAGAACTCTCTTCTTGGGTATCAAACCCATAACCATTTTTGATGATTCTCAGGTATTGGTTAACCAAGTTAATGGTTACTACCTATGCAAACACAAAATTCTATAGTGGTATAAGCATCATGTAAATACACTCTTGGGATCATTTGACTCTTATCTCTTACAAACTATTCCTTGATTTACAAACAAGTTTGCTAACACAATGGATTTACTTGCTTCACACATACCCTCTTCATCCTCCTCTTCAAAAATCTATGTCATCATGCATCTCTTAACATTCCCCTCCTATGTCTTAGTTAACATCTTCTTTGTCAGAAATGTAACAACCAACCCACAAGACTTATGGTATAAACAACTCATGGATTATCTTTCCTTCTCTATTACCCCTCTTGATCTTTCTAATAATGGGAAAAGGGCCTTCATAAAATGTGTCACTCATTACACTATACTAGGGGGACTTCTCTACAAACAAACTTTTAATGGTCTTCTCCTTAGATGCCTAACTAGTAATAAAACTCCATTTGCTATTAAGGAAGTCCATGATGGGATTTGTGGTGGGAATTTCAATGGTCACACAGTTACTAAATGTATTCTTCAACTTGGCTATTATTGGCCCACACTTTATCAAGACTATGTTGACTATGTTCAGTGTTGTATCAAGTTTCAACAACATGCTAACCTTCTTCACATTCCCAGCCATGCATTACAAGTTGCCATAGAATTTTAGCCCTTCTCTCAATGGGGCTTAGATCTAATCAAAGAAATTAACCCTCATTCATTACTCTATCATCAGTCTATCATTACTACCATTGAATACTTCACCAAGTGGGTTGAGGCCATCCCTCTCATCTCCACTAAAGTTGACAAAATTGTTGAATTAATTAACCATCACATCATCTATCATTTTGGTGTACCTCACAAGATTATAACTGCTCATGGTAAGTCTTTCAAAAACAAGACTGTTTAAGGTCTTTGTGTTGCATTTGGAATCAAATTAAGCTTCTCATCAACATACTATCCACAAGCTAATGGATAGGCAAAATCTTCTAACAAAACTTTGACCAAGATTCTCATGAAGGTAGTCATTTATATGGGCAAGGATTGACACACACACATTCCTTGTGATTTATGGGCTTACCACACTAGCATTCAAACCCCTATATGTGCTACACCTTTTTCATTGGTATATAGGATAGAAGTTGTTTTACCTCTTGAGGTCCAAATTCCTTCTCTTCACATTTCTCTACATGACATACTTACTAATGATGACTTTTACCAAGAATGTTTGGCCCAACTTAAATTACTTGATGAGTACCATCTCATAGCCCTCAACTACCTCCAAGTATATTAAGAGTGTATCAAATGCACTCATAAAAAAACCTTGAAGAGTGAGATTTTAATATAGGAGATCTTTCCTGAAAATAAAATCAACATGTGATGAACATGGAAAAAAGTAAATGGGTTAAATTTGTTCCTAATTGGCTTGGACCTTATATCATAAATCAAAAGTAGGGCTTAGGAACTTATCACTTGTCTTCTCTTGAAAGAAGGCCAAAATCAGATCCTATAAATGCCTTACATGTATGCCCATTATTTTTTTAAACCAACATCAATTTAATTCATGTTTAACTTGAGCTCATCCCTTAAGCATCCCTATTACATTCATTTCCCTTCCTCTTCACCCTTACTCCTATACACCTAGATAACTTACATAGTGGTATGGTTTTATCCTCATAGTGGAAAGCTCCTAAGCCTCTATAGTCTTGTCCATGACTAAAAAATATAAAAGAAAAAAAAGGGATAGTTGGAAAATTTCTAAAATCTTTGGTAATGTTTTTCAATGTAGACTACTCCCTTGAAGGACAACTACATAACTTTCCTCTGCTATTATCAAAATAGACTAATCCCTTGAAGGACAAATATTTAAAATTAAAAAAAATGCTTAGACCACTCCCTTGAAGGATGGATAAGCCAAGATTTGTTCTCAAAGGGAAAAAAAATACAAAGGGCTCTTCACCTCTTTGCACAAAAAAACAAAAAAAAACTTTAAGTCATGGACTTGCCTATATTAGCTCTCAGGTCACCTACAAAAGGAACATATCATTTCTACTTGGTAGGTTCTGCTATCTAAACATTTTCCATCATTCTACCCATTTTACCCTCATACTCTTTCAAGGGACTATGAAGCTCACTTAACATGAGGTAAAAATGATGCTTCTATAACAAACATAATGGTTCAAAGATATAATGCATGAAAGAGGCTCATTTTCCTGAGCCTATTTATGTTCTAAAATACAGTCTTTGATAATACATGAGCATTCTGCCTTTTATATTTCCATCCACATTACATGTCAATATTTCTATTTGAGATGTAGAAATAATGTCATAGCAACATTTACCTAACCAACCTATTTATTTTACGCATACACCATCACAAATATGGATTTTTTTTGAAATAAACTAACATAACCAACATTCTCATTTTAAGCATACACCATCATAAATATGTAAAATTGCTAAGATGAAGCTGACCAACAACTATGCATATACCATCACATAAATGGGAAAGGCTAGTCTAACATCAAATAATATGATCAACATTAGCATCTAATTTAACATAGCAATAAATGAACAATATCTATATCAACATCATAAACATAAGCAATGCATCTCAAATAAACACATGACAATGAATAAACATCTCATATATAAATATGTGATCAAATACATGTTTATCATCTACATCATCAAAATATCATAAATATCTCTCAAAATGTAAATCTCATATCTTGACTCACAAGCTAGTATACATATAACATATATAAATAAAAATTGGAAAAATGTTGATACTTAAGGTCATCAAGGCTCTCCATGAGGTCGTGAGGATGTAGTATCATCACCACTCTCTGTCTATCTACATCAATGTGAGCTAGAAACTATCACACATGACATTGACCTCTCCTAATTTCTAAACTTTGATTATCAATGTATCAGTGGGAACTCTCTAATCACCCTCTCATAGAAAGCAATCTCATCTAGGGTAGTTGAATACCTCACCATCGATACAGTCTATGGAAGACCCATGGTACCTAATGATGGCCCAGCTTGTATTGGTCCCTATGGTTGTGGTGGAGGAAGAGTGGCCTAAATTAGTGCTACTCTTAGAATATTTCTCTCTACCATTACTATAGTCACCTGATCCTATAAAATAATCATCTAGCCTTATAGTGCTATGACTTGACCCTACATAGCCCCAATCTAACCTTGAAATGTCACCACCTACCCCTGCAAGGCTAAAACCTCTACCTGGGCCATCTCTCATGCCTACACCACTACATCTTGAGCTTATACTATTGTATCTCATGCCTGTAGCACTACACCTCTTTCCTTGACTAGCCCTTGTAAGTCTATCGGTGACATCTTGACCTCCACCACCAGATACAACCCTACCCACCAAGTTGTATAGGTAGCTATACACCCTAGGTCCCCAACACCTAGCCCTATTGGTATTTCCTTAAAATCTAGCCCATAAATCTCCTTAGGTAATGGTAAAGGTGCCTCTATGTCATCCCTCCTATATCAAGGGAAGGTAGGTGGAATATCTTATAAAAACCCAAACTATCTCCCAACTCATGCCATAGGTACCATCTCCATCTCACTAACCCATCTCCCCCTGACCCATAATGAGCTCTATAAACCAATAAGCTCCTCTACCTACCCTTTAAAAATTAGATATGTAAGATATGGACACATGATATCTGCAGGGATCAGGCCCTCGATCATGTGCCTATAGTAGATGATGTCTCACATGATGCCATCCACATAGGTTTATGCCATCCCATCTCTCCACCATCTAAATCCAACCCTAAAGTTGGCCAGAATTATGGTAGGTAGCCCTAGTGGTCATGTCACAATGATGTGATCATATGCCCAATAGTGTAAAACATGGCCGACACACAAACTATATCATTGACGTAGCCTCAAACCCCATAGTTCTTTGTATAACTATGCAAAAAATACTATAACCTAGGCAAAAATAGTCCATTATTCTATCATCTATGTAAGCACACTAGTCAAAGTAATTAGAAATCTCCCTCTATCTACATTAAGTAATGCATAAACCATGATCCTAATCATCATCAGGATGTTAAAATGATGTTTCTCCTCATCAACCATGTAGAGTGGCTCATAAGCAAAGCTCACAGAGTGGTAGGTCACCTCATTGACATGATCCCCATATAAACTAACCATATGGATATCATGCTCCTATCTCAAGCATGTGAAAATATCCAACCCTAGAGTGGTAGTCATAGAATCTTGTAGACATCCTCCTATGTCATAGTCAACTATCCATTCAATATATGGAAGGTGTTGGTGGTTTGATCCCACCTCTTAATCAATGTTATCATAAGTGACACATCTTGTGTAACATGATATTATCATCACAATCCTAAACTGATGGCCATCATATGATCCCACTCATCTAGAGTAACATCTCTCCTCATACACATCAATAACCTCAGTAGATGGTCTTATAGTGTAAGCTCCATCCTTGCCTGCATCCATACACAAATGAATCAAGTCACATCCCTTTTAATCTACTCCCTCACCATGTTTTTCCCTTCTCATTGGGAGAACTGCATTGGTTTGAGGCCCTAAACTAGGATATGTAGGTAGCACTCAATCGACATAGGGTCTTCTGAGGTTAGCTCAGCCATAAACCCACCTTATTAACTACCCTAGGATTCACTACCTTTATATGTACCCTAGGCTTACCTTCCTATTCCAAATTTAGGCCTCACTACCTATATTCTTGGCCCTTGACACTATAAATGTGACTTTTAAAACCTAGACCTCTTAACTATCTTATTTTACCTTTTTTCCCTACAACAAAAATGTTTAGATCTTTTTCCTAAGTTTTAGGAGAACTATATTGGCCTAAGTCCCTAAACCAGGCTATGTAGGTAGCACTCAGATCACACATGGTCTTCTAAGTCTAGCTTGACCATTAGGCTAGTTGACTACTCACACTATAAATGAAAAAATCACCTTTACTCTAGTCTATCCCTTTTCAATAGTAACCAACATTAGCATCAATGTCAATGTCAACACTTTATCAACCTATTTAATGGATGACATCAGCAACACACTGCCACTATGATGCTGGGTCAGTCAATGTTGGTTGACCTTGGTGCCATGATGGCTGATATTAGTTGACTATTAGCTGACATTGGTCAATCTTACCAATGTCAGTGACTGGTTCAGCCCTAGGGCCAAATAACCCAAACCCAACCTACCTATTTCCCCTAAAAACCTACCCCCAAATTACCCTAACTTATCCTACAACTACCCTAACCTATTTTCTAACCCCCACAATCCTATTTTCTAGCATCTAACTCTCATTTAACCTAAAACTTACAAAAACCAAATTAAAGTAGTTTGGGATTTTACCTCATCTCACTGTCTCCTCCTGGCTGGAACTACTAGTTCCTGTGGTCTTGTGCCTCCAACTAGGTCCCCTCCTTGTGTTACCATCTCAAATCACTTTAAAATCCCTATTTATTCTCTCTAATCAATAAGTTACAAATGAATTTTATTAGTTTTTAAAACCCCTTTTGTCAGGTTTGGTTAGCGATCAATGTTAGTAATATAGACCTAACCTACTGACATCAATGCTTATGATTATTGACATTGATAACGTTGCCTTAGATATGTTTATGCTAGCAATTAATCTTACTGATATCAACACATATTATCGACATCAACAACTTCCTAGCCATGTTTTCCAATACCAAAATACCCAACTTTGTACAATTTTACCCATGCATTAGGGTAACTGGGGATCACATATTTCTCCCCCAACCATAACAAGATGACATTGAAGATCACTCAAATATTCACCCTCAATCATTGTACTTGGATATCATGAATATTTCCTCATTAATTAACCCCTTTTACATTAGGAGTACATTTATTATCTTGATTGTAGTTGGCTATTATGCACATGTATGTATTTTAGGTGTTGTGGATGGCAACCAAGCCCATCCTGTCACCTTCAACCCTTTTTATGTTTCCTAGGGGCACTTCCTACCTTTGATACTTGGGACACATTTCCCATTGGAGCTATAACTTTGATTGAATTGACCTATCAACTACCACTTATAAGTTGTGCTTTGGTTACTTCTATCTAAGTCCTCCTTAAGCTTGTATGTTCTTAACATTGTCAACTATAGCTCATTGTATGCAATGATGCTCAATTCTCCACCAGTCACCCAATTACCTTTCTATCAAATCGGTATCTAATTCTGGTTTCTCCTCCATCAATTCCCATTTTAGGGGGGATACCTCATCCAATACTTGGAGAATCTAACTCCTATTTTTGTATTACAATAGTTGATACAAATTACAAGATAAAAAGGGGAAAATGTAGACACCAAAATTATGTCACACATACATGCATAACTCCCTGTGTCAAAACCCCCCTAAGCCCATTTTAATAATGATAATTAATCTCCCTAAACCATAATTTTACCCCTCACACATTTAATTAATTTAAAATAATTAATTAATTTAAATAAAAACCCCTATTACCACCTTACTTGGCCACCTCACCCTTTGACTAATTTTCCCCTGATGAGTCACCTTAAGACCTGGTCCCCTCATCCTAAATACCCTATACTTATTCCCACTTCCAAACTAAATTCCTAAATAACTACTTCCTTCCTAACCTCCTATTTTTACCATTTTATAATGGGTGTCACACTTGGCATGCAAAATAATAGAAAACAACCAAAAATAGAAAGGTTTACCTATTGTCGGGCCACCGACATCGATCAACCCATGACCAACATTGGTAGGATACCTAATGACATCAGTAAGATTATCAACATCAGAAATATAAGCCAAACTCCAACCTATTTTTTATGTCAATAAAAATTATGAAAATTGATTCTTACTCTCATTCAGGCTCTTGACATTCTATTTTCAACATCCAAGCTTACAATCACTCTACGTAAATCAATCACCATCAACAACTGAGCTCTTGAGGACCAAAAACACCCACCTTTTCTCTTTATTTAGGCACTCAGGTTCAAACTCCTTGATAGGGATTATCAGCCTGGTACTTATCATTTATAGCTAAGTATATCGTTGATACTATAGATCATTTAAATAGTTATTCTTCTATTTGTTTATATCTACCCCACAATATTTTTTGAACTTTTGATCATACCCCCATGATGGAGTTATAAAGATTCCTTGCTTGTTTCCCCTTACGTGCATACCAAACCTCTAACTAGAATTAACCAAGTCATAAAATACCTCTCCTAACTCCCTTAACCTCTCTAACCTAAGCCAAACCATTTCCCAAAGCTAGAAAAACCTTCTGGAACTTCCCAAATAATTATAGCCCTTATCAACCTCAGAAACCTAATCAACATTGGTCATATCCCTATCAACCTTGATAGCTTGAATGATATAGGTCACTATCCTATCAACATTAGTGACTATCAATTTCCTAACCTCTTTAAAACCTACCTAGACAACTTCTAAAACACCAATAAAACACCTCCCCAACACCCTGTCACTCTCTACTATGAACAAGTTGTTAAAAATAGTAATTTTATCTCTCTTTTACTCTCTATTTACCTCTCTTTTAATTATATATTATTCTTTTGCCTCTCAAAAGTGGACTGCCATCTCTAGTGAAGTTTCACACTTCTTAGAACAAGTGTGTAGCTTGGTAGCCCACTCATTTATCTGCTAACAAACATCTTGTGGTAGTGTTTTCTTATCTATAGGTATTCCTCCCCAACTAAAGGGGAGTGCTCACAATGTCTTAATACGACATGCAAACCAAATCCAGGTTCATTATAATCACTTATCCCCATCTTTCTCTCTATTTTCCTTTAGACTTAAAATAGACAAAATTTAGTGAAACAATATCCTCTTTAGGTGGATGATTAGTTTTAGGGCTGAATTTACTATAGTTAACAAGGTTATCATTTTAATTTATTTACACATGGTCCTATTGGTTTTAAAAGTGAATGGAGTTATTACTAAAAGGTTTTTACCTATATTGAGTACTTAGATTCAAATATTCTTTGAATCAGGTAGTTGAAGGCATGATGTGGTTTAGGATTTAAATTGAATTCAAGATTGTTAAAATTTAAGGTGGATTGATGGATATGTGACTTACGATAGTTAGGATACGCAAATGGATTAATATATTTTTGAGCCAATATAGTTAGGATACATAATATATTGATAGATTTGTGACCTAAAATAGTTAGGATACATAATGTATTAAAGAATTTGGTGGCACGAGATAGTTAGGATACACAATGGTTATATCCAAGGTAGTTTGGATGGATTATTTGATTTTTGACTCAAAGTATGTTATGACCTAAGATAGTTATGACTCATTATAATTTTGACTGAATATGGTTGATCCAAGATGGTATGTATTGATAACAATTTTGATGTTTTAAAATATTGATGGTTGATTCAAGATCAATATAGATTAAGGATTTTGGTTTGACTTCAAGATAACCATTGTTAGGAATGGTAAAGGCATTAAGACCAAGAATACAAAGTTTTATCAAAAAAAAAATCACATAAGGAATTTATAGATATGATATAAAAAAATAAGGTAAATAATATATTATTCAAAATGAGGCATGTTAGTACAATAAGGAAGCTCTTGCATAAATAGTCAAGGAAAAACATAGAATTATTCTAATTGGCCAATGTGGGATAAATCCTCACATAGGACAAACTCACAAAAATATGTAATAGCTAACTAATAAACTAGTAAATGTGAGAAAATGCATTAAATACATACTCTAACACCCCCCTCAAGTGAACTTAGGGTCTAACAAAAGTAAAAAAAAAATAGTTACATATCCATAGTATAAGTCCCAACACCTAGGAATGATAATGTACTCGTGTAAAATATGTATCCATGAAATTAAGATGGAATATGTCCTCATGAATACCTCCCAAGGATAAATTATCAAACCCCAAGCATGCAATAGAACTCAAGAAAATGAGGTGATGAAAAAGGCTTTGTGAGGATGCCTACAACCTATTTTGGAGTTAGATTGTACTCCAAGCTAAGAATGCCATCCTAAATGTGCTAATGAATGAAGTACATATGTACCTCAATGTGATTGGTCCAATGATGATCAACCATGTTATGAGATATATTAATTTCACTCTGGTTATCACACTAAATTATAGTAGGTTAATCTTACATGAAGCTAAACTCTATCAATAACTGACAAAGCTAAATAACCTACTAACTTATTATAACTACTACCCTGTACCCAACCTCTATAGATGATAGTGTAATAACTTAATAATTCTTACATAACCATGTGATAGGTGAAGAACCAAGACAAAATATGTATTCAAAAGTGGAATGTCTACCATAAAGAGAACTTGGCCAATATAAATCACTATATCCAACTAGCTGAGTATAACCCCTGGTGTAATGTAATAAAAAATGAGTAATGCCTCATAGATATTATATAACCCTCTTAGTAGTATGCCAATGACTACCATGAGGGTCATGTGAAAACTTATATATAAGACCAACTAAAAATGAAATTCTGGGGTGAGTATGGGTAAAATACATAAAACTCCCAACCATGTGCCTGTATAATGTAAGATAAAAAAGTGGAGTGGTACAAGAGGTAATGAGAGTCACTAAAGATTGAAAAGTAAAATGATTTGGCTTACAATCAACCATGCCAAAATGCTAAATAATATCAAGGGTATACTTCTACTCACTCAAATAAATCCCTATATTTGAATGTGAAATTTGTAAACCAAGGAAGGAATGTAAAAGGCCAAGATCTGTCATGTTAAACTATGCTAAGAGTACCTACTAAATAGTCTAAATCTAAGATGAGAAACTAGTGAGAAGTAGATAGTAAAAATACAAGACTAAAATAACAATTTCCTACCCAATACATTGAATATACACTATGGGATCAGAGTGGCAACAAAAAAATCTAGTAGATAAAATAAATGAATTCATCTTCTCATACCAAGCTCAAGGGGCCTATTTGAGATCATAAAGAGACATCCTAAGTCAAAAAATAAGATAAAAATTATGAACAAACCCAAAAATCTTCTCTATATAAATTTCCTCATGTAAGTTTCCATGCAAGAAAGTAATCTTAACATCTATCTGCTACACTAGCCAACCCTGTGATGAATCAAGAGAAAGTACAAGGTAAATAGAATTCATCTTGGTAATGAGGGAAAAAATATTAGAGTAGTCAATATCTTGGCCTTGTGAGAAACCTTTTTCAATAAGATGTGCCTTATAATTATCAATGGACCCATCAAATTCATACTTGGGGTGATAAATCCACTTGCACCTAACCAACTTTCTTTCTTTAAGAAGAATGACCAAATCTTGAGTGTGATTCTGCATCAATGAAAAATACTCATATGTAATCATATCATCCTACTCCTATATCCTATGAACCTATGAAAAAGACTATGGATCCCTAGATAATGTTTGACACAAAAGTCTAGTAACCATAGAATGTACATGAAGATGCCGAATAGGTGAAAGATCTTGTATGAAAGGTGCTACCTCAACCTCTATAGTATAATCCCACCTAGGCATAGTGGTAATATTAGTGTGAATGGGATCTTTGTCCTCTATAACCTCATTAGGAATATCTAGAAATAGATCTTAAAATAATGAATCATCGAGAGGAAGTGAATCATCAAAATAAGAAGAAGGGATAGAAGAAGATGAAGAGTCATGAGATGTGAAATGCTCATGAAACTATACATGTGTTCAAAAATGAACATCATAATTATCGGGATCTAAAATATGATAAGCTCTCATGTCCTTATAATAACCTAAAAAAATCAAAGTTTTGCTCTTTTTATCCAATTCTTTCCTTTTCTTTAGTACAAATGCCCAAGCAAGGCTCCCAAAGACTCATAAAAATGAGACATCAGGATTAGATCTAGACCACCTCATTCAGAGGAATATGATTAAGTACTCAATGTGGTGTGTGGTTTAAATATAACTCTCATAATTAACTACCTCTGCCCAATAGATAGGAGGTAAATCCCATGAATGCATCATGCATTTATCCATATCCTTTAAAGTTTGATTCTTCCTTTCTACTAAGCCATTCTATTATGGAATATGTGCAATAGAATGATGGTGAACACTACTATGTAATACCCAAAAATTAGATAACTTTCAACTAAATTACTCTCGTCATTATCTATATGAAGCTTTTTGATGCAATTTAAAGACTATTTATTGACCAAAGCCTTAAAGAATTTGAAGTGAGCAAAGACATCACTCTTGTACTTGAGGAAATAAACTTAAGTACACCTTGATAAATTATTGATGAAAGTAAGTGCATACTTATCTCTATTAAAAGGAGTAGGAAAGACCATCAAATCACTATACACAAACTCAAGTGGTGAATAAGATCTTGTAGACATACCCTTAGGAAATAGATCCTAGTGTTGTTTCCTTTATGCACAACCAAGGCAAACTCCATCAAGACATGAAACTATAATAATACCCTTCACCATACTGTGAGTGCTCAACTACTTCAAACATATGAAGTTTAGGTGTCCAAATCTCTCATGACAAAGATAAATCTTAGAAATGACACGAGAAACTAAACACATCCCTAAAGGAGGAGTATCATCAAAAACCTCAAAATAGTAGAGTCATGAATTATGATTAAAAATACCCTATGAAATAAGTGTTTGGATCTAGCTTGAACATCAGTACCCTATGGTGTGAAAGTCATTGTCTTGCCTTAACCAAAATGGCAAATCTGATAAATTGAAAGTAGATTAGTAGTGATGTTTAGAACATATAATGCATCATTGATGTATCCACCATCTAGTTGTATGTCACCCTTACCCTTAACATAAATGTAGGAAGAATATCTAACCTTAATGTTAGAATTAAAACTCAGACCGAGAGATACAAAAGACTCCTTGGAAGAAGATGTATGGTGTGAAGCACTAGAATTTAGAATCCAGCTGTCTGAAATAGGTAACTATGATCTCCTAACAGCATTAAGTGATTTTCCATGATCATGATATGTAGGAGTAGAGATATAAATCTTGTGTTTCCTAATGACATCTTCTAGGGCTTGTATTCTCTTAAAAAATGTAGACTCTTCATGACCAGTCCCCCCATAATAGAATCAAGATAGTTTAGACTTATTCTTGGATTTGAAAGATGATTTGGGTTTAGATGTGTTAGTGTTGGGATTAGGTGCATTTTGAGATGGAGGAGTGTTCTTATTCTTACTCTTAGTTTTTCCCTTAGTCTTAGGATGTGATGCAACTAATGATTTTTGAGAGGTAGAGACTCAAGGTGAGACAATTTGGATTCCTCCCTAGTAAGTCTCTTAAAAAACAACTCTAGATCTAAAATTTTGAATGCAACACCTAAGGCATGCATACTAGAGAAAAATTTAGAAACAAATATTTGGAATGGGCCACTCAAATTAAACAAGATCAAGTAAACACACTCTTCATCCTTTTTATCCTTAGTCTTAGGATGTGATGCAACTTATGATTTTTGAGAGGTAGAGACTCAAGGTGAGAAAATTTAGATTCCTCCCTAGTAAGTCTCTCAAAAAAAAACTCTAGATCTAACATTTTGAATGCAGCACCTAAGACATCCATACTAAAGAAAAATGTAGAAACAAATATTTGGAATGGGCCACTCAACTTAGACAAGATCAAGTATACACACTCTTCATCCTTTTTATCATGTCCACTCCTCTTCAACTGTGTCAAAAAATACTTAAACTTAGTGAGGTAGTCTAAAATGGAGGCAAAGTCATTTTAATTTAGTGAAGTAAGCTCCACTTGAAGTTGCATAGCTCTCAAGTGATCTACTTTCCCAAATAAAGCCTTTAACTTAATCCATAATTTGAATGAAGAATCACACCCATTAAAATGAAATAAAAGACTATCACTCACATAACCCCCAATAAAACCCATACACCCTTCAAACCTACATTGGTGCTACAAATTTTCAAATTCATGTGTAATTTTTTCTTGAGTTTCATTCATTACGGGCCATAATCATTTGTGTTTTATGATTGTTTCCATTTGAGGTCTCTATGTATGGTAGTTATATGTATTTAAAGACTCACAATGATCAACACTATAATTAGAATCCATATTAATGAATCACCAAAGAGAAGAAAGAATGCACAAGGGTACATAAAATCAACACCGAGACAACCCCCCAAAAGATTGTATTAAGCCCCCCCTAATTTGACTATTTATAAATGTAGTTTATTTTTACAAATTAATGACACTAATGGATAGAGAATTGAGAACCATGCACTTTTGAAAAAAATATAACTCAAATCTAAGTTACGGTTAAAAAGTTATAGATGTTATGATTTCTTGTAAAATGGGTCAAAACATTAAAAAAACACTATAAACTATTTTTTATGACCAAATCAGAAAAAATATAGTCATCCAACCACTCATTAGAATCTGAATTGAACCATAGAAAATTAAAAATACTTGAACGATCCTCCCATACACCCATATGTGTACTTTAATGGGGAAATAATTCTACTTAAGGGCAAAAAGCCTATTTTCCACTTAAGAAAAATAAAAAATAGTTGTTAGTAAAAATACCATAAATTTTGTATCAATCAATGAAATTAATAATTTAAAACTAAACTAGAAATATAAAATCAATATGCATAAAAATGATAATGTTTTTAGCATGATTCATCATAGATCAATAGCAATATGTAAAAAATGCTAAGATGATAAAAAAATACCTTGTTTTGTATCTTCCTCTAGGGAAGGACAATACATATCTTATGCTTCTATAGACACCAAAATCATGTCTACCCCTTGGTCCTTTCTCCCCCCTTCCTCCCCCTTGGTCCATTCCTAACCCATTCCTAAACCATGCACTTACTAATTTAAGATAATAATTTATTATTAATATCCTCCCCTTTGACACATCACCTATAACACCTCGTCTGATACCTCGCCTTGGATTATTTTCCACCCTATGACTCACTCAAGACTTATTCTTATTCCTTTCTAACCGCCTAACCAAATCTCATGCATATTTAGCCCAACCTTCGACAATTCTCCAATGGATCGTGCACTTGGAAGATAGAGAACGAACTTGGTGGCTCTTTTACTCGTTCTCCACCCGCCGATGTCGGTCAAATGTCGACCGACGCTGGTGGGATCGCCGACATCAATTTTACTTAAACCAAATTTTTAACCTCTGGCAGACCTAATCACAAAAATTCTTGGCCCTGACTCTTGACTCTTGGATCCTTCAATATTCAGTCTTGGACCATCCGCCACTCTGCCAATCAATCTACCAATCTTCAAACCAGACCTCTCACTCTCTCTCTCACAGGTTTCTTTACCAATAACAACATCAGGCTTCTACACCAACAACAGGTCCTCACACAGGCTACATCAATAGCAGGTACAGGGATCAGCAGTGCTCCTTCAACAAGGCACAGGTATGTATATTGTCTGTGTTTTCATTATGTTTTCAGTTATTACTTTCAAGTAATATCTCCCCCCAGACCAAACTGTTAACCAGGCCAGACCCGAATCCTTATTTCCCTGTCTCCTTATTGGCCTCCTCTACCCTTCTATCCATTTGACATTCTATCCATTTGACTCCCCTGCATCTCTGCACAGAGCCTCTGACTACCTCAGACCAGACCCAGACCCTCAGACTACCTCAAACCAGGCTCTCAGACCTTTAGATAGACCCAGACCATTCTGCACGACCAGACCCTGTCCACGGACCACATACCCATCCAAACCCTGTCCATAGGGCACAGACCCGACCAGACCCCGTCCAAGCTTACTGCCCCGACCAATGCTGGCCATAGAGACCATTGCCCCAACCAACGTCGGTAGCATAACCGACGTCGGCAAACCTTGACCAACCGATGCCGGTAGGACCACTGATGCTGGCAACTGTGACCAGGTTAACACTAGCATTCAGGTAAGCATTTGCTTCCATTTCATTTCAGTCTTTAATCATTTTAGTCCTTTATCATTCTGCTATTTATCAGACATTCTTTTTATTGACTAGTGGGTTGTCATCCCTTAAGGGAGTCTTTGTACTTTCAAGATCAAGCTTTCGCTTGGCAACCCACCATCTCCTCATCTAACGCCTTCTTTGTCTTAGTCTCTTTCTTTTGCAGGTGTCATCCTCCACAACCAAAGAGGAGTTCTCACGACGTCTAGATAATGGTGCGCATGACTTCATCTAGGTACATACAAGCCTTAGACCATTTCTTCTCAATTTCTATCTTTGAATGTAGAAAGCAAAATTAGCATAGAAACATTCTGGCACGCCTGGTGGGACCTTAGGGCCTTCCTTGGGTTCCCTTTCTTTTTTTCATATAGGTGCATTAGGTTTCTCCCTTTTCACCTCTTTCCTCTCTTCTAAATGACATCATAAGAAAGAATAAAAAAAACTTTTCTTTCTTTTCTTGCATTTCTAGACTAGTCAAAAATCATATTCTTCAACCCTTTCTCAACTTGTTTTCATTCCAACTTAACATTTGGACCTGGGCTTAAAATACATTGCATTCCATTTCTGCTTGCTTGCATTTCTTAGTCCACACCTAGTAATTAACAAACCGCATCATGAATTAATCGTAGTCCACTTTATGTTACACAACCTAAACCACTTACACAAATCAAACATCAAACTCACTTGAGACAAGGCCCGACTGGGATTTCATCCCCCAGTGGATACCTTACCCATCCCAACAATTTTACTTGGATTTCATCACCAAGGGGAAAGCCCACTCTATTCTCTGGCAGAGTCTAATCTCTCGAGAAAGTATATTTTGGCTAAGTGAGACCAGCTTACCACTGGGATCGTGAAGTGAGGGGAGCTTGCTCCTTAGCACCAAGCCAAGTACGGAACCTAACCCAGACTCTTGAGTGCCTAAACAAAACCTGAAACCATCCATAGACTACCTCTTCTAAGACCCATTTTAATAGCCAACCTCCCAAACATCACTTTAAGGCATAAGCCATAGGATTCTAAAAGTTGATTCTTAGGATTTAACGCTTAGGACTTGCTTGTGTTCTTCTGTTTTTTCTGTTCCCATCTGCTTGTTTGAGCTAGTGAGGAAGTTCTTCCTTTTTTTCCAAGAATCTTCAATTTTTTTGAGTTTTTGGAAACCACAGTCACCGGCATCAGCTTTACCACCGATGTCGGCATCCTTTCTTCGCCGTCATCAGTTATCTAACCGACTTCGGCCATATTTTCTCATCGACATCGGTTTTTCAACCAATGTCGGTCACTGTCACAGTCCTTTTTTTCAAAACAACAGCCTAAAACCTGACCCTTTTTCTGCCAAAACCACATTCTAATTTTTTCAAACTAAAAAAACATAGTTTCTGAAACCTGACCCCTTCCTTGCCTTGAATGGTTTTGACGCACAGTCAAACCAAAGCTCTTCTTGACCACATCAACCACCTTTGCTTTCACCATCCATAACCAATCCCATAATGGAGTTCCACTCAGAGATCGAAAGAACTCCTACTCGACTGACCCCAACTCAGACCCCCATTATCCCTGAAGGGGACCAAGATTTCAAGAGATTCTTGGACCTCAATGTCACAGCCCTCCAAAACTATCTTGCAAGAAATTCAATGCGAGACTTTTTGGGTGACGTGGCGACGGCATCGACACCGTTCGCTACCCAGCCTTTTATGACTCAGCCTTTTACCTCAACCATTAACCCGACCATGGCCAATACACAAAGTTTGGCCTCCCCATCTATTTCTTGACTGACCTCCATCGGGGTTTCATTACCCCCTCAACCACACACAATTCAACCAAGTTCTACATCATACCAGAACTTGATTGTCTCGACCCCACACACTCTTGCGCCACTAAATGTAGGAGTGTTTACCTCCCCTTTTACCAATGCCACCACGCAACCACCTTTGGTGGTATCTACTCAACTTATGCCATCTACTTTCATGACCCAACCACCTTTGGCCTCCACTACTGTCCCTGCGACTAGTTACACATATGTTGCACCCCTACAAGCACAACCGACTACATCGTATGCCCCTTCTAGCACCTTCCAAGTGCCCTAAAACCTAGGGGGCACTCCACCCACCAATTCATCAATAGACATCTTCAAAATGCTGATGGATAAAATGTCCAGTCTCGAGACCTCTATCTCTGGTTCACACAATGCCCTCTCATACGAGCAAATTTGCAACAAGCCCATTCATCCTTCTATCCTGATTTGACCATACCCCAACCAATGGGAGCTTCCCAAATTTACTTGTTTCTAGAGTAAGGAAGACCCGCAACAACACCTACGGGCATTTAGACATGCCTATTACCTCATAGCCCATGACGATGCGTTACTTTTATGTACGTTCCCCATGTCACTTTCCGGCCCCACCCTTGACTGGTATAGCTCTCTTACCAGACATTCTATCTTTTCATTCATTCAACTCGCACAATTATTCCTTAACCATTTCTCAATCAATATCACCAAACAAGTCTCAATCACAGACCTCTACTCCATCAGGCAATTTGATGACGAATCAATAGTCGATTTTGTCGCCTGTTAGAGAGGCTTGATTAACCAACTCTCCTTCTCCTTGCCTCAACCTGAGCTCATCAAGCTCTTTTCTTGAGCATGTGCCAGGCACATCTCATCTACCTTGCGGATTCAAACATTCCACACCTTTGACGAAGCTTTCACCATGGCCTGAAAGCTCGAACTCTGCACCATTGAAGAAGATAAGGTCAAATTGTGTAATACTAACGCAAGAACCAATGACCATTCTTCTTCTAGACCTTTTTCTTCTGGCAACTCTGAGTCCAAAGGAGTGGCCAACACTGTGGTCATTAGATCACCATCTTCGACAACGACTAATCAATCTCAACCTTCAACATCTCAAAGCATCACCAAATACTTCCAACAACGGTATATACAACGTAACTACACTCCACTTGGAGAATCATATGCTTCCGTTTTGGAAAAACTCGTCAAGCAAGGGGTCCTCAATCTCCCTCCAATTTGACCTCCTCAATTTGACCCTTCAAAAGCCCTCCCTACATGGTATAGGGAGGTTGACTTCTGTCACTTTCACCGCGTCCAAGGCCATGACATCAATAATTGCCAGACCTTCAAAAACATCATCCAAGACATGATCGACAAGGGGGATCTTATTTTAGATAACCCAAATGCCCACCAAATCAAAACATTGACATCTTCAAGCAACCTTTTCCTAATCATCCTCCTACCCAAGACAACATTCAGGCCATAACCAATGACTCTCATGACCATCATATACACATGGTCAACACGGTCTCACCTCTTGTCCCTGACCAACCTCCATCACAGGTAGAAGAGCCATCTTCTCCCATTTGTCTTCCACAGGTAGAAGAATCTTCTTCTCCTATTAGTCCTCCATTAACCTCTCCCATATTAGAGGATGCATTGACCACATCAACACTAGCTGTCTCACCTTCATCCTTCTTATCATCCATAGATGATCATACCTTTTCGACTCCTCAACCACACACAGAAGCCATAACTATTCTGATGCTCTTTTCACCTAAAGAGCCCACATCTTCAATCCCTTCTCCATTGAAAGAAGAATCATCCACATCCAAGCCCAAACCCGCACGGGCGTCCACCTTATCAAAAGAGATTGAACCTCTTGGTGTTCGCCCCACATCTAACCTCACCTCGCACAATGGTGGCCCTCAACCCATACCAAAGAAGGCCACTAAACCACACTGGAGGATTCCTCCCCACCTTCATCATTACCTTCAATCTTGGGCCCGCATCCATCCACCTTAAGGGGAGTGCTTCCTACTCCCATATCTCACAGAGGCAACTCGCCTCCATTATCTCCTCAACCCATCAGACACATATCTCCTCCAAACCATCAACCAATGCCTCTCAAACCAAAGTCATTAACCCCCACTACAACAAAACATCCAGACCCATTAGCAGGTTCTTATGCCTTGCTATTACGGCAATTGTTACAGTCCTCTCGCATCAACCTCCCACCTCTTAAGCCATATCAATCTCTTAGACCAAAACCACCTTGGTTCGACGACACTCAGATTTGTGCATATCATCACACACTTGGGCATGACACCAAGCATTGTTATGCCCTCAAGGTCATTATTTGCCAATGTCTAGGGAATGACACCCTTCTTCTCAACCATGTTATCCACAAACCTTCAACACTATCCCATTCATCAACTCTCAGATCAAGACCATCTTGGTTTGACAACTCTAAATTCTGCCACTATCATCACACTCTGGGACATGACACTAAGCATTATTGTGCTCTTAAGGCTGTCACTCGTCAACACCAAAAAAAGGATGCCCTTCTCATCAAGGATCCTCTTGACCACCCCTTCGACAAATCATCAACGCTGACCCATGCTTCTCAAACATCATCACCTCAATTGGGACCTCCACACCAGAATATGGTCCCTTTACCGCCTTTGACCCCCTTATTCAACATCAACATAGTCCATTTGACCACCAAGCCTCAACCAACCTTGATCAATCTATCCAACATTCTCCCTAAGTGACTGGGGGAATTCAACCTTATCTTGACCTCGACCAAACATTCAACCAAGCCTTCAACCAAACATTCGACCAACTTTGACTAGACATTTGACCAAACCTCGACCAAGTCTCGACCAACCATCAATCAACATTCCTATCATAACCTCAACCAACCATCAACCATGACATCGACCATGACCTCGACCAGACCTCGGCCACACATAGTTCAATCATCAACCAACCTTTTAATCATGACCCCGAATAGCATCAACCAAAAACCTCGACCAAACTTTAATTATCACACATCAATCAACCAATCATCTATCACTTCTTCAAACCATCATCAATCATCGTGACCAATATGGAAAGAGGCAAATGGGGCACCTTTGCTCCTAATTGACTCGGACCTTAATGCACTAGCATGGACCAGGGACTTATCAGAACCTGAGCCCTTTTTATGCCTTGCATCTTCGACCATTCTTATGTTAGTCGAGTACTCATCCACTTGACATTTTACTTGAGCTCGTCCCTTGAACAACCCCATCCTCTTAATCCCTATTCCTTTCAACCCTATTCCCTTAAACAAGTCCTATGTCAACCCTTTTTGTCAAGCAGTAATGCTTTATCCTAATAAAAGGGAACCCTTAAACCTCGATAGGCTCGTCCATGGCTAAACTTTAGTCAATAATTATATCAAAAATAACATATCAAAAGGTCATAATGTAGACCACTCCCTCGAAGGACAGCTACATAATTGCTATATTACTAGACTATTCCCTTGAAGGACAACTAGGTCAAGTCATTATCAAACATATAAAGCAAAAATATAGACCACTCCCTCAAAGGATGGCTATGACTAAATCTTGCTACAAACAACACTCTTTTTGAAGCTTCCCACATCGATCAGCTTCACATATATGACCACCAAGAAAAACAACATCCCAATGCAGACTTCTCGCATCGATCAGTTTGTGCAAAAAATAAAAAAAATAAAAATAATGACTGACAAGCTATCAAGCCATGGACATGCCTATAGTCATTCTTGGGTCACCTATAAAAGGGTCAAGGTTCTTCATGCCACAAAAGGGTTACCCCATCCTCTCATATCACATATTCAACCCATTACCCGCTCAAGGGATTTTGAGCTCACTTAACGTCAAGTGATTCGACTACTTCTCCAACATCAACCATGGTCAATGACATAATGCATAAACGGGGCTTTTGTTCTAACAACCCCTATCTATGCTTTCATTTTGGTCCTTGTCAATGAAAGAGCAACACACCTTTCACTTATCTTTTACACTTTGGTCACATTTAACCAAACCTTTTTCTACCCAGCCAACCAGACCAACAACATAACAACATGACAACACACACCATCATAGTCTATTTCACATAGTTTCTATGGACAACAATACACATGGGAACTATTGACCAGACACAATTTATGTTAAGCTTAAACCAATACTTGCTGAAGCATAAATAGACCTCAATTCATTTTTAGCATACATCCATCATGACTATGGAAAATTGCTAGGGATGAAAGACCCCTCACCAATGTTATAGAATACACCATTAGGAAAAGGCTGTAACATCTTCTTCTCCTCATCATTTCGACCTTGACCTCAACCAAGACTAGCCTATCGACCTCTTTGACTCTGTTGCTCGAACTACATTGGTTTGAGGCCCTAAGACCGGGGCTATGTAGGTAGCACCCAAATGATACAACATCTTCTGGGGTTAGCTTGACCACCCTCATTTGTTCGTCTCCCTAACAGAAAAACCTTCTTTCCTCCTTTTGACCATGACCTTGACCTCGACCAAGACCAATTCAATCACTTTGACCATTCCTCCCTTTTAGGGAGAACTACATTGGCCTGAGGCCCTTCACACAAGGGCTATGTAGGCAGCACTCAGATCACATAACATCTTCTGAGGTTAGCTCGGCCACATCCTTTCATCCATCCATCCACCTCGACTAATGACCATGGAGATCATGCCTATCTCCTCAGACCCTGACCACTTTCGAGACAACTCTGTCTTGGTTTTGTTTGCACACATGCTACCTCATGAATAGATAGCAAAATTGTTCATCGACCATATTTTTGGACCTTCACAAGTATAGGATTGCAAGCCGGTTGATCCACACTACTTGTGACATTTTCATGTTTCTAGGAGCACTTCTTGAGCCCAGGATACCTGGAGCACGATGACCATTTGGAGCTATAGCTTAAATTGAGTAACCCGATCAGCTACGACTAATGCTGGGGCTCGATTATTTCAATTTTGGCACTCCTCGATCCTCGACCTATGACATTTGACCTATCTATCCAGTGAAGTGGTATGCATGCAATCACAACTATTGTAGCGTTTTCACTCACTTTTCATCCTTCTCATCCACCTTTTGTCAAATCGGCACCCAACATTAGGTTCCCTTCCCTCGACTCCCACTTTGAGGGGGAATACCTCATCCTTACCTCAGGGCAATCCACATCATCCCATACCTAGGACAACCAACTCTTGTTTTTGTCTTGCAGTTTGTCCAGAACAACCAACAAGACAAAAAGGGGCAAATGTAGACACTAAAATCATGTCTACCCCTTGGTCCTTTCTCCCCCCTTCCTCCCCCTTGGTCCATTCCTAACCCATTTCTAAGCCATGCACTTACTAATTTAAGATAATAATTTATTATTAATATCCTCCCCTTTGACACATCACCTATAACACCTCATCTGACACCTCGCCTTAGACTATTTCCCACCCTATGACTCACTCAAGACTTATTCTTATTCCTTTCTAATTGCCTAACCAACTCTCATAAGTATTTATCCCAACTTTCGATAATTCTCCAATGGATCGTGCACTTGGCAGATAGAGAACGAACTTGGTGGCTCTTTTACTCATTCTCCACCCGCCGATGTCGGTCAAATGTCGACCGACGCTGGTGGGATCACCGCGTCAATTTTACTTAAACCAAATTTCTAACCTCTGGCAGACCTAATCACAAAAATTCTTGGCCCTGACTCTTGACTCTTGGATCCTTCAATCTTCAGTTTTAGACCATCCGCCACTCTGCCAATCAATCTACCAATCTTCAAACCAGACCTCTCACTCTCTCTCTCATAGGTTTCTGCACCAATAACAGGATCAGGCTTCTACACTAGCAACATGTCCTCATATAGGCTACATCAACAATAGGTATAGGGATCAGCAGCACTCCTTCAACAAGGCACAGGTATGTATATTGTCTGTGTTTTCATTATGTTTTCAGTTATTGCTTTCAAGTAATATCTCCCCCTAGACCAAATTGTAAACCAGGCTAGACCCGAATCCTTATTTCCCTGTCTCCCTATTGGCCTCCTCTACCCTTCTATCCATTTGACTCCCCTGCATCTCTGCACAGAGCCTCCGACTACCTCAGACTAGACCCAGACCCTCAGACTACCTCAAACCAGACTCTTAGACCTTTAGACAGACCCAGACCATTTTGCATGACTAGACCTTGTCCACGAACCACAAACCCATCCAGACCCTATCCACAGGGCACAGACCCGACCAGACCCTGTCCAAGCTTACTACCCTAAATAATGCTGGCCGTAGAGACCATTGCCCCAATCGATGTCAGTAGCATAACTGATGTTGGTAGACCTTGACCAACCAACACCGATAGGGCCACCGACGCTGGCAATTGTGACCAGGACGACAACAACATTTAGGTAAGCATTTGCTTCCATTTCATTTTAGTCTTTAATCATTTTAGTCCTTTATCATTCTGCTATTTATCAGACATTCTTTTTATTGACTAGTGGGTTGTCATCCCTTAAGGGAGTCTTTGTACTTTTAGGATCAAGCTTTCGCTTGGCAACCCACCATCTCCTCATCTAATGCATTCTTTGTCTTAGTCTCTTTCTTTTGTAGGTGTCATCCTCCACAACCAAAGAGTTCTCATGACGTCTAGATAACGGTGCGCACGACTTCATCCAGGTACATACAAGCCTTAGACCATTTCTTCTCAGTTTTTATCTTTGAATGTAGAAAGCAAAATTAGCATAAAAATAGTTTTCTTTGTAGATCTAAAAATAAATATAGCCCCATACTTCTATGATTCTATTGTAGATCAACACCTCTATCAAAATGCCTTCAATGTTAAAAAATAAGCATCAGATCTGATGCCTTAGATCTGACACAGATAAAAAGGAACACAATAGATCTAGTGTTTTCAATGCTAAAATAAGATTTCTTCTCCAAATCCTTAGTAGTGAATTCCAACACCCAACTTAAAGGATGATGTTTCTCTCAAGCACCTTATTTTCTCTCCTTGAATTTACAAACTTCAATGCATAGATCTATAAATAAGAAAAGAAAAAATGTAACAGACCACATAAATCCAAGTATTTTAATGCCAAAACAAGATTTATTCAAAAACAACAAGGATGCCTCATCTTGAAGCACATATCCATGAGAAAAATCTCAAAATCAAGAGATTTAAATGCAATGTAAAAAATTCAAAAAGTTTTTAAGAAATGACACCACAAGAAGATCTCCACACATGTCTCTCTCCTATGCTTGATTTCCATCTTCCCTTCAAGAATAAAAGGCCACACACTTCAACAAAGATTCAATGAAAGTGTTGGATCCATAAGAGGTAAAGAAAAAATGTCAAAGATTTTTGACAATGGAGGAAGCAGTGGCAAGGGAAATTTATAAAGTAAAATACAACAATGTGGATGGGAGTAACACCTCAAAACTCTGGTATCATGTTAGAAATGGTAAAGGAATTCCAACCCAAGAATCCAAAGTGTTAGAAACAAAACATCACACAAGGAAGCTATAGATATGATATGTAAAAATA
Organism: Torreya grandis; assembly: GCA_037957365.1. Classification (NCBI taxonomy): domain Eukaryota; kingdom Viridiplantae; phylum Streptophyta; class Pinopsida; order Cupressales; family Taxaceae; genus Torreya; species Torreya grandis. Next base: position 4,431,928 of record JARHVA010000479.1, on the reverse strand, counting down.
AGTCAAATCATATATTATTTAGAATGAAGCATGCTAGTACAATAGGAAAGCTCTTGCATAAATGGGCAAGGTGAAACATAGAACTAGCCTAACTGGGCAATGTGTGATAAATCTTCACATAGGACAAACTCACTAGAAAATGAAATAACTAGATAAGACTATAAAATGTTAGAAAATGCATGAAATACATACTCTAACAACCCTACTCAAGATATCTTGTGTTGATGGAAGGGTTTTTAACTTAGCCTTGTTATGAAATTTTTGATCATTAGTCTGCACAAAAAGTGTACATAACCTAATACAAAATACAAATGTTTAATCACTAGTCTATCACAAGGAGTAAAATTTAAAGCATATAACATAAAGCCTAAACTATTCAAGAATATGAACATGACACAAGTAAACCATAATTTCAAAGGATAAATATAGACAAGGCATTGAGTGATTCATGGGATCTCATATATACTTAATTTTCCATTAAATAGTGTTGGCCCAATATTTTTTAGCACTTAATATAGAGGATTACATGTATATATCTCAATAAATTTAGTTTCAAGGGTACAATGAGATTCACTTATCTATATGATATGCTTCTCTTAGGTGCACCAAAAATCAAATAGAAAAATAGCCTCTTATGGCTTACGATTTTCATAAGGTTATCTAGGGTATGTCCTCTATATAAATTTTGATATGAGGTCTAATTCCATATAAAAAGAAGATTAATGGGTTGATAAAAATGGTCTAGTCCCCATGTGACCACTCCATCCATATGATTTCATTAGATTGCCATAAAAAAATATAACCTTGAGGTGGCTATTAAAACACTGACTGTTGGAGGATGAAACTCCCTTATGTCACAATTTTGATAAAATGGACAACCACTTAGGCAATTGAAATAATTGATTATAAATTTATATAATCCACCAATACATGGGGTTTGGTCTACTATGTGGTGGGGAAATCCATAGCCAAAAGATCCTTGATAAATAAAAAATAAAAAGACTCAAAATGTTTTTGATTTCCAAGAACACCACCTATGTGGTGCAAGAAAAGAACATAATCTAATCCAATTCTTCGGCTAAAAAAATTACTAAGACTAGTTTTGGTTTCCAAGATTACTAGTTTGGTGGTGCATGGAAATATCATACACAATTTAGTAGTAACACATAAAAAAACTTGGTTAAATGAAATTAAGTAGATACAAGAAACTAAAAAATCAATATTTGATTAGAGGTTCCAAACAATAAACATTAGTAAATAAAATTAAACAAATTGAAATTAATTAAGTAAAAACTTAAAACATAAAAGATGTTACCAAGTTCAAAAGTTTTTGTTTCAATTTTATTTACGTCTTTGACAAGTGGAGTTGTATTAAAATTATTAGTATTTTTTTGAGAATGACAAGAGATAAGGACACAAGTTAGTATGTTATTAGAAATTTAAAAAAATACCTACATTCATAAAACTTAGCAAAAAAATGTCATAAGAAATTATATATTTACTAATCACACTTTATTTTTGGTATTCAAAATTTTAATTAGAAGTCAATATAATGAAACTCTCTATTATAAACTTACATATAACCTTTGATTGAGCTTCAACAAAATAAAAATAAATGCAATTTACCGTAACCTTAAAAAATAAGAGAAAATGTTCTCCTTTGATGACTTGATTGTGCTCCTATTATATTGGTATATGGTTTTTCAATGCAAATCTCTAATGTAAGGGAAATTCAATAACACTTCATTGGATGATGTTTATTCTCAAGATGATACTCAATGGAAAATTTGATAGCAATTTGATAGCTTGATGATTATTTTTTCAACATGGAGAAAACACATAATTTATAAATTTTCACATGGGAAATGAATGGTTATGTTTATTTTAGAATTATTAAATAATTCCAATTTTGAATGATCAGGTTTGAGTCCTCATCTAAGTAGAGAAGACCAATTACTCAAGTGGTTTATAAATGTGGGAGAAGTTATTTGGTAGTTGAAAAATTCTTAGGAATGGGTCAAGGTAGTTGAATGACCTACCATGGTAGTTTCATGTTTCAAGGAGTTGGTTGAATGAATCAACACTTGGTGGAGAGGATTAGGGAAATGCTTGGGTGACTCAATCTCTTAGTAAAGATAATTAAGGATTTGATTTGGTGACTTATAAATTATAATTATTAATTAGAAATATGTAATTATGTGTGCATGATTAATTATAAATGGATAAGTTAATTAAGATTAACTAACTATTTGAATTATGGATGGAAAAATTATGTTAGTGAATTTAAGATAAAGTTAAAATTTAAATGGTGAGTTATTAAATAAATCAGGTGATTATGTTGATATTTAATGAAGTTAATTATGACATAATCTAGGTGTCTACACAATACAACTTATTATTATGAAATTATGTTTTCATTTTTTTTTCAGTTTTTAAGTTCATAAATATAATTTTTGGTTACAGAAGATGACCTTGATAGAATAACAAGATGAAAAGGTATATTATTTTATTATATATTTTCTATTTTTTAAAATTTAAAAACATTAGCTCACTAGGAAATTTATCTATACTTTTTGACTACTGCTATAAAATAAAGGGTATTACATTGAATAAATTTTGGGTACTAAAGTAAACTATTCATACATTGTGAATACATGATTTACCACTTTATACTATCATTTAGAATATCAATTCAAATGAAAAATGATATAACTTTTTTTAAGTCTTATTTTATGTTCTTTACTATTGCACTATATGTAATGACTTCCTTCTAGATAATGAGTAATGTTGGTTTCATTTCAAAGATTTATTAAACTATAATTTTGTAATTTGAAATTTCATTGGAATAGATCTGAATAAATATATAGGAATTAGTTTAGACTAACTCTATAGGTGTTGAAATAATTTTCAACCTGATATTTTGTTATTAGATTGTAAGAATATTCTCTCAGAATACCTAGTCTAATGTGAATGCTCATTGCATTGCATATACTACTCATTATTTAAAGCATAAAATGAACACTTAATCCAAAGATGTGGGAATGGATATGAACCTTCCATATGGTGAATTTTACCTCTTTTTCATGCTATCTCAAATTATCATTGATGTGTTTTGTTATATTATATGAATTTGTGCAGACTTGCTCGAAAGATGCCTAAGTGGTTGCACTCTTGATAGTTTCATAGCGTATGGTAAATTATATTTGATGGCCTTTATACTTAACAACACATACATGAAAACTTCCTTTAACACGTCTACACTTAATAGGTCACCTATGCCTTTCATAACTCCACAAACACATAGAGGATGACATGCCAATATCAATAGCTATATATTCTGATGTCATTAAAAATATTGGTATCTTTATACATTGAGATGAATATATACAATGGCCTTGACAAATAAACATCTTTGACCCATTGTAATGATTCTTCACAACTTTATAATATAACACTAGCTGCTAAAAAACTACCAAGTGGGCATACAAGACTATTGTGTCTAGGTTGGTAGGGATCTATACTTATATTTAGTGGTAATACTTATACATGTCATGCTAATTACGTGTTTTATAGAGTTCAACTGCTAGTATTAGATATTCTTTATTTTGTACCCTATTATATTATATAACATTTATATATAATATAATAATGTAAATTATATTAAATTTATTTTGCTTAATATTAATATATTATATACATGTGTATATATGTATATGTATATGTATGTATGTATGCACATACCTACCTCTACACACATATACCTACATATACATGTGTGTGTGTGTGTGTGCGTGTGCACGCACATGCACACTTGCATGTCTGTCTGTGTATTATACATACATACATACATATATGTATGTATGTATATGTATACATGTATATACATATATATATAGATATACATATATATGTATGTGTATCTATATATATGTAGGTGTATATATATATATGTATATATGTGTGTGTGTGTGTGTGTGTGTGTGTGTGTGTGTGTGTGTGTGTGTGTGTGTGTGTGTGTGTGTGTGTGTGTGTGTGTGTGTGTGTGTGTGTGTGTGTGTGTGTGTGTGCGCGCGTGCGTGTGCGTGAACGCATGCGTGTGTGTTTGTAGGTGTAGGTGAATAAGGGTTAAAGGGGTCCATTTTATAGTAAATAAAATCAAGAAAAAATAATTGAGAAAATGATTATAATAGGGTAAAACTTAGATAAAAAAGTACACAATGTTATAGTTGGCTCTAAAAATGTTGTCAATAATTGTCTTAATACCCTAATGGGCATTTAACACTACTATGATCACCTATCATATCTCTATCAACAAGGCTCTACATTCAAATGAGATCTTCTTCCTTTTTGGGAGAGAAAATAATCCATCACCATTGTGAACCATCAACAATACCATTCAAAGCTTCCATATGAAATCTATTTGATTCTATTTATCTTCCTTTGCATCCAAAGCCACCATAGTTTGGTTTAAATAAGAGAGTCTTATCTAGAACAAGGTAACAAGGTTATAGAGACAATGAATAATCATAATACCAATTTTCTACCATACCATGTTCACAATCTATGCAAGGAACTTGATTTTGTTGTTATGAACTTAAATCAACCCTTTTCACCTCTTTGATACTTGAGACCAATCTTTCAAAACCACTTCCGTCCACTAAAAGTTAGCACCTTTTGCCACTGGGGAAACTATCCTTCTCATCGATTCTATTTATTGATATTGATTTTTTTAGTGTCATTGAATTTAAACTTCTTAATAGTGGAAGTAGAAGTGTTTGTTTGGTCTACGAACTCAAAGAAACCCATAAGAGCAATGTTTTCTTTACTACCATTAAGAGAAGAAGGTAAAATACCTTTGTAAGTATTTGTGCATGGAATCCTTCCATATCTTAAATTTGAGACTTAAAACCAACCAAGTCCACATATTTATATGTATTACAAGGGGAAGAACTATTATGACCTATGGATCCAAGGAGGACCTGTGAAGGTGGAAAATATTTTCTTCCATGCAAAAAGATAGAGAGGTTTTCTACAACATAAATCCTTTGGAAATTATTCCTAGGAATCGAATTGGAAGATTTTTTTTCCAAATTAGGCATTGATATTCCTTAGAACCCATAGGATTCTTAGAGGCATTTATTGTTTTTATTTATTTAATAATAAAATAGAACAAATAAACTATTGAAAACTAATTTATATCCACATAAAAACACAAATATAAATATGAAATACAAAATTTTAAATGATATAAAAATATTAAACTAAAAAATAGATATGTAAACCTAGCTCAAATTGATTTTATTTTGATTGTGTAGGCTAATTGTGAATGAAAACTTCTTGAAAAGACCTACAAATTGTGTCGTAGTTAAAAATAAAAATTTAGCCTATGTTGGGATAAGTAAATGATAGGAGGATAGGTGTAAATTATGGAATTTTATATTGACTTTAACTATGATTTGGTTTATTTCATGATTTATTTTATGATTTGGGTACTTATAACTATCTATGAGGGTTTATTGTTTAAGTATGTTGATTTGATGCACAAAAAACCTACAAAATCAAAACCCTAGATATTTCAAAATAAACACAATAGAGATAAAATTATAGAAGGGGGAATAAGTTTGGGATAATATCCTATCTATTCCCAAAAAATCCCATGTAATTTGAGTGTTGCCTACATAGCTGAAAAGGCCTTAGGCCAATGTGGTTCTCCCTCTTAGAGTGAGTGTGTGAATATTGAATTTTAATATATAATTCAATTAGATAAATTGATTTAAATTATTTAAAATGAGTACCTTATCATGGAATAAAATAATTTAATACTTTAATTATGACTATTATAATTCTTCATAATTTAAATTAGGAAGAATAGTGCTATTTTGAATGGGCAATAGAATTACTAAGTGATTGCTAGATTTGTTTTGGATGAACTTGATGTGATTAGAGATTTTTTAAAAATAATTATGTTAATATACATTAATATAAATGTGGGTTGGATTAAATACAATTTCTTGAATTAAAAAACTTAACATTGGGAAGTGTGGGAGAAAGTTGTACTAGTGGACAAGGATGTAGTTTGGCCCTATCCGACTAGTGCAGCCATGTCTCAGAAGGATAGAGACTATTGGAAATAGACTAAAAAGAGTATATAAGTAGAGTAAGGATATATAAATGATTTTATGAGTAGTTTTAATATAATAAATATAATAATGAATGCTCCCATAAAAGTTTTGAATTAACAAAATAGAGAATAGGCCAAGTAAGGTAAGAATGTCAAGATTAAACATTATCAAACACTTAATGGTTATATTTGAGTGTATAAATTTTCAACCAATTTATTTTAGTGATGTAATAACATGAAATTATTAAAGGAGATGTGAAACTATGTGTGTATACAAAATTTTGATTTTGATGTGAAGCTCGATTATGCAAAGTGCCTCAATGCAAAAACCTACAACAATGATACTAAAAGTAGTTACTGTTCATATTTGAAAATTTGAAATTTGAATTTTGAAAAGAGAGAAAATAAAATATATAGCTGAAAATTTTATAATATAATTTTCATGGATCTTGAAAAGTGGACAAATGTAATAAAATACAAAAGAAACATAGAGCAAACAAGACTATTCTATATTAATTATATGTGTGAATGTCATTATTAGAAAATGTCATATCTGTGTAACATAATGTAAAGTGTGAGTGATTAACAATTTTTTTTATATGGTATATAACTTGACACGGTAGAGAGGTTGTGGATAGATACAACTTTCTTGAAGTATTCACAAAGAATGAAAAGATATCCCCAACTTAGTAAGGTTTTTAGGTAATAAGGGAAGCCTGACATAAAAAAAACATGGAATAATATGTCTTGTATCATACTCACATACCTTGTGAAAATCATTGTGTATTGAAAATTGAAATATGTTATATACTTATCATGAAATAAATAACATATGTGAAAAATTAAGATAAAAATATTTGAAAATGATTTTAAGGTCTTGATTTTGAATATTGAAAATATTTTTATTTTTTAGTATTTTTGAAATATATGATTTTTTAGGATTTTAAAAATATTTGAAATTTAAAATATTTAAAAATAGATTATAAGCAAGGATTTGAAAATATAGGAAATGGGAGGGATTTGAATAATATTCAGCAACTTATTAAAGCATAATGTGGGAAAAAGGAAGGAAAGGAAAATGTGCTTGATGTATGTGTAAATGAGCTAAAGCAATGTAACCCAAATGAGTTATAAATATATTAATGTAGATGAACCAAATGGGATAGGGATATATGTGATCATGTAAGTGAAATGAAATCCATAGCATGATAAATATGAAATAGTACACAAGTTAATTGAACATTTGAAATCAATGTAGGATAGTTGTTGTATATTATTTGAATTGATTTTGAAAATCAAGAGGACAAGTTGCCAAAGTGAAAATAAATCCAAGGGTTATAAGAATACCTTGATAATGGATAGAATAAGTAATAATGAATTAAAATCAAATAAGCTATGTATAAATTAAAATGAAATTAGTTAACCAATTAATTGATTAGAGGATAGTTACCATGGAGTTCCTGCATAAAGGGTACATTCACCTACTTAATTTTGTGATAAACCCCCATTAGAATAGGATGTCATTATGTAGAGATATCTAATCCATGATATTGTATCATAAGAGTTGTATGATGCATATAAGTTATAACTATATTAGAGGTCTTTGTTGGAGTGTGCCTTGTAGTTTACTCTTATGTTGTAATGATGTTCTCCTTGGAGATAGTAATCATTGCACTATCTTATTGAAAAGTTAGAAAATCATAATTAGTACTAAGTATAACTCCCATTAGTATTTTCAATGATATTATAAAGATTGTATTATATTGATATGTATTAGGATCAATGTGAAACAATGCTAAACATGATTTAAAATGAAGAGTGATTCATAATGTTATAGATCCAATGAAATGATTTATATTTACAACTTTATTGAGATATTATATATTGTACCCAAGATATATGAGAAAATTTAGATTGCATATTTTAGCATATTGTAAGTGAATAAAAACAATATTAATGCATTTTTTACCATCCATTAGTGGTTTAAGAATTATGATTGATGAAACTTAAAGCTTCAAAATTTTTAAAAAATAGAAATCCTAATATAAGCTTCACATAAAACTTAATTTGATCAATGAAAGAGAACAAGAAAGAACATTTTACCTCACTTACCAAATAAATACTTCTCTTTTGTTGGATATATGTGCTCGTGATCTTTGGATTATGGTTTCTCTTAAGAATGTATATATAATAATTCTAATAACATTTTAATAAGCAGTTAATGATTGATTAAACTCAATTTTGCATGATCTCTCTAGCTTTCCAAAGGTATTATGATAATGGAAGATAAATGGTCAATTTATATATTTCTTAGATAGGGAATGGAGATATAAGATAAATCCATATTTAATTGATATTTTCAACTTAAATGGTGGAAAATTGATCTATAGGTTGAATACATTGAATACAGAAGTTAGGAATTTATGGGTTTCTTGAGGAAATTTAGGGAATTGATGATATGGATGAGGTAGTTAAGGAATTTTGTTGATGACTTGGTTGACTAGGTTGAATGGATGAAATGATGTGGTTGAATGAATAAATGAGTAGGTTGACTTGGTAAATAAGGTGGATAAATGAATTAAATGAGTTAATTAGAATGGGTTGATGAGGTGGATAATGGTTTATTTATTTTTATGTGCATGGATTAATTAATGACTTCTTAACTAACTAATATTTATTAATTAGTTAATTAATAGAGGTGTAATATTGGTGGGGACTATATAAGTGGTCATGCCATAATTATGGTAATATTGATCCAATTTTTTGATTATGAATGTGTTACTAATGATAAATGTTGACATTAGCATATTAGTGATGACACTAAGGTGTAAGAATTATGGTATCTACATTTAACCCTATTTAAAATGGTGATGTGACTAGAAAAAGTAGAAATGATTGAAATAATATATAATAATAAGATATAGGCATAAAAATATGCCTTGAGTAGCATGATTGGTTAGTTGGATAGATATAAGCCCACTTAAGAGGACGTGTAATGATAAAATACATGTATGGGCTCTCTAAATGATAAGAATGGATCATAATTGATGAAGTAAAGGGGTTATAGGGTAAATTGGGGGGGGGGTGAATAAATAAGAGTTAGGAGATGAGTTTCAAATCATTTTCACTCTTTCCATCTGGGAAATTAGATCTTTGAGCCTATAGAAGTCCCTGACTAAACATGTGTCTTATTATAGTAAATGAGCATTGTATCAAGTAGTAAGAGAGCACCGATGACAAGAGAGAGGTAGGAGACCTTTAAGTACCTTTTTTGGTTTGTCAAGTTTGAATTATGGGTGTAATAAATTCTTTGAAAACATGGGGGAAATGTAAATATTATGATGAAAAACATCCTTATGGCATTTATGCACACCCTAGTGAAGTTTGCATTATTTCCATCAATGTTTACATAAGCATCACATCAGTTTTGAAAGATTAGTATTTACGCAAAAATGGGGTATTTTTTAATATTTTAAATGGTGGTTACATTCCAAGAAATGAAATTTACAAACAAACAAAAATTTCACATATTTTGTGAAAAAATTGATGACTTTGCTTAGGTTAGTGATGTTGTGTGATTTATTGTGAGAAGTTTGACTAAGTGTGAATCCTTGGTGTTTTCAAGAGTGAATACCAATTAATTTTATACATGAAAGGAGATAAAAAGTGATATGATTTTTTTGGTACTTTATAATGGAGTATGAATTGTTGGAGGTTGTGGGATTGTATTATATAGTTATGATGCTAGAGATATGAGAAAACAAGAATATTTTGATAATGTTAGGACTCATAGATGAGTACCTTTCATATACTAATGGAAAAGATGATAGTTGAATTAGAGGATATGTGGAATATTTTACACATCCTAATATTGGGTAATATGTTGATGAGGAGACAATCTGATCATGATGACATTCTAGTGGTGGGGGTAGGGGTGATTTAGATGGGTGTTTTTTTAGAGGATAGATAGATTGAATACCCTTGATTCTTATGGCTCTTGTTAGTGTAATATTACCACCTGATAATACTAGAAGATTGTTTATGACTAGACTAGCAGATGTGGTGAGGGACATGCTAGAGTTGACTTGGGGACCATATGTTTTAGCATAGTTGTACATGGATCTAAAAATGATAGTGTAAAAAAGGGAATAGTCTCAAGGCTTCTAGAATCCCACATGTATGGGCACATGACAATATAGCTCTAGAGTGTCTAGTAGGATATCAAAAATAGAGATATTTTGAGGAGCCCTTCATATATGATTGGTACATTTTAGTAGGTATTTGGTGGTGAAATCTAAGGGATATGATGTATTATAGGAGGATTGTAGTTGATTTGAGGCCTGGGGACATTACATGGAGAATTTAAAGGGAGGTAGATCCAATATAAGTGGAGGATATAGTGTATTTGGAATATGTGATGACTATATGCTATATCATTGGGTGATGACATTATATCATTGAGAGTTTTAAGCTTGATAGTCTTGCATTAATTTGGTATACATTAGGATATTTTGTCAGGGCCTCATATATTTTCATGGGAACACAAGGAGAAATGATAGTGAATCTAAAATAAATTATAAATAACTAGACGTATTTGAATTATATGACATTTTAAAGGTAAAGGGTTGTGATTGATGTAGGTGTTATAGATGAGTATAAAGTATGGTGGGAGAAGAATCAGATGGTAAGGTTTATTATTCTAGATTAGAGGTTGAGGACTATTCAAGAGTAGATATAGGATATTTTTAGGGTACATCCTTAGAGAGTATGAATATGATGGATGAGGGGCTATATGGTCAAGCTAATTGGTGATAAAGTCATAATCAAAGGATATGGAGAAGTGGGGGGAGGAGTACCAACTATAGATATTGATAGTGATGGAGGTAGAGATAAAGGTGGATGTCAAGGGCTTGTAGGACAATATGGTGGTGGAGATGGAGGGATTATAGAACTCAAATCTAGGTTTTAGTACCACTAATGGGATATTTATATGGGGATATGAAATATGGCCCTCGATATAGCCAGGTTGAGTGAAGTATTTAGAATTGATAAATACTCTATTATGAGAGACCATAGCAAGGGATATGGAGTTAGATGGCTTGAGAAGTGATGGAGAGAATAAATATGGTTCTTATAAAACTAACTCAGTTATGAGGGATGCAAATATCACTCAATTATAGGTTGGGTTAGATTTACTGACAACAAAGTTAGAGAGGATGGATGAAACCTTAGAAATAAGATGAAAAGCTATAGAGGGTATGAAGTGAGAGATATATGGTTAAATATACACTTAATCCTTTGGTATTTGGGCAAGTCTATATAAAGTCATTGAGAGTGGTGAGAAAGGATCAATATTACAAAGTGTTATATGAGTAAGTTGTTCCTGTAGATCAAAGAATGACTTCCTTTACTACCAACCGATAGACATGAGCATCCTTAGTGTGGAAAACTCATTTAAAATTTTTATTCGTGGATCATCCTAGGAGAATTCCACCATGGAGTCTATTTGTTGAGAGTCACAATGATAGTTGATAACTAGGATTTTTGATGTATAAGAGATGTATAGATGGAATACTTATACATGAACTTTTTTAGGGATATATAGTGATTATTTTGGGCTCTTATATGTGTCTTATGTTTTATTTTGATGATGTTTTAAGATTTTTATGGATATGATATATATGTTGATGTGTGTTATGATTGGATAAATACTCTTGAATTATGTATGATACATACCTAGTTATTGTGATAGAATGTTTAATTAGACATGGATGTTAAGATTGGATAGTTAATAATATTTATAAATGATTTTTATATAGATGTATGTTATAGGAATGAGTGTATGAATTTAGGTGATGTGATGATGTAGATGTGTATGAATGAATTTATACTAATCTTTTATAGACTTCAAAATGTTTTGAGTGACCTTACTTTTCATATAGCTTATGACATGATGCATCATGGTATGTAAAAACCATGATGGCACTATTACAATATGCATAAGGACTGACACAACATAAAAAGTAAGAAAATATAAAACACTTTAACAAACAAAAAACAAAAATAATATAATAATAAAGTACTAAAAACACACAAAAATAAGTAAGAAATATTATTCTTTTTTCCTTTGATCCAATTAGAAACCTCTTGTGTAAGCAGTGATGATAATGATAATGATAGCTTTGTTTTGCCCTAGGTAATAATATATAAGAGGAGGGTAGATTGTGAATGACATATCCCAATAAATATGTGATGATCTACTTAAAGTTGAGAAAGGGATTTAAATAAGACTAAATATAAGATAAAATGGCTTCTACTTTGGATTTTTGGACTTTGTTTTTTTAATTTTTGGGGGTATTTACAGATTTTGGACTAAAAAATAAGTTAAAAACAAAGGGGTAATAATTTATATCATTAGGAATGGATGTGGTAATGGATGAAATGGGATAAAAATGCATGATGGAATGCATGAGGAATGAATGGTGAATATCCAAAGACTATGTCAATTAGGAGTCATATGCCCAATATTTGTTATACCATGCTAATAGGTGCTACAATGTTTTTTGTGGACCATGAATTTTTTTTTTTCCAAAGCATGTTTGAAGACCTATTTCATGTCTTTGTCAAGGGAAAAACATGAATAAGGATGTCCATGATGGCAAGTATGGGATGATTTAGTTATAAGGATGGTTTAAGATTGGTTTAGATTTGGATGGATGAGGATACTTTAGGATGAGATGGATAAGGTCTGCCCAAAAGTATAGGTATACTTATAGACAATAGATATTATACATGACACCAGAAAGTGGGTTTTAATCATGGCACTTGTTATCCATTTTTTGGATACCATATACAAAATTCACAAAAAAATTGACTTGTTATATTTTATAACCCTATTCATAGCCTTTCCATGCCTTGTGAAGTTTTCAAATAGTCTTGTTAAAGTTTTATTATCATAGTTTAAGGTTATTTTGACAAGTTTAAGGTAATACTTTATGTTTGTCTTATGCTTGTCTACCCATACCATGGTATGAATAAAGTTGATCCACAAGGTGTCAAAGGTTCATGAGTGCATATTAAAGTCATCATACCCTTTAACCACCTTGCATAAAACTTTTTATACTTGTTTGGAAAAGTTAATGTCATTTTGTGATGTTTAAGTTAAAGTGTCATGCAAGATAAAGATGTGTATGTCTAATTCCAATGCATGCCAAAGATAACCAAGATAAAATGTCCATACAAACACACTTGTCAAAGCATATGAATGATTTATCTAATGTGTATACATGTTAGGAATGTTAGATCATATCAATTTTATAGGTTCAACATCCAAATGAGAATCACTCTAAAGAAGGAAAATTTAGGCACTTGTATGAACTTGGAGGATCCATCTTTAGGTGAAAATGTCTGTAGAGTGTCTCTTCACCTTTCTCAAGTCATTTACATGGAAAAAAAAGGTTTTATAGTTCTTGAGAATCCCAAATTTACATCAGAACCTCCATCAGCTTCCTGGTAAACTAGCAATGGTCAAATTCATGTGCTTGGTACAAACATAAGAGAGAGAGAGTGATGACCTAAGATTATTGGTAGAAGAAGGGGGTATAATGGAATTTATATTTGTGGTATTGGTTTTGAGATTGGTTTTCCCTCTTTTATGAAAAATTATTAAGACCATCAGGTGATCTTAAACCCTATAAAAATCCTAAGGCTTAGTTTTACACAAGTTTCATGTAATTTTGAACTCATTAGAACAATATGAGAATTATTGAAGGTATATAGGGGTATAAAAACCATATCAAACATTTATCCACTAAGTTTATCATGTTTGGAAATGGAGAGTGAGTAAAAGATATTCATAAGGTGAAGTTTTAGGTTTACACTTAAGGTTTGGAGGTTGATGCAAGGTTCAATGGACACCAGTGATTATCAAATGTTTTTCACAACACTGAATAGCCCCTCAATTAGATCACATGGTCACTAATGAACATATTGATGTTATACATGTCTTAAATCATTTATAAACTCATTATCTTCTATTGTTGTAAGCTTTAAAGAGTAGGGTTATGACCTCATGAGAAGTCTCTAAATATAAGGTGTTTGAAATCAAGTTTTAACATAATAAATAGTCCCTATAAATATCTCACAAATTTATAAGTCTAAGTGAAGGAAATAAGGGTTGAGATGGTTAAATAGGCCTCATGGAGGTATTAAAGAAAGAAAATGTAGACCTAAAGGTCTACAGACTTGTAGTTCTCTTTTTCACATAAAATGAGATGAATCTTAGTTGAAGTTTGAAGTTCAAGGGATAAATAGGTGTGGGACCTATGTGAATATACTTTCTTGATGTGTACAAGTAAAATTTATGACAAATTGTGAGTTAAAGACTCACTTTTTACCTGTAACAAATCTTAATCGTAAACCTTTACATAATCAAAATTAACACCCTACAAGCCTATATTTTGGATATGGAGAAGAATACATTTTGTAATAAATATGGGATAACTGATATATGATCAAATAGATGAAAATATCTAAAGATATATAAATCCATTGAAGATGAATTATATACATCGAGACAATAACCAAGTAAGAATGAAGCCTTGCCTAAACTGTCACCTATAGTCATGTCTTAGATGGATGCAAAAGAGAAGGTGCATACTTGTGAGGAATGTAAGATATTTAGGGGTTATTAGAAGTCATGGAAAGAGAAATGTAGGTATTCTTCCATTGGAGAATCTCAAGACTCAGTCAATACTCTATACAGGCCTAGAAGGATACCTACAGGCCAGTTAGAGAATCCAACCTCACCTTCAAGCATTGAAAGGGAAAATGTAATATGTGTACCAAAATTAGGGTTTATATGAATAACAAATTTCTATGTAATAACTAGAGATTAAATGATATCTTTAAAAATATCAAAGAATGGTATATATAGAACCCATCCTAAGCGTGCAGTCATTTAATCTCATGCACTTATAGGTAGGATGTTTAAGTATGAGCAACATGAGGCCTTAAGGCAGATGGATAAAATTTGGGGGTATTAATGGATAGAATTAGAGATATTGGATACTTAATTATTTAACAAAATACATTTTAAAGTTTACAGGAATACATGATCTTTCCTTTAGGCATAGTAGGCTTGAATGAACACTCACAAACCTATACATGAATGTGTATAAAAATTGTAGGATATTTACATTTTTTAGGAGTATTATAATGATTTAAGGTTATAAATAAGGTAAGTGAGGTGTTTAAAGGTGACCATATAGGTTTTAAAGCCACTAAAAAGTAAAATAATGTAGATAAAATCATAATAGAGGTACTTGCATTAGTTTTCTAAAGAACCTTAAACATGAGCTAATAAAGGATACTATAGGGATATGGAGATAAATGAAAAAAAAACATTAGGATATCTTATTGTGGGTGTCATAGGCCTCCTTGAGTTATTTATAATTAAAACCAAACTCTAAGATAACTGTTTAAGCATAAATCTCTCTCTTGACCTCATAATTGAAGACTGACTAGCCTGGGAGCCTCAAAGAATAACTTGGAATTATAAAGACAAGTTGCATGGGATAAAAATATCATTTGGGATGTTATGGGACTTTTTATACTTGTGTTTTGTGGTATTATTTTAGTGATTAAGGCCATGGTATTTGTAAAGCATCATTAAGATGATAAGCACATTTCATTTTACCAAGAATATTATAAGTGATCTAATGAGAGAGAGAGAGAGAGAGTATTTATAAACACTCAAAATGGATCAAATGAACTTGGAAATAACCTAATAAAATTCAAAACTCTCTTGAGCACCTTCTTAATAAATTGGTTAGGATGTGTGAAAGATATAACGTATATAAAAGGCTCAAAAGGACTATTTCAAGCTATTTAGAAGCATGAAAAGTTGTGTCACACCTTCAAATTAGACCTAGAGATTTATTAGGAGGTATTTGAATTGATTCAAAATTTTAATGGATGTTTCACATATGTGATAGGTTAATGGATCCAAACCTTAATTTTTAAGCCTAGAGACATAATTGAGGACTAATTAGAGTGAGAAATAGGTAGAATGAGTGTACTTTCACTCAATGCCTAGTCATAAATTTTTTTACAGAGATGTAAGAGCATATTGGGTACTCAAAACTATGCCTATTTTTATAAGATCATTCATATATCTTTATACGTAAGGATCTTTGTGTGTTTTGAGGGCTATAAGAAATTGAGGACAACTTTAGGATTTAGGTGAAAAATGAAGTCTTTGAGATTGTTTGATGGATCCAAGAGAGTTGATTCAAGTTTGTTAATACTTAAAGAGACCTTTTATGGAGATAAGTTACATTCATAAATATGAAAGCAAGTTTTGTGACATTTGAGCAAGAAAGGCATAGTAAGGCTAATGGGTTTCAAGACACCTAAGGAGGTATGATCATCATTGCAATGCCAGTGTAAGAAGAATCCTAAAAAAATGAAAAGTGTTAAAAGATAGAGTAAAGGAAAGTTAAAGGTGAGTTCAAGACCAAGGAGGCCATTTATCATTCCTCACAAGCCAATATGTGCAATTTTTAAATGGATGATGAATCATTAAAGAATTGAAGTCTCCTATGCCAACTCTATTGAAAACCATGATTAAAAAAAGAAGACACATGTTAAAGGACCTCATAAATGTTCAATTTCATACTTTTTTGCTTGTAACTTAGTCTTTAATGAGGAGACACTTGTCTTGATTTATCTCTTAAACAACATTTCTCTCTCTCATTCTCTTCTCTATAAATATAGATTTGTTTTTCTTTGTATGGATCCTCCACCTGATATGGTGAAGCCCTACCCATTTGTATGCTTTTTATCAATGAAAGACTACTAGTTTTATCTCCTCTTATTATTTTACCTAGTGTCTATGCATAGATGGTTGATCTTGTCAAGTGATTTGCTTAGCCTTCCTTGGCATGTTATCCTATTCTAACACCTATATGTAGTTTTAAAGCTTATTTTATAGGTCATGTGAAGTGGTCACATGAAGTGTGAGGGTTGAGTGATCTTGTCTATTCATTATTATCATTATATGACATCTTGATTAGTCTTCCTATCTTAAACAACCTTCAAAACCTCCATGTTGAAGTGTTTATGTGAGAGATTCACATTAGGAGTAGTGTATGTTAATGTTAGTCTCTTAGTCCACATGTGCATATGTAGTTGGTTGGTAGTGATAAACTAATTTGGTGTATCATCCCCTTAGTTTTCTTTCATTTTATCCTTCTCTCTTTTCCTTTGAAAGTTAGTAGAGCAGTATAACCTAATTGATATATCGATAGGATCTAGCCCTATAATCTAGAGGTTTGGTCGACCTAAAGATTAACCATATACTATAACCAATCCCATTACATAGCTCAATTTGAGAGAACTTGAATCAGCCTCTTAAGGGTATAAATTTGAGCTATAAGATTTCTACAATGTTTGGTGTGATAAGATTGACAATAAATTAAAGAGTTTTTTGGTGTTGTTATTTAATGCACCAACCTTTGGAGGCATTTCAATAAAAATCAATGATGACTCTAAATGTATTGAGTTGGTTGTAGTAGTCAGGTACCATTTTAAGAAAATTTTCTTTCATTTCTATCTTTTTCATGAGTTTTTATGGCTGTGTTGGATGTTGATTTTTGTTTTACACAAGTTAATGAACTATATCAGTTGATGTTTGTCAGTAGTTTGTTGACCCTTATCAGTAGTATATTGATTCTTATCAACCTTATTATCAAGATTATTATCCTCCTTTACCTCAGTAATCATACCAATATAGTTCACCTCTTTGGCATCCTTTTCATTCCTCTAATCAGCCTTGTCAATATCATGCTACCCCTAATCAATATAACAACATTTCATATCAGTCCATCTCAAGTTTCAAGTAAACCCTCTCAGGATATGAAATATAAATTATAAGGCTTAAAACACAAAGGAAGTATGGTTAAAATGTTCCTAGTCATCTCCTTCATAATGTGAGAGACTCATTGTAATTGATAAAGAGAGAGTGGGAACCTATTGAGAGAGTAAATTGGAAAAGACTCACAAGTGACATGATGGATATAAGTGGACTAGTTCAAGGCATAGAGGATAAAATACTAGCTCATGAAGGGTAATAAGTTCAATACTATCATCCCCATGTGCATCCATATATACCACCTTAACCCTCTTATGTACCACCCATTATTACTTAAAATACCAAGTCAAGTGAGCTTCAAAGCATTCTAAGTCCTTAACATACTCTTCAAACCTTCCTATCATGGAAATCAATATAATATAACATCTACAAGAAGAAAAGGGTTATTGATGAGTATCCTATTGTTGAGGATTAAAAAAATTATACTTGGAGAGTTTGATTACTACTTGGAGGGAAACTAATTAAGCCATCTTGACACAAAACTCCATTCCCCTTCCTCAAAAATGCCCAAATAAGTTGTTTAAGATTTGAAGTTGGAATCAAGTGGTGAAATCATGGTATAAACAAAGTGGAATAATC
Organism: Torreya grandis; assembly: GCA_037957365.1. Classification (NCBI taxonomy): domain Eukaryota; kingdom Viridiplantae; phylum Streptophyta; class Pinopsida; order Cupressales; family Taxaceae; genus Torreya; species Torreya grandis. Next base: position 4,413,296 of record JARHVA010000479.1, on the reverse strand, counting down.
CTAGATTGTGGGGTTGAGATCAATAAATAACCTAGACCTATTAAATCCCAACCTATCCCTCCTCAAGAGCCTAAATCCTTTCCATCTTGGAAATCAATTCAAGAAGGAATCCAAGGCAAACAAGAAATCCTTGTGGAGAAACTTGAAAAATCTAAGACATTCCCATTGTAGAAATAAATTCAAAAGATAATTAAAATGAAACATGAAATCCTTGTGGATAAATTTGAAATCCAAGACATTCAAAATATTGATGGATTCATTAGTGAATAGAGGGGAGACAAGGATAAGCACATTGATCATGAGAGCTCAAAACTAATTTGCGAAGATGAACAACCTCTCCTTGAGCAAAATATTCAAGTTTTAGATGAATATCATTCCCAAGAAGGCTATAAAGAAGATAATTTAATCATATGTGATGAATAATTTATCATTTGAACACCTCTTGGTGAATAAAGATGCAAATCAACCTTTGAGGTTGAAGAGAAAGGTGAACTTTTTTGAATACAAGATGATCAAGTTATTACAGTAGAAAAAGATCCTAAAGATCTATTATAGGTGTAATTTTTTTTATTTGAGTCTCAAGAGTATGATAAAAGAGGTACAAACCTTAATTCATTTTTAAATTATGTTTTGACTAATTTTATATCAGCTCTTATCAAGCTTGAATAAGGTGTAAGTGAACCAGAACCAAAGCAAGTTCAATTGGAAGACATGTTTGAAGTTATAAGAGAAGGCTACACTCTTATAGAGACATGTTATGGTTTTATTCAGATTGAGGAAGGCATTTGTGTCAATCAAGGCACCAACCAAGAAGAAGGCATCTTTCTAAACTTCCCATTCCAAGAGGCTACTTCATTTGGAGATGACTTATTTAATGTTGATAAAGAAGGTTATCAATCTATCAATCCATTTGTAGGTATTTGTTCATTCTTGGAAAATAAAACTAAGATTTATTAGCCTAAAGTTATAAAGAATCAAGATGCACTTCTACTTGAAGCCAACCTTACAATCAAGCTAAAATATCCATCTAAGATTTGGTCCTTGATTCACATATTCAGCCTACATACAAGGGAATTAATCAAGAAGGTTATTTACATGAAACATCTCTAAATGCATGTGGAAGTTCTCACACTATGAACAATCCTTGATTATATCCACTCATCATGTGACAATCTAATTTCATGGTGTCGTGATGATCTCAAGAGCTTCCCATTTGATCTTGAAGGAGAAAGATATGATGAGATTAGTTGTGTATAGTATATTTCTTATGTTTTGTCTTCCCTAAGTTCTTGTAAGCACAAGTGTTTCTTTGTTTTGTCTTGTTTTATTTTAGTTGTTGTTGTGTGTTATCTTTTATGTGTTGTGTGTTGGGAAGTAATTTAAAATTTTCATATTATTCAAGGAAGTATTATGTCTAAATTGGAAGGCAAGTGAATCCATTTCCCAATGGATGGTTAAGATAACTAGTCTAATTTACTTATCAAGCAAACGTTATTGAGTATTATCATTGATATAAAAGGTGCATCTTGTGAAGGTTGATGTCAAAGGTGATTAAGGATAGTTGGTAGTGTGTGATGTGACAAGATGCATGGAAGAGTGTTGTGTTGTCATAATAGAAAGAGAAAGAGAGAATTTGAAGACAACTAATGTATTATATCTACATGATTGACATCATTGTTAATGTCATAATGGAAGGTATAGGTCATTGATGTCAAGTACATAGGAAGCATAATCATGACATAAAGAGGTATGTGCACAGTGAAATGAATGAACACATGCATGTGAAGGTTTTATGAAATTTTTTGGACATGTGAGTAAGATATATAATCATTCATGAGAGTTTTAGGGTGAGTCTATAGGGGTGGGACTCTTAGTCTATGTCTACGCCTAGACCACTCTTAGACCCTACTTAGCCTAATAAGGTATGAAGATAATATTTAAAGGCAAGTATGCACATGAGAACATGGACAAAGGTTTTTTTTTGGAATGATTATAAAGTTTGAGGTCAATATTTTATGGAAAAGTGCATGAATCATTATTTTGGGCCTTCTTGATCTCATAAAATGAGGTACTCAAACCCAAAAAGCAATTTCAAACATTTTTTAGTATGTATAACCTCTATATGAGAGTCTAAGATATTTAGGAGAGATGGGTAAGGATCCTATCTAAGATGTATAGGCATTAGTTTTGGATTCAAGTGGAATTCCTTTATGAACAATCATTAACACCAAAACCTATGTTAAACCTCCCTAAAACCCTAATAAGGACCCAATGTGAATTATTTTGTTCAAATAAGCTCAATATGGATTCAAGTCCCTAGATAAGATATTTTATCATGTATTAAAATCTCCTAGGTCCCTCTAGGTGGTGGTGTTTAGTCATATGAGAGAGAAAATATATAAATACATGCTTATTTATCAAGACATTGCCATAGCTCTCAAAAGTTAAATTGGTAAAGAAGATAAAATGGATGGTAGAAGAAGTTATAGACTCATTTTACATATCCATGATTTTTTATGTATATGTTATATCCTTAAAGTTATCTAAATTGATCATCCAAGTAAGCCATTTGTAGATAGACCTATTTGTGTGGATATGTAAAACCTAGGCAGAGATGAAGAAATAAATTTGAGATTCAGTGCATGATAGATTGATGCAATAAACTACATGAAGAAGTTATTTGTGAATTTTAAGTCATGATAATGCTTTGGATGAGCTTTGGAAGTCAGTGTATGTTGTGAAAATGTTCCTCACAAAATGGCTTGTCTAGTTCAAATAGGACTGTGAGACATAAGGTCAATAAATTGGTATACAAAACCAATATTTTGCATTAGACAATATGAATTTAATTTATAAGTATGTTATATATATCTAATATAAATATTTTAATTTATTATAATTCATAAAAAGCATCTACATAAGTGTTGGAGGTCTAATTCATCATGACTAGTTATTGAGGTAATTTGGCAATTCTAAGTAAACGAGTTGTAGAGATGTTCTTAAACTCTTATTTCCTAAGTTAAGGTGTTAAAATATTTTGGTGATGACCCTGAGGTCATGGATAATATATCCTCATGTTTCATTTTTCATGCTTAATTAGATTAAGTATGTTTAAGCTTCATTATTGAAAAATAAACTTTTGAGTACACAGGCCTAATAGGGCCATTTGTCTTAAAGGAAATTTCATTGTATGAACGAAGGATGTAGGTATAATAAATTATGGAGGATTTTTTAAAATATATTTTTATAAGTGGTTTAATGGTTTTTTATTGTTTTATAATGTCATCTGGGCCCAAGAAGATCAAGTTTTAACATTAAGAGGGTAGACGTAATGCAATTAGGTCTCCATGAGACATAAAGGAGGAGTAAGGACTAATTGAGTTATGGTAGACTAAAAGGGGTTAAAATTGTGATTAAAACATGTTAATAAAATATCCTAAGACCTATTATGTGGCCAATATAAGAGTTTTGAGGCATGTGGCTGACCAAGTGGTGTGTGATCATGAGACTAGCATATATACAAGGTAGTTTAGGCCTATTTATGTGTGAAAAAGCCGAGAAGATAAAATGATGTAATGGTTTAGAATAAGGAGGTGTTGAAATGAGTTTTAGATCATAAAAAATATTAGAGTTATGTAAGGTGATATAAATTCATGAGGTGGTTGAGTTGGTGCTGAGTTACTTAGGGAGTTGGTGCTTCCTTGTAAGTAGATGCATGCTAAAGCTTAATCAAGTGGGTACTTGATTTTATTTGGGTTGGTGATCTAAGTTGAGTTGGCTATCAACTTAATTTTATATTTTGTTTCATAATATAGTATTCAATTTGTAGATATTATTGTGGGTTTTCTTCCCCTTGAGGGTTTCCCACTCATATATGTGTTCTTTAGTTTCATGCTCATGTGAATGGTTCATTATGCATTGCTTGACCACTATGTTGCTTTCATGATTCATAAATGTTAAGTTATATTTTAAAGAAAGTTTTTAAACACTGATTTACCCCCCCTCTCAGTAATTTTGCTTCCAACAAGCATCCCTAAGAGGTCACCAAAGATGTTAGCCAAATTTTGGCTACCATAGACTAGGTTCACAAAAAACTTGACTTGTCATGTTTTGTAACCTATTAATATCCTTTCCATGCCTTATGAGGTCTTAAAATAGTATTTTTGAAGTCTTATTATCATATTTTGAGGTTGTTTTGACAAGTTTAAGGTAATATATTATATTTTTCTTATGCTAGTCTACCCATACCATGGTATGAATAAAGTTCATCCATAAGGTGTCAAAGGTTCATAAGTGACTATTCAAGTCACCTTACCTTTTGACCACCTTTCATGAGAATTTTATACTTTTTTGGATAAGATAAGGTCATTGTCTAAAGTTTAAGGTAAAGTGTCATGTAAGAGAAAAATACATGTGGCCAAGTCTAATATATGTCAAAGCTAACCAAGATTAAATGTCTATACAAACACACTTGTCAAAGCTTATGAAGGAGTTATATAATGTGTATACATGTTAGGAATGTTAGATCATATTATTTTCATAGGTCTAATGTCTAAATGAGAGAGAATCACTCCAAAGAAGGCAATTTTAGGCACTTGTATGAACTTGGAGATCCAAATTCAGGTGAAGACATATACAAAGTGTCTCTTCACCTTCCTCAAGTCATTTCCACAGATAAAAATCTTGTACATGTCTTGAAAATTAAAAATTTGCATTATAATATCTATCAAATTCTTGGAAAACTAGTAATGGTCAACTTAATATGTTTGGTACAGATAGAGGAGATAGAGTGATGACCTAATATTATGGAAAGTGGAAGGGGTTCAAATGGAATTTAGATTTGTGGCATTGGTTCTGAGATTGGTTCCCCCTCCTTTATGAACAATCATTAAGACCGTTAGGTGGTCTTAAACCCTAACAAAACCCCAAGGCTCAATTTTACACAAGTTTCACGTAATTTTGAACTCATTGGAATAATATGAGCATTATTCAAGGTCTAGAGGGGTTTGAAAAACCATATCACACTTTTATCCATGAAGTTTAGAATATGTGGTAATGGAGAGTGATTATAATATCTTCATAAGGTGAAGTTGTAAGTTTGCACTTAAGGTTTGGAGGTTATTACAAGGTTTAATACATACCAATGATTATCAAATGTTTTTTACAACACATAATAGACCTTCCATCATCTCACCTAGTCACCAATGAGCATATTGATAATATATAGGACTCAAACCCTTCATAATTTCATTAGCTTCTATTGTTGTAGGCTTCAAAGAGTAAGGTTATGACCCCATGAGAAGTCTCTGAATATAAGGTTTTTGAAAGCAAGTTTAACAAAATAAACAAACCCTCTAAATCTATCAGACAATTAAAATTCTAAGAGAAGGAGTAAAGGGTTGATATGGTTAAATAATCCTCATGGAGGGCTTAAAGAAAGAAAATGCAAACCTACAAGTATGCAGACATGTAGGTCTCTATTTCCCATAAAATAAGATGAATCTTTCTTGGAGTTTGAAGTTCAAGTGATAAAATAGGTTTTGGAATTATGTGTAGATACTTTAGTGATGTGTACAATTAAAATGGAGGACAAAATAAGTTGACTCAATCTTTACCTCTAATGAATCTTAGGTATAAACCTTTACACATAGTCAAAATTAACACCCTATAAGCCTAAATTTTGAATATGGAGAAGAATACAAGTTTTGATAAATAGGGGATAAGTGAGATATGAACAAAGAGATGCAAAACTACAAATATATCTAAATCCCTTAAATATGGGTTGTATACACCAAGGTAATGACCAAGTAAGAATGAAAACTTGCCTAAACTGTCACCTATAGTTATGTCTTGGATGGATACAAGAGAGAAGATGCATACTTGTGAGTAATGTAAGATCACGAGGGGTTAGTAAAAGTCATGGTGAAATCAATGTAATTTCTTTACCCTTGGATAAGCTCAAGACTCAATCAAGACTCTATACATGCCTAGAAGGATACCTATAGGTCAGCTAGAGGATGCAACCTCACCTTCAAGCATTAAAAGTGAACATGGAATGTGTATACCAGAATTGGGGTTTAGATTAATAAAATAGGTTTATGGAATCACTAGATTCTAAATAATATATTTAAAAATATTTGAGAGTGGTATATAGAGAACCCATCTTAAGCTTGTAGTCATACAACATCATGTACCTACATAAAGAATGGTCAAGGATGAGAAACATGAGACATTAAGGAAGATGGAAAGCATTATAAGGTATCAATGGGATAAAATTATACCTATTAGAGACTTAGTTAAAAAAATAAATTTGAAATCTTTTAGGACTATATGATCCTTCCTTTAGGCTTATGAGGCATGAATGAACACTCACAGACCTATATATGAATGTGTACAAGAATTGTAGGATATTTGAATGTTTTGGAATAATATTATGATTAAAGGGTATAAAAAAGGTAATTGAGGTGTTTCAAGATGACTATATGGTTTAGATCCACTAAGAAGTAAAATAATGTAGATAAAAGCACACTAGGGTCACTTGCATTGGTTTGCTAAACCCTAAGCATGAGCTAATGAAGGATACAATATGGATATGGAGATAAATGGAAAGAATACAATTATAATATGTTATTATGGGTGTAATAGACCTCCCTAAGGTGTTTATAATAAAATCTAAACTCCAAGATAGTTGTTCAAGCATAAATCTCTCTCTTGACCTCATAGTTGTAGACCTATTATCCTGAGAGCCTCAAAGAATGACTTGCAACTATATAGATAAGTTAAATTGGAGACCAATTTAATTTGGGATATTAGGGTCCTTTGTATACTTATGTTTTTTGGCATTATTTTAGTGATTAAGGCCCTAGGATTTATGAATCATCGTTAAGATGATAAGCATGTTTCAAGTTGCCAAGAAGACTAAAAATGACATGATGAGATAAATAGTGTTTATAAACACTTAAAATGGATTTAATGACCCTTGAAATGACCTTATAAAACTTAATAACTCTCTTGATCATCTTATCAATCAATTGGTTAACACATACAAAAGGTACAGTGTATGGAAAAGGGCTCAAAATGATTCTTTTAAGTTATTTGGAAACATGAAAAGTTGTGTGAGACCTTCAAATTTGCCTTGGATCTTGATAATGAGGTATTTGAACTAAATAAAAATTTTAATGGAGTTTTAACATGTGTTAGAGGTCAATGGAGCTAAAACTCAGTTTCCAAGCCTAGAGACCTTATTGAGGAATAATTGGAGAGAGAAATAGGTAGAATAAGTGTACTTTCACTCAATTTCTAGTCATGAATTTTTTCACAGAGTTGTAATAACATATTGGGTACTAAAAAATATGATTATTTTTATATAATAATCTATATATTTTTATACACAAGGAGCTTTGTGTGTTTTGAGGGTTAAAAGAAACTGAGGACAAGTTTAGGCTTTAGGTGCAAGATGAGGTATCTGAGAGTGTTTGATGCATCTAAGAGAGTTGATCAAAGTTTTTAAATACTAAGAGAGGACTTTTAGGGAGATAGGTTACATTCATAAATAAGAAATCAAGTTTTGAGACATTTGAGGAAGAAAGGCATACTGAGACTAATAGGTTTGAAGACACTTAAGGAGATATGATCATCATTGTAATTCTAGTGTAATAAGACTCCTAAATAAATGCAAAATGTCAAAAAGTAGATTAAAAGGTAGTTCAAGGTGAGTTGATGACCAATGATGCCATTTGTCATCCCTCACAAGCCAAGATGGGTAGGTTTTGAATAGATGATTAATCATTGAAGAACTAAAGTTTCCTATGCCAACTCTCTTGAAAACCATGATGAGGAAAATATGAAACATGTTGAAAGACCTCATAACTATTGACTTTCATAATTTATTACTTGTAACTTACTCTTTCATGAGTATACACTTGTCAATGCTATCTTTTATGTCATTTGTCTCTTTTCTTCTCTCATTCTCTATAAATACATCCTTATTTAGATTTGTATGGATCACCCACCTGGGTATTATAAATCCCTGACCATTTGTATTACTTTTATCAATGACATAATACTAGTTTTACCTCCTTATATGGTTATACTTAATGTGTGTACATGGATGGTTGATCTTGTCAAGTGATTTTCTAAGCCTTCCTTAGCATGTTGTCATATTCTAACACCTATATGTAGTTTGATAATTTATTTTGAAGGTCATGTGAAGTGTTCAAGTGAAGTGTGGATGTTGAGGGAGCTTGTCTATTCATTAATTTCATTCTATGACCTCTTGATTAGTCCTCCTAGCCTAAACATCTATCACAATCTCTACATTGAAGTGCTTGGCATGAGTTTAACTTGTGCCCTTGGAGAGGGTTATTAAGGCTCTCCCCCATTAAGTCATAATATTGGGATAACCCCAATCTGTGGGTAACCTATGTTGGGGATGAACCCCTGGAGTAGGTTGGATTCCTATTTGATGCTCACCTGAACTAAAAATAAGCTTAATGATTCACAAGGAAAAGGGTTAGAAAGGGGATAAGGGATCCCAAATGATGTACCAAACTTAAAAGGGAAACTCCCATGAGATTGAACCCATAGTAGATCTACAGAGGACAATACTAGCTCACACAAACTCAAGATCAAGATACTTACATAAGTATTTAATATAAGAGGTTCAAAGTAGAAAACTAATCTAGACCTATAAATAACATTAAAAATTCCCTTAACAAGGTTAGAAAGAGGACAATAAATGAGGAAGATTATCCTTCACACAATACCATCATTCATAACTAACAAAACTAGATCCAAGGCAAGAGATAGGTAAAGAAAGTCCTTATGCATCAAGATGTAGTTCTTAAAAATGCTTGATAGGTCAAGCTTAATCAAGAGGAGCATACTATTTAGTATCTCAAAGAGTATCTCCATCTCTTAGAAAGATAAAAAGTCTAAAATTTGAGAACCTTTACAAAGGAGAAGAGAATGGGATAATATAGAGAAGAGGGAGCATGTTTTGAGAATAATAATGAGCTACCAGCTTTCAAGGGATTCTCCACCATTCTTTGGTCTAATCAAGATGTAATCCATCATGGATAAGATAACCTACCTTTTTTCCCAATAGCCTCCAAGTAATACACTAGAAGACAAGAGTTTTTCCAAAGATGGTGAGTCATGATCATGTTTATGAAAGGGACCCTTAGGCATGATTTTTTAACCACAAGATTTCTATCTTTGATCCTTCATGACATCTCTCACTTGAATGCTTATGTATAAGGATGAAATCCTCATATATTTCAACCTGACTAAGCTTTGAGTATGTTTTCTTTCAGTGGTTATTTGTTAGGAGTATGGATCCAGATGTTCCTTCACTCATTACACATAGCTTTTCCTTGATTTGAGAACTAGACCTAGGTTTATTATAGAGGAAAACCAATCTAAAATCATTGGTTTTCCTATAGTCTATATGGATATGACATATTTCTTTATGCCTAGTCCTATTTTGTCGACAATAATTAACCTTTAATTTATGTTAGTTCCAAACCTAATCTATCCTTAAGGAGTTTTACTATCAATGCATGGTCCTTATATGCATCCTAGTCCAACTCAGATCAAGCTCAAACTTGGTTCTATGCATTTACACCATCTTGGGTCATATTATTTACTTTACCCAAATTAATCTAATTCATCAAACTTAGTAAAAATTCCCCATCTCGACCTTTTATTTCATTAGATATTGGTAATACAAATCAGATCATTGACCCTTGACCTTTGTTCGCTCTATCAAATCCATTAGGTACAAAGAAATATGATCCCTTGGATCTACCTTTTAATTATTAACCCTATCTATACTTACACCATGTGTTAATCCTTAAGATCCTATTGTCAATATTTATTTCACATTATTATGCCACATGGTGGCCTCTTGAGATCTCTAAATATTTGACCCATCTTGCACTATTGGATTGAGATGTATGATCGAGTGAGGACCGTTATTCTTAATAAGACCTATTATTTACAAGCTAATGGCTAGTTTATGATCTTAAATTTGATGGTATGTAGGATTTCATTTGACATTTGCGTGACCATCATTTATTTTCATGTGACCATCAAATTTAATCTCAATAGGATCTATTTTGTTTGAGATTAAAATTGACATTAGCACAAACATCTTACTACATAGGTCCAAGTTTGAAAGCTTATAACTTGATCCAAAAATCTTGTGTGGGTCTAAAATATTTTGAGGATGCTCTTGGTATTTAGATCTTCATTTTTTCTTAATCTTTTGGTTGTGTGGGGCTTCCTAAGTAAGATAAATTTTTTAGAAGTTAGACAAGTTTATTCATTTCTACGTGATGTCTTGGTGATGGTCTAGTTCTTAAACTTTGCTCAGCTCATCTTTTGATCATTTTTTCAAGGTTTTGATGGATTCTTAGGGTTTGTGTAAACTATTCCATGTTATTGAATTCTTGAGCATTATGAGAACCTACTTGGATCCTCTCTATTTCTGAACTTGGACCTATTTCAAAGCCTTTGATGCACTGCATTTGCATGAACTCTGCTAAGCTTTTCAAATCTTAGTATGTGGGCCAAAAATGGCCAATATATTTGATGACTCATAGGGGTTACATTTTTTCCTATGAAGGATAGCCCAAACCATTTACTTAGTCTGCTCCATTAGGCATGGAGTCACAAGTTTTTGATTGACTAGCCTAACCCTTTCTAGAACATCTCTTGAAGTAAAAGGATGAAAGAAACAAGGCAAAACAAAGAAAAAAAAAAGTGCATGTAGGCACTTGAAGGAAAGAAAGAAAAACTAAACTATTATGTACTAATAAAATTGAAAAACTTATCATCCTAGATCAAAAGGAAATTTTCTAAGATCATTTGCCTCATGAGATGAGACATACTGTGGAACTAGTTGCCTTTTGACTAAAGCATTTGATATATCATGATTATTTCTTGTCAACTTGATTGGTATGTTCTCCAGTAGATCATCAAAAAATATGTCCCCAATGTAAAAATAATCACATTGATATTCAACCCTTAACTTATATTTTTATGTATCTTACGTAATGTGCGAGACCTCCAAAATGATCACACCTTGATTTGTGAAGACAACATCATCTTTGTCACATGGAGGTATGGGTATGCTATCCAAGATTACACAAAATATTTATAAATCATACCAAAAATCCATTTCCTCTTGATTACTTATAAGTATGCCAATATTAGTATCAATCTCACCATTATCTTGAGGGATAACTAGCTCATGTTTAGTTATAACCTTCTCAACTATTGCATAGTTACCTCTCTTCTCATCAAGATTCCATACTTGAGAATTATATTGATCTTCCTCTTCCTCCATGAAGAATGGAAACTCATCTACCCATTCAAGGATCAATTTATCATGTCTCTCTTGTGAGAAAACTAATTTGTCTTTGTGTAGGATCCTTATAACCTCTAAAACTTCATGTTGATGTTCACCTTCATGTGATAGAGAGATCACATGCTTATAAATCAAGTTTATTTCATCCATGAAACCATGGTAAAACTACTACTGTACTTGATCAGGATCTTCTTCTTCACCTTGGTTTATCATGTTAGCTTGTATTCCTCCACCAAGAATATCTCTCTCATCATCCTTGAAGACATATTTGTTTCCTTCTTAAAAAAGAGGAGTACCAAGTAAGATTCCCTCATCATATAGGCTAAAAACATTATCCTCATATCCTTCTTAAGGCTCTCTATCAGTTGTAAGTTCCTCATCTATCCTCCATAAAATAGGTTGTTCTTCATAAAGGGAGATGGCACGAGGGCAAGAGTCTTCATGTATTTTTCCAATCTAAAGGGTAGATGAAGGATTTGAGATTTCCCTTGACTTGACCCCTACATACTTCTCTTGGTCTTGAATTTGGATATGCATTGGAAAAGTTTATTTCTAAAGGATAGGCATGACATAATCAGGGGTCTTATTCCAATAAGTTCTCCATGATGGAATGGTTTGAATTTCTTGAGGATGAATGGGTGAAGGTTGCATAGGCATGGGAGGCTGATGAGTTAGAGATGGAGTATGAGGTATGATGGATGGTTTCTAGATGGAGGGAACCTTCTTGTAACTTAAAAACTTGAGAATGGTTTACTCTTGAAGAAACTCCCGTAGGGAAAGAAAATTGAGTTGAGCAATGGAAGGAATATCTTCTTGATCATCTATAGCTTGAGCTCTTTCCTCCTCAATTTTTCTCCTCAAGATGGGTTCTTTCTCAAGGGAGGGTGGGATGGAAGGTTGAGGTTTTTTGGATTGGTTTTCATGGTTTTCCCACCTAATCTGTCTATCCACCATTGGATTAAAGTCTTCATTTCATATAAAGCATAATTGATAGCACCATATTGGACTTATTCTCCAACATCCATCCACTTGCCTATCAACATTTGAACTAACTTCTTCATCCTCTCTATGAGATAGAAAGGGATCACATCAAGTTCTCTGTCCCATTTTCTCATCACCTCCTCTGATTTTAGCATTTAGCTGGTATGCCAACAATGATGTGGTAGCAAAAACATAATTTTGATAAGGTTGGATAGAGGGATAAGTAGGTTGATATGAAGGATACATAGGTTCATTATAGGGGTCATAAGAATGATTATATTTTTGGTAAGGGTCACAATAAGGTTGGTAGGCTTCATTTGGCTGATGATATGGCTCACCAACTTGATTAAGATAGAATTATACCCTAAATCCAGCCATAATGACTCATAAAATAGACTAGATAAAGATAAAACTTCCTTGAAGGCTTACATGTACTATTGTAACTAGTTAAAAGCTTGGAGTTACCATTGATGTTTGAAGAATGCCTTCAAAGGTTAATATGTAGAAGAACAACATAAAAAAACCTTCCACTATTTTGGACCTTGGTCCCACTGAGCATGCCATAAATTATTATGACTTTAACATGCATCTTTGGAGAGGGTTGTTCAGGCTCTCACCCATTAAGTCATAAAATTTGGAAAACCCTAAGCTATGGGTAACCTATGTTGGGGATGAACATCTAGAGTAGGCTAGATTCCTCTTTTATACTCACCTAAACTAAAACTAAGCCTAATGCTTCACGAGGAAAAGTGTTAGAAAGAGCATAAAGGCTCCTAAGAAATTTAGCTAGGTAACACACCAAAATTAAAATTAAAACTCCCATGAGATTGAACCCACACTGGATCTACAAAGTATAATACTAGCTCACATAAAATCAAGATCAAGCTACTTGCATAAGTATTTCATAAAAGTGGTTCAGATTAGAACAATAATCTAGACCTATTAACATAATTATATATTTACCTTGGGTTATTGACTAAGGTAATTTGTCTCTGGTTAGTTTTATTGACCAATTGGGTTAAGAGGTTAGTAAGTTTAATAGGCTTAACTATTTCATTCTAGCTAACGTTGGTTGTTGTACCCACCCTGTTCACATGTTTCTTGGGTGGCTCATTTCTTTCCCTATTTAATAGGATTTCTTATATTATTCTAATATGGAATATATGCTATGAATACAATATGGTTATTTCTCACTCTCTATGTTTTATCTAATATGGTGATCAAAATTTTTGGTTTAGGAAGCTTGGGAGGAAGCCTGTGAAGCAAGAGAGGATGGTCTTGTCAAGGAGGAGCGAGAAGCACCTGGTGAAGAGCTATGAGAGGAAGAAATTTATTTATCTTTTCTTATGACCATCCATTTAACTTGGAGAAAAATTACAAAAAAAAATCATTTGAGTACTATTTTTTTATGATTCTTATTTCTATAAAATTCTCTAGCTCAAAATTTGTCTACTAGATCAGACGGAGTTAAATTCTACTGAGTATTTTGTTTAAAAACTGTATTTAAAGTTTTTTGGTTGGTCATTTCCATAGGATTTGGGGAAGAGACTATATTTTCATTTGGACACTATTTTTGGTGTGTGAGGGCTCTAAAAATTTATATTTTCTAAGAGGAGATGATAGAAAATGACATAATTCAATTTGGCTGAGTATTTCTCATGAAATCTACATCTAAAGTTTAGCAAGTAGGCTAATTTTTTGATTGGATTATTTTTTAATGAAAATTTTAATCTAAAGTTTTATTATTTAAATTAATTTTAATTTTTAAATTTAAATAACTCAAAACTTTAGTTTATAAGGGTTATTGGGGACCTACTAGTGACTAATTATCTCAAAAAAGTGTTGGAAGGTGAAAATTTCACTATTTTTTGGGTTTTTTAAATCTAAATGTTGATGGAGAAGGAAATTTTGAAATTGGAGTCGTATATCTCTTGATTTAATTGTTTTTGTCTATTTTTAGTGTTTTTAAAGACAAAATTTAAAATTTCTCAACTGGTGTGGTGTTTTTGCTGGAAACTAGAGGTATTGACCAATTTGTGATTTGAATCAGTGGGTAGGAGGAATTTTGTGTAAAGTCATTATAGTTATTTTAGTATTTGAAATTTTTGGAAAAATTAGGTCAAAATGGATAGTTTACACCACCTCTTATTGCTAGATTCACAAACATTGTTAGGAAAAAAATTAGTTTGTGGATTCACAAGGTTTTGATGATATGTAAATGTCAAAACCTTGATCAAATAGTGCTCGATAAAGAACAAAGTCATACCACTAGTTATGATGATTATGATAAACATCATTGAGAAGCTATAATGTTTTTAAAACTATTAGTAGTAGATAATCTAATCTTAGAGGTCATAAATGTGACCATTACATCAGTTTTATAGACCAGTCTTACTTATAAATACCAAGCTTTTGAAGTTGGTAGGGTATTATATTTGAATAATTTTTTCTTTTCTACTAAGATGCAGGAAGGTGGCTCCATTTTTGAGTTTTTATTGTAGATCAAGTATATCAGTGATCAGTTAAAGGTTGTGCAAAATCTTGGTGATGAGCAAGATTTGATTATTTTGGTTATGTAGAATCTTCTGTAGACACCTAAATCTAGCCACCAATTACCTCCAACCAAGATATAAACCAATTTCCACCTAAAGTGCATAATGTGGCTTAAAAACACTAAAACACATTAAAATATTTGAAATTGACATATTTAAATGCTAATTTTGGCTAGGGCATCCCTAAATGGGGCAATAAAATTTATGAGCTAGCTAACTTTGATCAGATTATTTTGAGTCAAAATGTCAATTTCATACCTAGGTGTTCTAGAGTGTTCTTTCATATCAAATCTCTTGAACAAGATGCATGCATTTATTATTTAGTGTTGGAAACATCCTAAATGAGATAATGGATCCAACACATTTGACATTGGCTTCCAATTCTAATCCAATAAAATTTTGGACCAATAACAAGGCATTCTGATCAATTTGAGTAATTTGTGCACAAAGTGCTTAATCATGCTTAGAGTTAATTAATACAAGTTAGGACGTAATTAAGAATTCTATGAAAACTTATTGAATACTTGTTTTTAGAAATGAATATTGAATATCTACATCATCAAGTGACCTCATTTCTTGGGAAGATAGCCTTAGGTCATAAATGCCACAAATATCAAGATTCATATCTCTCATGCCTCATCAATTCCCTCCATGCCTCTTAATTTATCTTTTATCCCAAATATTGATGAGCCTATTTATCAATTTTAATTACATAATTGGATTAATCCTTAGCCACACATCTCAATACCGAGATAGATGATTCAGGTTGATTCTAACTATTTTTAAAAATCTATAAATAAGGAGGCCATGAACATCATTTCTAAGCTATTTTAGTTCAAAGTTATTATGCTCAAATATCTTCAAAACACATGATTATACAAAGTTATAATGCAGAATTGATTACAAAGCTTCATGGAACTAGTGTTACCATGCCAAATTGATTCCAAGCCAAGCCACAAGCCAAAGGTGTCAAGTAGAGATGGAGGTAGACAAGCTTCCCTTGCCAAGGACTTCATGGGCACAAAACAAAGCAATCCACTACTATAAAGGCATTTGGAGCATCCAAAGAAGGTGAAAGAATTCTTAATTTTTTCCTTACTTTTTAGTTGTGTTTGTGATTTTTTTTGTTACTAAGCTCACCCTAGTAACTAGGCATGAATATGTTAGCTTAGTGTGTTCTTTGTCAACTTATCTTATACCTTTTGTCACTAACACCAAATTAATCTCCTCTTCTTAGTCAAATTCCTAGTTCACATAATGGCATGCCTAGTGGGACCAAACACATCCCACACATGAAGAAGATCATTTTACAACTTTAAAATCTTCATTTAGATCATTAAAAATTTCACAATTTGATTTTCTAACTTTATTTTGCCATTTTTCTTTGTCACAAGTTTACACAGTAACCATCACCAGTTAGTAAAATTATCATAGATTGGCATAGCCATCATCGATCATTATTGGTATAACCTTTTTTAGTTAGATAAACATAATCAATTAGTAAGTGTAACTATCATCAGTTATAGAACCCACGTCAATCACTGTGTTTTTATTAAAAATTCAAACCAAAGAGTTAATAGGCCATTTTAAAATGCTTGGTTTGGGGTCATATAGACTCTGTTTTAGATGATTTTTTTTAAAACCACGTATTTTCTCCTAAATTTTTAGAATTTGACATTAGTTTAACTTCAAATTTCATATATTTTTCACAAAATTTTGAAAATATATTTAATTTTTTTCTAATCTAACATATTTGTTTTTCGGGTGATGGCTTAAGGGTAGATAGGTAACCAACAAACTTGGAACTTGTTAAAATATGCTATTAAAAAATCTCTGGCATGCTTTTAAAATGAATTAGGAATCTTAATTTTGGTGCTTAATGAAACATTTAGGTGCTTAAGTGAATGTTTTCATAAGTTAGGATTTCAAAGTTCACAATATTAAGACCAAGGGGTCAAATGAACACCACCCAATCTTTTGAATTTGGTGCTTAAAAATGAACTCATCTTTCTAAATTTTTTTGTCTTCAATAGTTGTTTGATCTAATTTCATTTAGAAAAGAGAGGGGTGTAGCATGTATGATATTTCATTTGTCCCCTTTAGGGAACCCTTAGAATCAAAAGCATCATTATTATTGAAAAAATACTAGTCCAAGGATTAGAAAAAATGTCATCTAAAGCACTCCCCAAAAACTTGTCAAAGTTTGGGTGACCTTGACACGATCCTAAAGTCTTTCTATTTTAAGATTTATTTCATTTCGTTACATCTTGTCTTGTGAGAGGGATTCCATTACTTCCCATGAGTTCTTTAGGGAAGCTTTGATCCAAGGTTTCATCTCTTGGCATTGAATTCACTTACTCCTTTTGAGTTGTCCATGGGATGTATCTACATTTGGACATCACACTACAATGAGTGAACATTAGGATGTAGTGGTTGTAAAATGAACTAGATCTGATGCTTTTCTTTTGAATTATATGATGTGAAATCATTGTGTAATTTTTTCCCCTAGAGACATTTAAAACTTGATAGTTAGTCAACCCCACATTACCATACCCTTAATAGGATTTGGAAGATTATACTTAGTGTATTTTGGTCATTTTTGCTTGGTATGTTTTGAGACTAAAACTTATTTTTTTATTCATAAGCCATGTCAAAAAAATGCATTTGAGTTGAGAAGGGTAGTGTTATGATACCCAAAACATGTTAAAACTATTTTTATTTTAAGTCTTTTGAAGCATAACATAGATCACATCATTCGAGCATGCTTACGCCATTAGGCTGCTCAATTTATTTCAGGACTTGTTTCACCTTGTATCAAAAACCATTTATTTCAAACCATGTCATGCATACTATTTGGACCTTTGTCTTATGTGTCATGATATCCAATTATTTATAGCTTATTTAGTCAAATTATAGTTTTCAAAGTTGAGTTTTCAATTAAACTTGTTAAGTTTGGATCCAAACATTGATTGATTTCTATTTAAGCCTCAATTCATGGGGCTGATACACATATCTTTCTCTTTTGGGTTATATAACTTTGGTTAATCGATTACCCAAATTTGAAAACTATTGATGGTTTATTTATTCAATTCCTATCCTCATAATTTTTTGTGTCTTTATTTGGGAGAACACAACCTTATTCAAAGATTTTTTTACCTCATGCCTTATGCTAACTGATCATGTTTATGATTGATTTTGTGTGCCAGGTTTATGTCAAAGTTGTTTCCAAACTTGTTAGATTAAATCAAGTCACATCATCCTTTGTTTCAATTATATATTTTGATTCCATTTGGCCAAGAGTCCTAGAACATTCTTTTTTGTTTGAGCCTAGCTTTTGACTCCATGTTTGGACAAAAGACCTAGTCACTCAACTTTTCCCTTTAGTAGTTTAGACCTTGTTTGGAACACTTTGACCTAGACCTTTGACAAGCCAGTTTTAATTCAAATTCTTGAAATTTTTTGCATACAACATTTGATGTTGAATTTTTTATGCCAAGTCTTAGCCCAAATCATTTTGGAGATACAGCTCCACCCCTTCGACCAAGTTAGACCAAGTTTGAACCATTTGTCCTTTGAATAGTTTTTCAAAGTTTGTAGAACTCTAAGATTTTTTATTTCATAAATTTCATCATTTATGTGGATATGTCTAGCTACACTTATGGTGGAATCATACACAATCTAACTTATGCTATAATTTCCACACAAAATCCCACTAGAAACCCCTATAGAGAAAGATTTTATAAGGAGTTTTATTGTTCTCCCTACAATACTCCATATAGGGAACATAGTCAAAATCCATAAAATCCAAATCAAGACCTAGATTAATATGAAGACTCTTGTGAGGAGGACTTTGAAGACCCAAATATAGATAATGTTATTTCCGATACAAATCCATACCCTCTTTATAATAATCAATACATGCAACATAGTCAAGAACCACCTTATGAGCCAACTCATAATTGGGATGATATGTTTTATGAGGAAGACTTGGATGGTTTGGATTATGTGAGTAATCAAGATCCACTACATCATACCATTTCTATTCTAGGACCACAATGTTACAGCATTCCCATACCAAGACCTCATCCTTTGGTTTATGCAAGTAATCAGGGTCCACCATGCCAAACCATTTCTATATGAAGACCTCATCCTTTGGCTTGTGTGAGAAATGAAGCTCCATAATTCAACTTCATCATTATAGGACCTAGTACTTTCACTTATGTGAGAAATCAAGCTCTATAATGCCCTTCATTCTAGGACCTAGTCCTTTATCTTGTGTGGGCAATCAATCCCCACAACGTCTTATCGTTACCAATTTAGGACTTTATCCTTTGGATCATGTGATAAATCATGCTACCCAATGCCCTAACATTATCCAACCACAATTCATTCCTTGTCTAATACCAATCCAAACCAAACCTTAACCAATCCAATCATTTTAAAAACCAAGCTGTGTTTAAAACTTGTATTTTCCAACTAATTAGAAACCAAAGCCAGGAAAACCAACCAATCTGAGATGTTTCTATTGAATCAACCATTTGTGATAAGTTAACCTATGAAGAATCACCTATTGATCCTATACCAGTTGTCAAGAAGTCTCACTCTAATGAGCTAGTATTTTTTAAGTCATTTTTAATGATTATAACCACCTTTGGGAAAATCATTACCTTGACCATGTGCCTATTTTTCAAGAGCCTCCTATTGACAAGCCAGTCTCTAAGGAGTTATCTCTTAGCTTTTTCCCCATCCTAGAGGAGTCTCACTTTGAAAAACCAATTTTTGTGGAGCCCATTATGCCATCATAGGCTATTACTTATCCAAAACAAAATATTTAATAAGACATCATTGTAATAGAGTATCCATCAGATCAAGAATCCAAGTTAGAGTTAGGTTTTATTCTTGAACCAAAATTAGATTTATCATGATAATCTGAAGCAACGTCAACCTCAACATCAAATTCAGAGTCCCTTAAGTTAGAATTAGATTCAAAATAAAAATATATTCATGGATATTACAACATTTGTTATGCAAGCCTTGTAGATCAATTTGAATACATTTGTGATCCTTCTATGGTTTTTGAGGATGATTACTTCAAATTTGACACAAGTTCTCCTACTATCTTCTACAAAGATTATGATGCCAATACCCATTCCATTACCATTCTATAGGCCATTACCATCAACCAAGATATCCATATTATTGAAATTCCATCTCCCATAAGTATCGATTGGGATCAATAGAATAAAACTTTATTGAACTACATCCATAGTGACATAGTAGTTAAAGAAGAATAAGGAGGCCAAGACCAAATCCATATAACATAAGAACACTCTCCTAGTAAAACCTTTTTAGAGGCACTAAGGGATAATCAAAGTCAGAACTCAACATCTTCTAGTGAAACTTTTTCAAAAGCATTAAAAAAAATAAAAGTCAAAAGCCAATGTTCATTAGTGAAACCTTCTCAAAGGTACTATGAGATAATCAAGACAACTTCATTGGCGAAAACCTCATTGAGGCACCAATAGCTGAGCACAAAAGTTTTTCACTGCTTGATGAAGATAAAATCAAAGATCAAATCAAAATAGCTTCCAATCTATAGTCTAATTAGATGGCAGTTACTCTCAAAATCAAAATCAAAATAAAAATTGGTGGTCCTATTGAAACAATAAGTTTTCGACCCTACCAAAACTAAAATCATTTCAAATCCAACATCAACAACATTACATGTGACTAAAAGCTTGATCCTCATTTGTTTCCCCTCCATCATTCATTCCATTATCATCTACCAATCCATTTCACAATCAAACCTACCATCCATTATTTGTCCTTATTTACCATCTATGGTCACACTTTTCTTTATAGAGGCTACAAAGATACCTTGTGTCAATGTTTGAAAGAATCAAAATCAACAACCAATGAAGATCAAAATAACATTCTCAGAATCACATTTTGAAAGAAATCTTGATGGAGTAGTTATTTAGATGAGGTATGGGATAGCATTTAACATGATCAAGTATTATATTTCTATCATTTATTGATTAGGATGTACATCTTCATCTCAATAGGAACAACATAATCATATTCCATTTAACACATCCAAGCCAAAAATATGTACCATACCATTTCATTGCCATATCATTGACTATTGCTACATATCGATTTGCCATTTTTGTAGATCCTATCATTTACCACATCACTTGGGGGAAACCCTCTTACCATTTTATCCAACCTATCAAAAACCATCATTATCCTAAAGTAATGCCATGCCATCTCACCATTCCATTCCTATCTAGAATAAAACCTATTTTTAGTCATCCTATCCAATCCTATTTTTCTCTTGGTTCATTTGGTTCTTCTTGTACCTTTTATGGTGGGATTTTGATAAAGTTTTAATCATCAATCTAATATATGTTTATAATGACATTCTATGAAATTAGTGTGATAGTTGATCTGGCAAGATATCTTTCATCTTATCAAGTTTGTTTATGTGAGCTTGATTATAACCACCTATGGGAAAATTAGTGTCTCACCAGTTTTGTTACTAATTATAATTGCCTATGGGCAAATTAGTATCATTGACCTATGTTGTTGTATCCTAGTTATAACTACCTATGGGTAAACTAGGGTCAATACTTGCTTATCATGCATTGTCGTATCACCTTAGCATTACTATTTTCATTTGATTGGCCATTTGCCAGATTTGAGAACTTGTTAGGACCTAGTTAGTTTTTTCCTACCTTTTATGTGGATGGAATTACTATGACTTGAGGTCATTTTAGGAGTATGTGGGTCATGATCAATTCATGTTGAGGTCACCTCAGTCCTCCTTTCCATACACTCTCATCATTTTGTGAGCAACCTAAGCTAAATGCTCTCACCATTTTGTGGGCATGTATCTTTTCATTCTCTAATGAGTTAAGATACCCCAAAATGCTAAAAACATTCATAATATTTCATATATCCAAAAATATTTGTCTTGTCTAAGCCTAGTTAGTTATCCCTGATCTACCTTACTCGAGCATGGTCATTGTTAGGATGCTTTCTTTTGCTTTTATTTTTAGGATTTCTATTTGTTTGTTTGTTTTAAGTTGTTTATTTGTTTTTTGGTTGGTTTGTTTATTTTTTGTACTATTGCATTGACTCAGTCTATATGCATTATTTGGGTGATTCCTTGATCACATTATTCTTGAGTCTACCCATATTCATACGTAAACATTTTCATCATGGTTTTTATCATTGGTGCATTGTTTTTAAGTGTTTATTGGATCAAGAGTCAGTCTTTATGCATATTTTGGCCAAGTCTTCATGGTGTTCTATCATAAAGCCTACCATCACATAATACAACAAAAATTAGCTCTAAAAAGGTCTAAAATCAATGGAGCTACAAAATTTTCTCCTTGGCACCTTGGAAAATCCTTCCATCCCACCCTTGATCAAATTTATCCATTGGCCATTCTAGTTATATCATTGCTAATCATGATGAGCATCTCCTCATTGGTAGGTACAACTAAATCATTCACATTGATCAATTTTATTCTTCTATCCATCTCTTTCATCACCTTACACCCACTCATATTTAATCTATATTCTAGGTTATATCCTTGAGTTATGATTGCTAAGCATCCCTAACTGGGGCACCATCAGTTTTAGCCAATCCAAGTCTACTTAATGATTATAACCACCTATGGGAAGATGATTATTTTGAAATTTTTTCCTAATTATAACTAAATTTTGGAAAATTAGTATTCTTTTCAATTAATCCATACAATCATTTTCTCATTTGGATAAATCTCAACCATGGGTTAATTCCATCTTTCTTCTTATTTCTTTTTGAGGGACTGCCCATCAACAAATGTGACGACCACTCCCTCAAGGGGGCCTCATCATAGGCTTCCCAAAATGATTTGGATCTTTGTTCTTTAACCATCATCTTATTTTTGGCATACATGCCATCTCTCATTATTTGAGAAGACATTGTTGTGCTTATAGCTTGTAATGCCTTCCCGAATAGGGGTAAACTTTAGACACCTAAATCTAGCCACCAATGACCTCTAACCAGGCTTTTGACTAATTTCCACCTAAAGTGCACAATTTGGCCTAACAATACTAAAGCACATTAAAATATTTGAAATTGACATATTCAAATGCCAATTTTGGCTAGGGTATCCCTAAATGGGGTAATGCAATTTATGGGCTAGTTAAATTTGATCAGATCCTTCTGAGTCAAAATGCTAATTTTACACCTAGGTGCTCTAGAGTGTTCTTTCTTATCAAATCTCTTACACAAGATGTGTGGCTTTGTTATTTGGTGTTGGAAACATCCTAAATGGGATAATAGATCCAACACATCTAACATTGACTTCAGAGTCTAATCCAGTCAAATTTTGGGCCAATAACAAGGCATTCTGATCAATTTGATTAATTTGTGCATAAAGTGCTTAATCATTCTTAGAGATAATTAATTAAAGTTAGAGCCTAATTATTAATTGTATGGAAACTTTTTGAATATTTGCATCATCAGGTGATCTCATTTCTTGGGAAGACATTCCTAGGCCATAAATACCACAAATATTAGGATTCATGCCTCCCATGCCTCATCAATGCCCTCCATGCCTCTTAAATTCTCTTTTATCCCAAATATTGATGATCCTATTTTTCAATTTTAATTACATATTAGATTAATCCTTAGCCACACATCTCAATACTAAGATAGATGGTTCAGGTTTATTCTAGCCATTTTCCAAAATCTATAAATAGGGAGGCCATGAACATCATTTCTAAGTTATTTTGGTGCAATGTTATTATGCTCAATTATCTTCAAAACACATGATTATGCAAAGTTACAATTCATAATTGATTATAAAGCTTCATGCAACTAGTGTTACCATGCTAAATTGATTCCAAGCCAAGCCAAACCTCAAGTTAAAGGTGTTAAGGAGAGATGGAGGTAGACAAGATTCCATTACCAAGGACTTCATGAACACAAAACTGAGCAAGCCACTACTACAAAGGCATTTAGAGCATCCAAGGAAGGTGAAGGAATTATTGTATTTTTATTTACTTTTTAGTTTTGTTTGTCATTTATTTATTTTACTAAGCTCACCCTAGTAACTAGGCATGAAGATGTTAGCTTAGTATGTTCTATGTTAACTTGTTTTATACATTTTATCACTAACACCATGCTAATCTCCTCTTCTTAGTCAAAATAATAGTTCACATAATGGCATGCCCAGTGGGATCAAATGCATCCCACACATGAAGAAGATCATTATGTAACTTTAAAATCTTCACTTGGATCAATAAAATTTTCACAATTTGATTTTTTAACTTTATTTTGATATTTTTCTTTGTCACAAGTTTACACAGTAACCATCGTTGATTAGTAAAACTATCATCAGTTGGCATAGCCATTGTCAGTTAGATAACCATTATCAGTTAGTAAGTGTAACCATCACTGGTTATATAACTGATGTTGGTTACTATGTTTTTTTAAAAACACAAACCCAAGAGTTAATAGGCCATTTTAAAATGCTTGGTTTGGGGTCATATAGACTCCATTTTGGAGGTTTTTAAAAAAAAACCATATGTTTCTCCTAAATTTTTAGAATTTGAAATTAGTTTATCTTCAAGTTTCATTTAACAAAATTTTGAAAATGTATTTAAAATATTTCTAATCTAACATAGTTGTTTTTGGGGTGATACCTTAAGGGTAGATAGGTAACCAAAAAACTTAGAACATGATAAAACATGCTATTAAGACATCTTTGGCATGATTTTAAAATGAATTAGGAATCTTGTTTTTAGTACTTAATGAAACATTTAGGTTCTTAAGTGAATGTTTTCATAAGTTAGGCTTTCAAATTTCATGATCTTAAGACCAAGGGGTCAAATGAACACCACCCAATCTTTCGAATTTGGTGCTTAAAAATGAACTCATCTTTCTAAAAGTTTTTTGTCTTCAATAGTTGTTTGATCTACTTTTGTTTAGAAAAGAGAGGGGTGTTACATGTATGATCATCCATTTGTCACATTTATGGAACCCTTGGAATCAAATGCACCATTCCTATTACAAAAATCCTATTCCAAGGCTTAGAAATAATGTCATCTAAAACACTCCCCAAAAACTCATCAAAGTTTGGGTGACCTTGACACGACCCTAAATTCTTTCTATTTTATGATTTATTTAATTTCATTACATCTTGGATTATGAGGGGGATGTGATTACCTCTCATGATTTCTTTAGGGAAAACTTCACCTAAGATTTCATCTCCCGACATTGACTTCACTTACTCCTTATGAGTTACACATGAGACGTATCTACATTTGGACATCATACTAAGTGAATAATAGGATGTAGTGGTTTTAAAAAGGACTAGACCTTTTTACAACTAGGAAATGCTGTGGTCACTCAATTTTTATGATTTTTTTTTTACATTATTTGACGTGAAAGTCATTATGTAATTGATTCCCCTAGAGATGTTTGAAACTTGATAGTTAGTCAACCCCACATTTCCATACCCTTACTAGGATTTGGATGATTATACTTAGTGTATTTTGGTTATTTTTTCTTGGTATGTTTTGAGACTAAATTTTTTTTGTTTGTTCATAAGTCATGTCAAAAAAATACATTTGAGTTGAGGAGGGTAGTGTTATGCTACCTAAAGCATGTTAAAACCATTTTGATTTTGATTCTTTTGAAATATAACATAGATCACATCATTTGAGCATGCTTACACCATTAGGCTATTCAATTTGTTTCAAGACTTGTTTCACCTTGTATCAAAAACCATTTGTTTCAAACCATGTCATGCATACCATTTAGACCTTTATTTTGTGTTGTCATGATGTCTAATTATTTCTAGCTTATTTAATAAAATTATAGTTTTCAAAATTAAGTTTTCAATTAACCTTGTTATGTTTGGATCTAAACATTGATTGATTTTTATTTAAGCCTCAATTCATGGGGATGATACATAGATCTTTCTCTTTTGGGTTGCATAATTTTTGTTAATCAATTACCCAAATTTGAAAACTATTGATGGTTTGTTTTTTCAATGCCTATCCTCATCATTGTTTGTCATTTTATTTGGGAGAACACAATGTTCTTCAAAGAGCTTTTTACCTCAAGCCTTATGCCAATTGATCATGTTTATGTTTGGTTCTATGTGTTGGGTTTATATCAAAGTTGTTTCCAAACTTATTAGATTAAATCAAATCGCATCAAACTTTGTTTCAAGTATAGCTTTTGATGCCATTTGGCTAAGATTCCTAACATATGCCTATTTGTTTGAGCCTAGCTTTTGACTCTGCATTTGGACAAAAGACCTAGTCACTCAACTTTTCCCTTTCCTAGTTTAGACTTTATTTGGAACACTTTGACCTAGACCTTTGACATGTCAATTTTTATTCAAATACTTGACCTTTTATGCATATGAAATATGACATTAGACATTTGATGTTAGACTATTTTATGCCAAGTCTTAGCTCAAATCATTTTGGAGATATAGCTCCACTTTCATACCATATTGGAGATATAGCTCCACCCCTTTGACCAAGTTAGATCGAGTTTGAGCCATTTGTTCTTTGGATGGTTTTTTAGAGTTTGTAGAACTCTAAGCATTTTTATTTCAGAGCTTTCATCATTTACATGGATATGTCTATCTATACTTATGGTGGAATAACATACAATCTAACTTATGATATAATGGCCACACAAAATCTTACTAGGAACCCCTATAGAGAAAGATTTTATAATGAGTTTTATTATTCTCCCTATAATATTCCATATGGGGAACATAGTCAAAATCCACAAACTCTAAATTGAGACTTGGAATGGTATGAAGAGGCTTGTGAGGAGTACTATGAATACCCAACTATAGATAATGTTGTTTGGGATACAGATCCATACCCTCTTTACAATAATTAGTACATGGAACATAGTCAAGAACTAGCTTCTGAGCCAAATCACAACTAGGATGATATGGTTTATGAGGAAGATTTAGATGCTTTGGCTTATGTGAGTAATCAAGCTCCACTACATTGTACCATTTCTATTTTAGGACCACAATGTCACACCATTCCCATACCAAGACCTCATCTTTTGGTTTATGTGAGTAATAAAGCTCCATAATTCCAAACCATTTCTATACCAAGACCTCATCCTTTAGCTTGTGCAAGCAATCAAGCTCCATAATGCCCCTTCATCATTCTAGGACCTAGTCTTTTAGCTTGTGCAAGCAATCAAGCTCTACAACACCCGTTCATCATTTCAAGACCTAGTCCTTTGGCTTGTGTAAGCAATCAAGCCCCACAATGCCCTATCATTACCATTTTAGGACTTCATCCTTTGGCTCATGTGATAAATCATGCTCCCCATTGCCCTACCATTATCCCAACCACAAGTCATTCATCCTTTGGTTCAATATTTTTCTCATGGAAGAGCAAAATACAAACTACAATGGCATTATCTTCAATAGAATAAGAGTGTAAAGTTATGTTTAGTGCAGGTTTTGAAACAATGTGGATAAATAAAATCTTGGAGGATATTTAATTTGAGTCATTAAATCCTACTCTAATTTTATATGACAACTAGAGTTTTTTGAAGATGGTGAAGAATATATTATTCCATGCTAAGACCAAACACATTGAAATTCACCATCATTACATCCAATAGTTGGTTATAAATTAAGAAATCAGTCTCTTCTACTACCCCACTATAGAGTAACCAGTTGATATAATGACCAAACCACTTGATTCAGACAAGTTCATAAAATTTAGGGACAAACTTGGTCTTATTTCTGGTTTTGTCATTAAGGGAGGGTGTTAGCATAATTATGTATTTACCTTAGGTTATTGACTAAGGTAATTTGTCTTCAGTTTGTTGCCTTGATGAATTGGGTTAAGAGGTTAGTTTGTTTAACAGGATTAGCTATTTCATGCTAGTTAATGTTGGTTATTTTACCCACCCTTTTCACATGTTTCACGAGTGGCTCATTTCTTTTCCTATTTAATAGGCTTTCTTGTATTGTTTAGATATGGAATATATGCCATGAATATAATTTGGTTATTTCTCACTCTTTGTGTTTTATCTAATAGACCTATAAGCAGCATTGAAAATTCCCTAAACAAGGTCAGAAAGGAGGACAATGGATGAGGAAGATTCTGCTTAACACAATGCCATTATACACAAATCACAAAACTAGATATAAGGTAAGAGATAGGTAAAGAAAGTCCTTAGACATCAAGAGGTAGTTATTATAAATGCTTGACAAGATTGAGCCTAATCAAGAGGAGCATACTTTGTAGTATCTCAAAGAGTATCTCTATCTCTTAGAAAGATAAAAAGTCTAAAATATGAGAACCTTTATAAAGGATAAGAGAATTGGATAATATAGATAAGGGAGAGATAGAAGAGGGAACATATTTTGAGAACAATTAACAAGTTACAAGCTTTGAAGGGATGCTCCACCATTCTTTGGTCCAATTAGGATGTAATCTATCATGGACAAGATAGCCTACCTTTTTCCTAATAGCTTTCTAGTAATACACTAAAACATAAGAGTTTTGCCAAAGATGGTGAGTCATGATCCTATTTATGAAAGGGATCCTTAGACATGCTTCTTAAACCACCAAATCTATATCTTCGATCCTCCATACCATCTCTCACTTGACTACTTATGTATAAAGATGAAATCATCATATCTTTGAACCTGACTGAGCTTTGATTATGTTTACTTCAAGAAGCTATCTATTGAAAGAATGACTCAAGATGTTATTTCATTGATTAAATATAGATTCCCCTTGATTTTAAAACTAAACATGGGTTTACTATAGAGGAAAACCAATCTAAGATTATTAGTTTTCCTATAATCCATATGGATATGACATCTTCCTCGATGGATGATCCCATTTTTTTAATAATATATCGACATTTGATTTATGTTAGGTCTAAACCTGATCTATCCTTAAGGGTATTTGCTAGAAACACTTGGTCCTTATATGCATCCTGGTCTAACTCAGATCGAGCTCAAGCTTAGTTCTATGAATTTCCATCAGCTTAGGTCATATTATTTGCTTTACCTAAGTTGAACTGCTCTATTGGCCCTAATCAAAAATAACCCAACTCATCCCTTTATTTCATTAGCTATCAACAATCTACCTCTTATCATTGACCCTTGACCTTTATTTGCTCTATCAGATCTATAAGGTAAAAACAAATGTGATCCCTCAGATCTACCTATGAATTATGAACCATGTCTCTGCTTATACTATCAGTCTTTAGTTCACACACTTATTCCATGTGGTGGCCTCTTTATCTCTCTAACTATTTGACCCATCTTTCACCATTGGATCAAGATGTATGATCAAGTGAGGACTGTTGATCTTACCAAGACCCATTATTTGAAAGCTAATGACTAGTTCATGATCTTAAAATTCATTGTCTATGGGATATCATTTGAAATTTGTGTGACCATCATTGATGTTCATGTGACCATCAAATTTAAGCTCAATAGGATCTATTGTGTTTGAGCTTAAACTTGACGTTAGCATGAACATCTTACTACATAGGTCCAACTTTGAAATCTTATAACTTGAGCTAGAAAGTTTATGTGGGTCTAATTTTTTTAGGATGCTCCTAGCATATAGATCTACATTTGTGCTTGATCTACTGGTCATGTAAGGATTCTTGAGTAAGATAATTTTTTTTGAAGTTGGACTGGTCTGTTTATTTCTCTATGATGTCTTGATGATGGTCTAGCTTAAAAAATTTACACAACTCATCTTTTGATTAGTTTTTCAAGGTTTTGATGGATTCTTAGGGTTTGTACAACTTGGTCCATGTTATTTAATACTAGATCACTATGAGAAACTACTTAGATCCTCTCCATTTATGAACTTGGGCCTCTTTCAAAACCTTTGATCTACTACATTTGTATGAACTCTACTTAACTTTTCAAAGCTTGGTATGTGCTTATGTGAGAGATTTAAATTAGGAGTAGTGTATGTTAAGGCTAGTCTTTTAGTCTACATGTGTATATGTAGCTAGTTGGTAATGATCAACTAATTTGGTGTATCATCCCCTTAGTTAGTTTTCCTTCATGTTATCCTTCTCCCTTTTCCTTTGTAAGTTAGTAGAGTATGTATAGTCCCTATCTGCCTGCACATGACTGACATCGGTAGCCTCTAGTTGATCCCTGACTGACATCAATGACTGTGTAATACAACAACCTTGAATTTGCTCATCCGGGTGAAGCTTTTAGCTCCACACCTTAATAGTAATATGGCATAAACCACTTGTGCATTATATGGAATAGAGTACAAAGGGATTTAACATCCTTATTTTTAAGGACTTACCATTATCAAATATGATGATGGGGGGATTCCATAATGATAATTGATGTCACTAAGGATGAATTGTGAGTTTTGATTTCCTATTATGTATGTGAGAGAGATTTCTTCCACCCATTTGGTGAATTATTCAATGGTGATCATTATGTTCTTATGGCTGCTAGATGAGGTAGGGTTTATTTTTCCAATGAGATTGATCCCCCATGTAGAAAAGGGCCATAAAGTTATTATGGGATGCAAATTTTGTGGCACATGGATGATATCATCATGATTACAACAAGATATGAATCTTTTGACATATTGGAAACATTTATTTCAATAGGGTCCAATAGTATCCCATCGTTAACATTTTATTTTTTAACACCATAACATTGGTGTGTGATTGATAGATTATATAATGGACTTCCTTGATTACTAAATTGGGATATTATAAGTTTAAACATCATAACAAGGTTCCATCATAGCCCCTATGATATAGGGTGTCACCAAGGAGGTTAAATTGTGAGGATCATTGGATAAAGGATTTATTATGGTTTTGTGAAAGGTTAAGAGGGATGGTATTATCATGAAGGTAGGTACATATGTCATGGTACCATGGGGAAAAGAGACCAACAATTTCACAAACCATTTTAGTTTTAAGGACTTCATAAGCTGGGATCACTAGTTACTTGACCAAAAAATTACTCTTTTTGACATCTTTCTACATTTCTACAAGATAACCAAGTGGCCATATAATCTACAACTTTATTATTAGCATGAGGGACTTGTTTAAACTAGATATGCTTGAAATAATATTTTAAATTTTAAACCATTTTATTGTAAAAAATGAGTTTTTCATATTTATCTTGGTATTCATCATTTAATTTCTTATGATGAGTTTTGAGTCACCATATATTAAGAGATGTAAAATATTTCATTGAATTTCTAGTTTGAAACCTGAATAGGAGCCTCATATTCAAAAATATTATTGGTGCAAGGAAACCTAATTCTAATTTTTTTTGAAATAAGATCACCTTCTAGTGTAAGTAAAATGATATCTACCCCTAAGCCATGTGTGGTGAAGGAACCATGAAATTAGAGTGCCATTATAATCAATTATCAGCATATAAAATAAAAATGTCTAGAAATATAATGGTTAATGGATTTTTTTTTGATAATGGTGCTTATGAAAATTGATGTAGAGTAACTTGACCCTTGATAGCCTTTTGATTCATATATTCAATGTTGATCTCACTTATAAACATGACTCATTTAGCCATTCTTCCATTAAGAGTCATTTTGGAGAGAAGACATTTGAGTGGATCTACTTTTGTAATGATTTTTATTTTATTGTTAAGCATGTAGTGTCATAGTTTTTATGAAGCAAAAATAACATCTAGGATTGCTTTATCAATTGTAGTTTAATTAAGTTCATAGGTTACCAAATTTATACTTAGGTAATACAAAAATATTTTTGTTCCTTATCATCATGTTGTGCTAAGAGAGCCCCAAGGCATACTTGTTGAGATGTAGAGTATAAAAGCATTCCATTGAGTAGGTGGAATTATTACCAATGGATTTGAAATATATTACTTGAGTTATTCAAATGGTTTTTAACATCCTTGATTCTAGTGAAAGATAATATACTTCTTTAAAATATGGGTAAATGGTTGACATCTATTTGCAAGTTGGGAAACAAACCTGTTGACTACTTGGATCTTTCCTTACAAGATGTAGAGTTATTTAAGATTGTTATGAGGAGGAATTTATATTATATGTTTGAAATTTTTAAGGTCAAATTCAATACCTCTTCTAGAGACAATAAATCCTAAGATATTTCCTGATGTGACACTAAAGACACATTTTTTGGGATTTAAACACACCTTATATTTCCTTAATCTTTTAATGATTCTACAAAAGTTGACTGGATGATGTACTCTATTTTTTGACTTGGCCAATATATCATCCATATAATCCTCAAAAATGTCATTAATACTGTCATGGAATATGATAGTTAGGGCTCTTTAATATGTTGCACCCACATTTTTCAAACCAAGCAACATGACTTGATAACAAAATGTGCCCCATGGTATGATGACCATTGTTTTATGTTGATCCTTAAGTGCATTTTTGATTGTAATGTATCTTGAGAAACCATCCATAAGAGATAATATATCATGTTATTCTATTACATCAAGTATCATGGTAATGTTAGGTAGAGTGAAATCATCTTTTTGAGATGACTTATTAATGTATTAAAAATTAGTGCACACTTTGAATAATCATTTAGTCTAATGAATCCAACATCAAAGAGTTTATGAAGTTCTTCATTGAAAAGAAGGGACACCTTAAGATGCATCTTTATAATTTATTATTTTATTATTTTTACATCTAAATGAATGACTAAGTGTTGTATTACAATAAATGGATCTAATATATGCATGTATATGTAAGACCAAGTGAAAACATCTGTAAATTCTATTGGAAGAATGATAACAATTTACCACTCTTCAAGAATAATAATTATTATGAGCTTTATTATTTTTGGATTATCTTTTGTGCTAATGTTCACATCAATGGTTTCTTAAACTAATAACGTGGAACCATCTTGTAGCTATGTTGATGTAGAGGGAAGTTTAAGTTCCTCGTCTATTGGTGTTTAAAAGAGGTTTTGACCAATGGACTCATATTTTATTTCTATATTTTTATTTTTTTCTTATGATAGTGCCTCAAAGAGGTTTTCAATAGGGGATTTTGATTTTTTTCCTTTTTTATTTATTTTATATTTTTATATTTTTGGTGACTAAGGAAGCCTTCAGGATCCCCAAAGTATGATGATGTGTCCATATAATTTTCAATCCCTATTTTATGATCTCCTAATGGAATTTTGTCTCTAAGTCCTATAATGTTTTTAATTACCTCATAATTTTGAAAGAGATTGAGTGGTATATGGTCTTATTGGTCCCAATAAATGAGCTCAATACATTTTAGGTCAAGGGTGAGAAAAATAGTGTTTCCTAAAACATTAGTGGTTACAAGGTATTTATAAAGGCTATAGATGAAACCTATTTCAATATGAGAAGAGTCCTCCTTAGAAATTTTGGAAGCATCACTAATATAATCATATGTATAACCTCTAGGGTGTTTGTAGCCAACACCATATTAATTCTTATTTGCATGAGAAGGTATGGGTTCTATGATTCCTTGTTCATGGAGTCCCAATACTTTGCCTATTTAGTTAATGATGTTACACATAATTGCTTATGGTATGGGATACTCATTTTTTTGGAAAGAAGTGTCTAGACCATCATTGTATAAATATGAATCATTTAAACTTTTGATTTTCTCATCTGAAAGAAGGATAGTTTTTATAAAATAAGTTTTACCAAACTAATAAGACAACCATTATTTATTTTTGTTTGGGTTAGGCATGCCATGACTCTTTAGAGGGAGGGGAAATTTTCCCACATGAAAAGCATCTTGAATTTCATATTTACCTAGGCTTTTGTTATAGATATTAAATTTGGACTTGGGAGATGGAGTTATGGATGTAGATTTAGAAGGTGGGGTTCTAGATGTGGATGGTAGATCATCTAGATGGATATAAGAAGACTATTTTGGATGTTATTATTTTGGATGCTATATGACTAACTACTGAATCAAATGGATGGGAGGTTTTCTTAGAATTAATATTTTTAGTTTGATTTTAACCTTGATTAATTTGTGAATGATTTTGGTGATGTTTTGTAAAGGGATCTCAATATATCCCTAATTTTTTATTTTTGGAAGTGGATGTATTTCCTTATACTTCTATTTCTCCATGATCCATCAAGTTTTGGACATAGTTTTTGAGTTTCATGCATCTATTTTTGGAATGCCCCTAGGTTTTATGATAGTCACAATACCCATATTATTTATACCATGTAGGTTTTTTTGGTTCTCATCAAATGGTTTGGTTTGAGGGAACACAATAATATTTTTAGATATAATTTTATGGAAAAAGACTTTGAGTGGTTATCCTAAAAAAGTATAAGTTCATCATTTTATCTCTTACTTAGGTTGGTATCTAGGGATGGTAAGGTTTGGGGCAATTTAAAAATTCTAAATATTCATAGAATAAACTACCCCATCACCAAATATATTCTTATTTTTGGATTGGTTTTGACTCAGGTGTTCTTTTTGGAAGATTTTTACAAGTCCTTTGGATATAATTGCATTTTTTATTTGGAATCCATTATCAATGATTTCATCAAAGGAGTTAGAAAAATGTTATTGAAAATGGAAGGCCTTCTCTTGGTTGAGATCAGAAGTAATGATATTAATCAATTATTTCTTAGGAATATTCCAAGTAAATTTACTAACTAGGCCTCATCATTGTTATACGGAGGAAAAGATTCTCCCATT
Source organism: Torreya grandis (assembly GCA_037957365.1). Classification (NCBI taxonomy): domain Eukaryota; kingdom Viridiplantae; phylum Streptophyta; class Pinopsida; order Cupressales; family Taxaceae; genus Torreya; species Torreya grandis. The sequence continues at coordinate 4,378,661 of JARHVA010000479.1, read as the reverse complement.
TTTGTTTTTGACATTGAACAAGTCTAACATTGTTATGGTTTACATTATAGGAAAAAATGATTTACAAATATATCAGAGAGATATGCAAAGGTAATGATGGACCCTTTGGGTAGATTCAAGAACCACTTTAGGGCTTAACTACCTAAACTTCAAGGTAAAAGTATAAGTAATTATATGTCACTATAAGTAACCTATTGACATGACATAAATAATTATTTGATATGATATTGAGGGTCTCCCTTTCCTTGATAATTTTTGAACTTGGGAGGTTCGAAGTAAGAGGGAAAGGAATGTTTAACATATCTATCAAAAGGGTAAGGGAACAAAAATTTGAACTTGTATTTTTTAGTTTAGTTTTTATTTTCATATTATAATCCTTGGATGGCATCCTTCATGGTTTTCCATTCCTTGGAAAATGATGTGCCCTTGGATGGCATAGATGGGGATTAGATATAATTAGATTTGGGTGTCATAGGGGTTTGATTGGCATTGATTTATTGATATATTGATGTTTTATTATTGGATGAAGGGTTTGATATAGGAGGATTTACATAGGATTTTAGTTTTACGAATTGGCCTAGCTATATGATTCAATTGAACACAAATTTTTGTTAGTCTTGATGGTTTTGTTTGACTAAAACTATTGGTTGAATCTAATTTACCTTTATTTTTTTTGGCATGGTTTTTAGATATGACATGGTCTTGATTAGGAGGAGTTTGGTCCTTCCTACTAATAATATGGCCTAAATTTTTAGGATTAAAATTTGGAGGAAGCCTAGCTCCTATCTCTATAAGCTCTAATGATATATTTATCAAATAGGCATTGTCTAACTTGGGTATGGCCTTAAATATATTTGAACAGATCATTATTAGTTTTAACATTATATTCACTTTGGTTGGTAAGGATATTAGTATCATCATTTTGGATTTTTAATCTATCATAGACAAAGGTATTTTATTCAAAAGGGGTTTCCATGTAAAATTTTGGATTCATTTTTTCTTGAGACATAGTGGTTGGTACAATAGGTTAAGTTCAAATTTTCTAATTGGTATATTAATTTTTTTTTTGGATTGACGTGGTATAAAAACTAGTTTCACACAAGTGGACAATAACAATACACATGCAAAGGAAAACCCTATGCTATTCAAGTAAGAGTATAACCAATTAGTGGCCCACCAGTATTAACATAAAATGCACATGGTGGGTGATCTTAGGGAATGTTGTGTTCTCATTACCATTATGTGCTTACAATTGAAAGGTTATTACACATGTTTGACAAGATTATTTAGGGGAGTTCTCCATATACCTTTTGATATGTGAGGCACAATTTTGAATAAGGGTGTTGTGTGGGGATTGGGTATTGGTGGATGAAACCACCTCATTTTATGGTGATAGTAAAATAGGTGATTGATTAGCCAATAACAATAAATCCCCCTTAATTTATATAGCATACTAGAACACAGGGTTAGTCTTAATTTTTGGTAATGAAATTGAATTTGCAAGACCTTAGAAAAGAAAAAAGAAAGGAATGAACTATTTATGATTTAGAAAAACACCTTGTGATGTGAGGAAATGTCATACATAGTTGATCTAAGGAGACACAAAATAAAAGTTATTTCTAATTCTCAACATCAGCTTGTGGTGATAGAGAAGAACATACATGACATATTTATGTAATTAAGAGATAAAAGATTAAAAATGAAATTAAATAAAATGATTTTTAATGATTAAGTTGTAGTCTAAAAAATATATTTATCATGTGGAAGCTACACATTAGGGAAAATAGAAAACCAAAAAAAATGACACATGACACAAACACTGTATAAATGAAATTTATTAGAAAAATGTAAAATAACAAAAAATGATACCTGATATGTAAATTATGAATATCAACACATAAAAGCCAAAGATAAGCATGTAAATACTAAATATTCAATTCAAACACCGAATATTAAATTGGATGCCAATGCCAAAGTTAGGTGAAAAAACATTTTTTAGCAAGGTAAAAACACCATCCAATAAGAAAAAAATGTTGAAGATAAAACCTACATAGAAAACCCCTAAATTTAGATTGAAAACTACACAAATGTTGAAGATCAACATGTAAACACGACTCTCAAGGATGAAAACTCTGTTTGAAAAAGAATGACAAATGAATGTTAAAAATAACAAAAAATAGTTATATTTAAACTCAAACAGTTAGAAGCTTGAACCAAAATATGAAAAAACCAATTAGAAAAAATAAAAATCTCAAATACCCCTTCAAAATAAATGACAAAGTGTTATAAATGAAAAGGGAATGAGTCCCACTAAGTGTGATAAAATGTGAATGGTGAAACATAAAGCTTCAAAATAGAATCTCATAAAAAAATCATAACTCATACTATAAGTTTCACATAAAAATCAATTTGAGTAATGAAAGAGAATAAAAAAGTAAATTTTATCTCACTTGTAAAATGAAGAATTCTCCTTCATTGGATAAATGTGCTTGTGATCTGTGCATTATGATTGATTTAAATAAATTCTATGCAATAATTACAACAATGTTTCAATAGTGTAATGAATGATTAATTGAAATCAAATTCACATGATCTCTCTATATTTCCAAAGGTGTTATGAGAATGGAAAAGGAATGGTAAATTTATATATTCCTCAAATAGGGAATGGACACATAGGATAAATATGTATTTATTTGATTTTTTTATTTGAATGATGGATAATTAATCTATGGGTCATACACATTGAATGAGGAAGTTAGAAATTTATGAGTTGGTTGATGGAGTTGATGGAATTGATGAGGTGGATGAGGAAGTTGGTTGATGACTTGATTGACTAGGTTGAATGGCTTAAATGAGGTGGTCTAATGTGATGAATGATTAATGATAATGTTGAGTAGGTAAATGAGGCAGGTAAACAAATTAAAAGAGTTAGAGTGGTTTGATGAGGTGGATAATTATTTTTTAAATTTTTATATGTATATATAAATTAATAACTAATTAACTAACTCATATCATTTAAAGATAAATCAATCAAAGGTTGATATTGGTGGGACTATGTGAGGGATCAAGTCATAATTAGGGTAATATTGATCCATATTTTCTTATGATTAATGGGTTAATTAGTATGAATGATTAATGATGAATGTTGATGATAGTATATTAATGATGACATAAGGTGATAGAATTAGGGTGTATACAATAATGGGATGATATAAATAGGATAAATGTTGCTTTGTTGCCTCTTTTGTAACTATCTGTGTAGGAGTAACTTTTGATATTAACTGTTGCTTTAAAATGCCTTTATTAAGAATTCCTTCTATGAAGATATTTTGGATTTTATTTAGTAATTGTACCTCTGAATTTAGCTCTATGTGGGTCTTTAATTTATATTTATAAACCTTTAGTTTTGGAGAAGTGATCACAATATTAGCAATGTTAGAGTTAACTAATTATGAAATAGTATTCTAGCTATTTTAAGTATTTTTTGAATCAACTTGATTGTAAATGGGCGATTTGAACTTATATTATATATAAGAGATATCTCTATATTCACCCACTCCAAAAAATGTAAATAATAAATGAGATAAGTATTCATCTTCATCAATGGGATTTAAATTTAGCTTGAATAATTGATCATCTGTGAGTTCTTATATATCCTCATCACCACTATTATAGTGGTCTTCAATTATACAAGAATTTCTTGATTGACCAATAATGGTAGTTCTCAAATAGGTGTTTATTTATTTGTAGAACTTGGAATTTGTTTCTTCTCTTCTTTGATAGGTTCTTCCATTTATGTATAAATTTGCATTTTTTGCATATCTTACTTGATAGGTTCCTCTATTTTCTCAAAAAAATTAATAACCTATGGGATATAATTTACATGAATTGATTCACCTAATTAATAATTATGCATTAATGCCATTGGAATTTGTTATTTAGGTGGTATGATATAGGCCTTATCAGATTGTGATTGTGTCTGTTTGAAATAATGAAAAGGTGCATCATCAACTAGAATTGTATATTCATGCATGTCATGTAAAAAATTGATACATATATGAAATTTAGAATGTATATATTTCATTTCATGAATCCAAGTCCAACCCAAGAGTAGATTATATTCTAACTAATTGAGTATGAATTGAAAAATAGTAGATACCATTTTTGGGCCTAGTAGTAAAGCCAATGTGATTATGATCCATATTTGATTTGGATATATATCAAATACACGTATATATTGCTATATATTTTAAAGGAGATCCTTATTAAATTAAAATTTATGTATGAATTCATAGCCACAAATATTTATTCTATAACCATTGTCAACTAATGCATACTTGACTAGTTTCCTGTGTATTTGAATTTCACTAAATAATGAAAGATTTTGTATAATGAAATGTTTGGGAGGTATATATATATATATATATATATATATAATAAAAATTATAATTATTTTTAATATACTTGAATGTATTCATGATATAAATAAAATAAGTTATTTGTGTATCCATAGTAAGTGTGGTATCTTGAAACATTGCATATAAGATATTTGTGTAAGTAGGTGATTTCTTTAACAACTCTAAAATTGAAATATTGGACAAATTATTATGTCATTAGTCAATGAGATCATATCCCTTAGGTTGAGAAAATTTCCTTGAAGGAGGTGGAGGATTAGTCAATGAGATCATAACGATTAGTAGTATTTGGTTAGGGAGGTAAAGGTGGTCATCCTCTTTTAGTTTGAAAAACTTGAACATGGAAATCTAATATGAGTCATGGGCAAATAATAGGAATATATTGATGAATACAAGTAAACTGAGGGTGAAAAAGAGGAAGCATGAAATATTTTGAATATAGTCTTTATCAACTAGTTGTGATACATAGTAACTTAGATTGGAAGTTATAAAAATAGGTACTATCTATAGGTTTAATCTTAGGAGAGGGCATACTTTGTATTTTTCCACATGGGGTAGACTCTTCTTTGGATCAAAGACATATTATTTCAATATTATGTGAAATGTCTATGCATTATTTCCCCCAAATGGTGATTTTTTTTTTAATTGTTTAATCTTTTGGGAAAATTGTTAGAGAATGTAATGTTGTAACAATAAGAATTGAAAAGTGTTTGAGGGTCTATATTATAAATTTTATCCTCTTGAATTGATTTATATTTTTTTCTATGCTCTAACATATTGAATAACATGAATAAATGGAATATGAGATACATTAATTAATTTCAAAATGTAATGATACATATGAGAGAGAATTCCATTCATTGGACCCATTATGAATCAACAAATCTAGTGAATATGAATATAATACAAGTAAAAATTAAGGTATAAATGGTCATCTAGGAAAGCGTTTTAATGATTATGTGGGTTCTAAAATATATTTTATCATTCACAGATAAGTGTCAGCCCAATATTTTATACTACTAACTAGAAAATTGAAACCATGTCTATAGCCCACTATCTTATCTCCAATATATGGTTAAAGTAGCTTCCCTAGGTGATATGATCCTCTCAGGTGCACCACATATCAAACATATAAAATAGGTTTCCTATAGTTTAAATACGGGGCCCTATGAATTTATGATATATTTTGAGGTACGTGGAAACTAAAATTTGTGTTTAGTGAAATACAATGGCTATGAGTAGTGGTGTAGTACCCATCACACCATGGTGTCACTTAAATAGTTCACTTCATACCCCACAATGATAATCACTAAGTAGTTTTAAAGCTACCAAAATATAGTTTTTAAAAACAAGCACAAGAAAATAGAAAATAAATTAAAAGTTTTTATGTATATAAATAAAAAAAATTTAACCTAAAGTTGAAAGAAAGAGCTTCATTATAAGATGTTTATTCAAGGTGATAAGAGTATTTATTCAATGTCATATTACTCAAAGGTTAAAAAAGATTAACTATGGTTTGAGATTTATATCCAAGGTTAGACATTGTTTTATCTAATTTTAAATAATTAAAAAAAAAATGAATTAAATCCTCAAACAAAAATAAAGTAAAAAACAAATGATGTTCTAAATAAAATATAGATTCACCAAAATCTTTAGTGTTCTTTTATATTAAACAATGAAATGCTAAAAAAATAAACTATTGAGAATTAATTTAAATCTATAAAAATATATAGATATAAATGTGAATTATATAATTCAAAGAATTTAAAATGAGATAAAAATAATAAATTAAACAAATACATAAATCTAGATCAAACTGATTTTATGATGATTGTGGATAAACATCTCCTAAAAAACCTCCAAACTATCACAAATGAAAATAGAAATTTAAAATATGCTAGGACAAGGTAATGATAGCAAGATAGGGGTACACTATAGATTTGTCTATTGACTGTGACCATGTCTTAGTTGACTATGTGATTTATTTAATGATTTGGGTACATACAGTTATCAATTTGATGCACAAAATACCTGTAAAATAAAAAAACATATATTCTACATAATAAACACAATAGAGATCAAATATAAAAAATGGGGGTTATTGTTAGGGTAATAATTGATCAATCTTAAGAAAAATTTACATAATCTGAATATTTCCTACATATCTTAAAAGGTCTTAGAGATGATGTAATTTTCCCTCCTAGTGTGAGTGTGTGAATCTTGAATTTTGATATATGAATGTAACTAGATATATTTATTTAAATGATTGATAATGGACACTCTTGAACTATAATAAAACAATTTAAAACTTAGAATAAGATTGTTAGAGTGTTTTATAGCTTGAACTAGGAATAATAATGATCTTTTGCTCAATGTGCATTATAATTGCCAAGTGATTGATAGATGTAGTTTGAATGAACTTGATATGCTTATATCAATGAAAATTTTAAACATTTAGATTAAATTAACTTTATATAAGTGTAGGCATGGTGAAATTTAATGTCTCAAATTTAAAAACTTATTGTTAGGGCATGGCAAACAAAGGCTACAATGCAACCCTATATGACTAGTGCAGTCTTATCCTAGAAGTACAAAGAGTGTTGAAACTCAGTTTAAATTAGTTTTTAACAAAAATAAGTATGTTTGAATGATATTGTTATGACATACACATGCTATTTTCAATAAAATAAAATAAAATAGGGACCCATTTTTCGTAAAAATCCTATGTTTGGTTCTTATCGAGACATGAATTGACCCTAAAATAGTTTCATACTTAAGACTAAATACTTCTATTCACTTTTGATTTTATTAATTCTAGATTGAAATCAAGATATTAGTTGGATTTTCATCTTTATTTCTAAATATTTAGCTAAATGTGCTAATCATTTTTTTTAAGTTTGTCACTTTTGCACTTTATAGGCCAGTATATTACTAACAATTATCATTAATTTTTCCCAAGTTTCATGGAATATCGATGGCTATTCAAACTATTAAGTTTTAGATATTCTGACTAAATAAGGTCATGCCATGTGTCATGAATTTGATACATTTAAAATAATACTTAATATTATGAATCTCATAACCAAGTGACCAACCAAGAAAGATACATCAATCCACATATCTAAATCTCATTTTATTGTAGGTATAGGGATAAAATTATATAACGATTGACTAGATGACTAAGTGAGATCATGCCACATCTTGACATTTCCATTCATAAAATCCAACATATACAAGATGATATATAGGTTAAAAAACTTAATGATAGAGTGCCACATGTCACCGAATATATAGTTAGTTACCATGTGTCATAATATGATTGGGCCACACCACCATTTTAATAGGTCAATTACCATGTATCATCCTATTAGTTTACCATACATTGATATCATCAAAGACTCGATGACAATTGAAAATCAATAAACTAAGCAAAAGATTTTGAGGATCTCATACAAACTCGATCAGCCATAAATAAGAAATAGTAAAAGATATGAATCAAATACACAAAAAAATTTAATAGAGATAAAATAAACAAAAACTTGAAGTAGGTTACTAAATTTCTAAATATAATGATGAATCACCAAGCATCGAGTGAACCTATGAAAGCTGACATCATAAAATCAAATTCAAATCTAATGGACAGATGACCAAAACCATTATTTTAAAATTAATTTTGATGCATGGAGGAATTGGGAAATGAATTTGAAAAATAAGTAAATGCAATATATACTATTTTATTAGGTCAAATCAAATTACATTTTCCAATTGCTAATTGTGAACTTCTATCTAGAGCTCCATAGAAAACTAAAAGCCCTAAATTTTAAATTATAACATAGATCTCAAATTTTTCAATAATGGAGGCTTAGAACTAGGAACCTACTCCTTTAATGTTATAATTTGGGACCAAACATGAATTTAAAGATACAAAATTCAACAAAAATTATTTACTTAGAGCATTAAAGCATTATTCATCAATGTATACAGAAGTTGAGAATACTCAATCTTAAAAATATGAAGATGACTTGTCCCTGGATCAAAAGGAGTACATACATGACCTATTATAAATCAGAGCTATCAAAATCCACAAATATATAATTAAAATAGAGGTATTCCTATAGACATCCAATTCTTAACACCATTTGTGTTGAAATTATCAATTTTACTCAAATTGCACTCAAATGCACATTTTAGGTCAAAATCTATAAAACATGCTAAATGGTTCAAACTTGTCATTTAAAAGTGCTAATTTAGGTCAAATTATCCATAAATAGGGCAATGAAATTTATGGGCCAGCTAACTTTGATCAAATCATTTTGAGTCAAATTGATAATTTTGCCATTTAGTGCTCTAGATTACTCTTTTCTTATAATTCATTGGTACATGTCATGTACCTTTGTTATTTGGTGTTGGAAACATCCTAAATGGGAATACATCTCCAATTCATCTAACATAGCTTTCTAGTTCCTCTCCAATCAAATTTTGACCCAGTAATATGACTTTTTGACCATTTTGATTAATTGAGGGCCAATTTTCAAATAATTGCACAAATGTTGATTAACCTTGTTTAAGGTTAATCAATCCAAATCAAGAGATTAAGTGGATTTTCTATGAGATTTGTTGAATATTTATTTTTGAAAATTGATTCCTATTAACTATGTCATTAGGTGATATCATTTCTTGGGAAGATAACCCTAGGCCATAAATGCCACAAATATCAGGATTATGGGTCACCCATGCATAGTTAATGCCTCCCATGCCTCTTCAATGCCCCTTCTTTGAAGATCATGATGAAGATAATTATGGATTTAATTTCAAATATTGGGATTATCCATGACTACACATCTCAATCTTGAGATGGACGGTCATGGTTGATTGTGACCAATCTCAAAAATATATAAATAGAGAGGTCATGGACATGAATTTTAAGCTTGAATATTACAAAGTTATTATGTTAAATTATTTCCTCAAGGTATTTCATTTGATCATAGATTTTTCTTTCAATATTCATTGATAGGCTATTTTAGTGATTTGGAATCAAGAGCCTAGGTTTTATGGAGTGTTCTTGAGGAATTAGAGGAGCTTACCAACATTGTTGACAAAGACAAGGATGCTTGATCAAGGGAGAATATGATTTTGAGCCACATAGGTATGGTGAATCCATTTGAGAAAGTAATATGATGTTATTTTCTTTCATTTGTTTCTTGATATCTTTTGTAATTCCTATAGGAATAGATAGGCTTGGTTAGTTTTTTATGCATGTTTTATTATTTATGGACTAATACTTGACTAACTATGGATTATAACAATATACCTTACAACTATAATAACACTATGGGATGCATTTCTACAACCCACATTAGCACTATTACTATGAAGCCACATGGACAATCTCATGTTCCTCACAACACAAGACCCATCATTATGGGCTCAACACCCTCTCCTCCTAGTAATACCATGTCACATTCACATCATCATGTGACTACATTTGCATGGGTTATTAATCCTAAACAATATTACCTTTCTTATAAAGGCTCCTCATTGACCCAAAATTATTGCAATATTGTTAATCACCCACGTGTCACCATCTAAGGCCCTTTTCCTCCCGCTTCTAATTATAATAACTCCTTGCCACCTCTAGGTTGTGCAATTACAACTAGATGCCCAAAAATTATCATCTAGGGCCCTTCACCCACTTTTTCCATAAAACCCAATGAGAACATTGTGCCAATGGTTCCAAAGCTGAATACTATCCCAATAATGACTAAACTAGATCAATCCATAGTTCAAAGGCCTTATAGTCTAATGGATCAATTAGATAAAACTCCTGCATAAATTTCCATATTATAACTCTTGCGGACATTTGGTGTCCATAAAACCATCTTCAATAAAATTTTACAAGAGTCTATTATGCCTAATGATATAAACCTTGATTAGTTCTAGAACCTAGTTGGACATTTATCTTCATTACAACAAATCAAATTTGATCAAAAGGACATGTCTACCCTCTGTCTAAGCCACAATAACCCACTATACATTGAGATAATCAATGTGGATCACAATATCAAGTGGGTTTTTATATACAATGGTTCAAGGCTGAACATCATATCTCTTAAATTGGTGTGATGATTAGGTTACATGGATAAAGACACTCAGCTAAAAACCATTACAATCAAGGCTTACAACAATGCTGAGAGGGAGTCATTCAGTATAATTTGGTTGCCAGTCATGGTTGGGTCTATTTATCATCATACATTATTCCATATTATGGATATTAAGATTCTTTATAACATACTTCTTGGTCATCCTTAGATCCATGAAGTACATGAAATTTCATCTACTCTTCACCAATGCCTTAAGTTTTCCTATGATGGGATCGAGGTTACTATTCCCACTGATCAGTAGCCATATCAATACTATAAGCATCTTGAAGTAGAGTTTCATAATTATAATTATTGCCTAGGTTCTGAATTCAATATGAAGAAGAACAAAGCCATCAGTTCTCATCCATCTCCATCTAATTATATAGACCCTGGTGATCTAGCCTCCACTTCAATTGATCCATTTCTTGTAGCTCTAGCCAAGCAAGTTATTATTATAGATGCATGCATTTCCACATAACATCTAAAGGACATCCTCCATATTGCAAAATTAACAAAAGCCTAAATTTTTTTTGGTAAGCCTAAAACTTCCTAGACTCTTAACAGGCCCGATGAGATTTGGCAACCAAAGAAGAAGCGACCAAAACCTCCTATGGTTTTTATACCTGAAATTGCACCAAAGAAAGATTGAGAGGCTTTACCGAGGGAGATTGGTTATATTTTGAAGGCCTTGCTTATTATTTTTAGAATCCAAAGTATCCTATCCCTAACAAGATAATGGATCATCTTGAATATATAGGGAAAGGCCTTGGCCCATAGGCATAAGGAATTTTAGAACCCTTATCAATTAGAGTTGTCAATTGGAATCATGGTCTTGGATTTAAACCACTAGAGGATGAACTCATAACATTTGGTAGTGACTCTTTTGAAGTGACTAGTAATGAGACTCCTAGTAGTGACATAATGTCCCATTATAGCCTTTTCGATGAACTCGCTGATTTACATTTTTTTGATTCAAATGCCATAGTGACCATAAAACCTATTAGAGCTTCCCATCTTGAAGCAAAAACTCATCCTAGTGGTGCTTCCCTTCCTGAATTAGGACATTATATCTTTACCATTGATGCTTCTCATCTTGAAGTAAACCTTCACTGTAACCTATGCCTTTGCCATCCTAAACTCATCGAATGGCATCAACAAAATTCAGTCATATGCCTTGATGAGTTTCAAAATGAATAATCAATTTAAGAATACATGGGCCTACGAGATGCAGTCTCCATTGGTGATCATATGTAGGGTTTTGATTTTTCATTGAATTATTCTACCTACTTTGGAGAGTAGGAAAACTTTCTTGGTCATAATAAATAACAAACATCAAGATTTTTAGGTGAAAACCTCTTTGAGGAACTTATCGATTAGGGAAAAGTAAAGAAAAAGACAAGCCTTTGAGTGAAAACCTATTTTAGTCACTCCCAGATGGGAAAGTTTGCTCATCCCCTCAGGACATAGAAAGTCCATCTATCCCAAGTTCCATAGCTAGTACAAGCATCTCTTTAGTATAACATCAAGTATTTAAGCTTCTTGCTCTTGAGTTTTTAGAGGTTTTTGCCAATTGGCCTTTACTTGAGAAGGTAGGTTTTGATTCTTCATATTATTTGGATCTTTGGGAAGAAAAACAACAAGCTATAGTAGATGAAAATTATAATGACCATACATTACCTACAATTGTAAAAGATGGATCCACACTCCTTATGGAGATCATAACATGAGTGAATTTGGGAACCCATGAGGATCCCAAAATGGTTTATCTTGGATCTTCCCTTACTGAAGCAGAATGTGAACCTATTATATCCATTCTTAAGGATTATATAGACATCTTTGCATGGACATACTCTGACATGCTAGGCTTGGACCCAGATTTAGTTTTACATCATCTTATTGTTCACCTTGTTGCTAAACTAGTCAGGCAAAAGTTGTGAAAGATGCATCCACACATCACCCTTTTGGTTAAGGTTGAGTTGGAAAAGTTGTTAGGAGCCACTTTTATTAGACCACTAGACTACTCTGAATGGATTTCTAACATAATAATAGTGAGTAAAAATACCCCAAGCATATGTGTTTGTACTAATTTTCATGATATCAACAAAGTATGCCCTAAAGATGATTTTTCTCTACCTAACATCTACATTATCATCAACTTAACTACTGGGTACGAGATGTTATCCTTAATGGATGGATTTTCTAGTTACAATCAGATCAAGATAGCCCCTAAAGATTAACATAAGACCACAATCACCACTTTGTGGGGGATATTCTATTACCAAGTCATGCCATTTGGTTTGAAGAACACTGGTCTATAGGGTAAGATATAGTCTATATGTAGGTTCATTTATCAATTGATAGATAAGTTCCACCCATTTACCGATCTCTTAAAGAAAGGGTTAACATTTCAATGGGATGAATATTGTTAGATAGAATTTGCAAATCTTAAAACATACTTGGCCAATCCACCAATCTTACAACCTCCAACACAAGGAAAGCCACTGCTTCTTTATATATCAACCACAAAACATGCACTGGGGGCACTTTTAGCTCAACATGATGATCATGATAAGAAACATGTGGTTTATTATTTAAGTTGAAAATTGGTATCCTATGAACATAATTATATTCCTATTGAGAAGGCATGTTTAGATATGGTGTTCGCCACTCATAAATTATAAAATTATATGCTAAATATAACACTATTGTTATCACCAAGGTAGATCCTCTCAAGTTCCTCTTATCTAAAACAATTATTCAAGGTTGTATGGCTAAATGGATTATGCTCCTTAGTGAGTTTCATATTGAGTACCAAAATCAAAAGGTAATCAAAGGACAAGTTCTTTCAGACGAAATTGCAAAATTTCCTATTACAACCACTCAAACTCTCAACTTTGACCTTGTAGATGATTCTATCATGATGATAGAACAAACACCACAAGAACTTGAATAGTGGATGATCTATTTTGATGGATCCTTCACATTTCAAGGATCTAGAGCTGGCATATTGTTAATCATGCCATAAGGGGATTTGATCCCCAAAGCCTTCCATATAAAATTTTAGTGTACAAACAATATGGCCAAATATGAGGCATTGGTTATAAAGATCCATCTTACCATACAGTGGGACATTCAAAGCTTAAAAGTCTATGGAAATTCATAGCTAATCATAAATCAGACAACTGATCAGTATCAAACAAGAGATGAGAAGCTTGTTTCTTACAAGTAAATTATCGATAACCTCAAAACACATTTTAAATCTCTGTAGTTTGAGCAAGTTCTATGAGTCAACAATAGATTTACCAATGCCATGATAATAATTGGTTCCATGATTCAAATACATGATAGTGCTAAAGAGTATTAGTTCCTAATTGAAAATATTCTTTAGCCATCACATATTCTATTAGATTCAGAGAGTATATGCACCATTGTTGATCCTAATCCCTCACCTAAGCTACCATGGTACCAATATTTTTATAACTATTTACATAGTCATGTATTTCCTGCCAACCTTTCCAATAGCCAACAAAAACTATTCCTTCATCACCTAACACATTATATCCTCATTGGAAACATGATTTATCGAAAAGGATATGATGGAATGCTTCTTCTTTGCTTATCTTTGGGAGAATTCAAGCTGGCACTAAAGGAGGTTCATGAAGGAATGTGTCGGGCCCATACCAATGGTGTAGTCCTAGCAAAGAAACTTCTCAAAATAGGCTATTATTGGCCTAAAATGGAGACAGATGCTTGTAATTTTGTATATAACTTGATACATGCACATTCCTTACCATTGCAGCTGATTACAAGAGCATGTCTATTATCAACATGGGGTCTTGATCTCATTGGGAAAATTAACCTGACATCTTTAGATGGCCATAAGCACATTTTGACTACAACTAAGTACTTTATCAAGTGGATTGATGCTATTCTTCTCACTTATGTTATTGGGAAATAAATAACCAAATTCATTCATTACCATATCATCTATTGATATGGCATCCCAACCCATATTATATCTAATAATGGTGGATCCTTTGTGAACCAAGATGCAAAATATCTTTTTGAAAAATTCAAGATCAAGCACAAGAAATCCACTCCATATAATTCACAAGGCAAAAGACAAGCTAAGGCATCAAATAAAACCATTCTAGCCATATTAAAGAAAATTGTCAATGATGCTAGCCATAATTGGCACTTGAAACTCTTTCCTATCCTCTGGGCTTATAAAACCAATCATCACACCCGAACTAGAGCTAATTCATACTCCCTTAGTTTTGGCACTAAAGTTATCATCTCAAATGAGATTGAGATCCCATCATTAAAAATATCATTAAAGCACATTGAAGATAATGAAGAATATAGAGCCTCATGACTGTATGAACTAGATCTTATTAATGGTAAGCATTTGGCTACCCTAGAAAACTTGTAGGCCTACAGAATAGATTGTGGAGAAGCTATAATAAATTAATTCTACCTTGATAATTTGAGATTGGTGACTTAGTTTTGAAAGAGAACTAGAAAAACATGAATGTTGAACCCAAAAGAAAGGCAAATTTTAGCCTAATTAGTTAGGACCATATATTGTCACAACAAACTATGGATTAGGAACATATCAACTGGCTAAACCTAATGGTGAAGAAATTTCAGAGCCCATGAACATCATACACATTAAGAGGTTCTATGCATGAATAGCTTTGAACCATTGTCTATAAGACCCCTGACTTGGGGGCAACTTGTGCTGTCATAATTTTATCCCATCCTTTTATCTTACCTTGAACACATTTTATACTACCCTAGTCCACTTTTTCATGAATCTTGATAGTAAAAGCTTTGAACCCTTGGCACTATAAACACATTATTCATCCCTTTATGGATTTCTCTCTTCAAGAATCATATTCTTTGTTTTATCTAAGACATGTTATTAAATTGAACATTTTTTATCGTTTGACCAATTATGATCTCGATTGTGTCTCATGAACATTATGAACATTATTGGTAGTAGTTCTATAAAATATTTTAGCCATAATAGTATTGTGCAACTTCAGATAGATTCACAAAAACATCTCAATTCTAGACCATTGCTACACTATTACAGATCAAGAACCTCGCTCTCACTGATTTGTGAGCATGGGTCTTTGCATTTGGCTTAAGTATCTTATTAGAACCTCTACTCTTAGGATGTGCATATCCTTGACTAGATGGTCCCACCTTGTGCATATTTTATCCTAAAAACACCAAAAACATTATATATACTTTGAAAATACCAAAAACATTAGAACATGATCCATAAAAGAATAAAAACATTGTCTCATGCTTCTATATATTTGTACATTCCCATTCCACCATACTACACTCTTACCATTTTTCAAGCATAGAAACAGCAGTTCATTTCATGTTATCCCATGCACTTGCCATTTTTAAGGTCATTTTTTCTCATCTCATCAGCTTCTTGTTTTCTATTCTTGTTTGTTTATCGCATCTTCCATTTCTTTTATGAATCATTCTGGTCTGATCATCATTTTTCTTCTATCTTATTTCCTACGAGAACTACATTTGGCCTAAAGTTCATGTTGGAATATGAATCCATGTAGCTATGTAGGTAGTATCCACTTGTCTTACACATCTAGAGTTAGGTTGACCAACCCCTTCCTTTTCTTCTCTTCCCCCATTTCTTCTATCATTGTTCCTCTTTAATTAGGGAATAACTATCATGTCATTGTTCTTTGTTATGATGTGGTGGAAACTAACACCTCTACCACACATGCATGAACATTTTTATTTAAACCACACTAGCTTGGTTTTTATTTGTGTGTTTATTTGAGTTTTCTTAGTGTTTTGTTGTGCTTTTATACCTCTCCTTTTATTTCTTCTCTTTTTTCTTACTTATTCTCTCATCTTGGTCTTGTGTTTCCTTGTTTGTTTTTTGCTTTTCTCTTTTGTTTTTTAGAACATCTTGATGATTCACATGGATCTTAATTGTCTATATCTTGATCCTATGTTATTACATTGTTTTTAGGCTATTTTGTTTATTTGATTGTTATTGGTGTATTGTTTTTCTATTTGATTATGCTTTTCTCTTTTATGTTCAAGAATGCCTTGATGGTCCACATGGATATTGATTATTCATATCTTGGTCTCATGTCATTAAAACATTCTTGACTTTTATTTTTAAACATTTTTGTTCCTACTTAAGATCATATCTTGATTTCAAGTTAGGTTCATTTTTAAAAATCTTTTTCTTTGTTTTTGATGTTTTGTTTAAATGTAAATTGCTATAACTCTAGTTTTGTTCATTTTTTTCACTACTATCCTTAGTTATAGATATTCACATTTGAACTAACTCAGTGTAATTGGAATATTATACCATTATAAGTTATTC
The DNA here is from genome assembly GCA_037957365.1 of Torreya grandis. NCBI lineage: Eukaryota > Viridiplantae > Streptophyta > Pinopsida > Cupressales > Taxaceae > Torreya > Torreya grandis. The sequence goes on along the minus strand of JARHVA010000479.1, from coordinate 4,361,724 downwards.
ATACTTATGATGTGTAATTTATTTTTCTATAGAAGTCACTTTGTGTTTAGGTCTCAATGTCTTAACGTCAACATCAGCTTTGATGAATGATTCTCAAGAACACTTTGCAAAACCTAGGCTCATGATATGGAATTAGGCTTCTAGGTAGCAAGCATTTCCGGCTTCTTTGTCTATGCTTAAACGTGCATCTCTTTTCATACATTATAATTCTAATCAATTATTTGTCATTTCTCATCATTCCTCATTCTATTCTCTCCCAAACTTGGTGAAATACATTAGCCTGAAGTTCATGTTGGAACATGAGTCCATGGAACTATGTAGGTAGCGCTTAATTTCTATTGAGGTTAGCTCAGTTATGTCCATTCTTTTTTTCATCTCTCTCCTCACTTTGTGCCTTCTCATATGCTTGGTTTTATATGGATTTCTAAGCCATTACACCATCACATGTACATTTGCGGCCACTCACATTAACCTATCCTTCTGATTATATCCTTGAGCTATTTTGCTTGCCAATTACCCATTTTGGGGCCCAACATCTCAACCACATCTGAATCAAATCATCTCTACAAGGGAAAAATCATTATTTATTCTTTATCAATGATCAAGATTTGCCTTACTAAGGCAAAAATATTTTATCATGATCAAATTTTCTCTACTGGAGTACCTCTAATTATATTCTCTTTGGAGACCTCATTTTAGTGGTGCTTCCCTTCTTGAAGTAAAACATTATCTCTTTTCCTCTAATTCCAAGATCTCCACATTAAAGCTCATGATGGTAATATTTTAGTGTGAAACTTGTCTTGAGATTGATCAATATCATAAGCACACAAATTGTACTCTCAAATTGGGTATGTTTACAGTGTATCACTTAAATTTATGGATAGTATATTCCCATTCTCCCCATTTGGGGCCTATTATACCTATAATTACATTTTGACCATTGATGGTAATCATTTGTGCATGAATTAACTTGTTTCGATGTGATCTATTCCATGGGTTAACCTCTCACTTTCTCTCTCTTTTTGAGAGTCCATCCTTTTCTTCCATCTTAGTATGTCCTCTCGAGGGGGCATCATGGATCTGATCCAATTTATTTATGACAACTCTTTTATTTTAAAATACATTACTTCAGCTGAATGTATCGCTATGCCTTTTCAAATAGGGGTAAAATGTAGACATCCAATTCTTAACACCATTTGTGTTGAAATTGTCAATCTTACTTGAATTGTACTCAAATGCACATTTTAGGTCAAAATCCATAAAAAACATGCTAAATGGTTTGAATTTCTTTTTTACAAGTGCCAATTTAGGTCAAAATGTCCCTAAATAGGGTAATGTAATTTATGGGCCATCTAACTTTGATTAGATCATTTCGAGTCAAAATGATAATTTTGCCATTTAGTGCTCCAAATCACTCTTTTCTTCTAATTCATTAGTACACATCATGTACCTTTATTATTTTGTGTTGGAAACATCCTAAATGGGAATACACCTTCCAATTCCTCTCCAGTCAAATTACAACCTAGTAATATGATTTTCTGACCATTTTGATTAATTGTGCACCAATTTTCAAATAATTACAAAATTTTGATTAACCTTATTTAAGGCTAATTAATCCAAATCAAGAACTTAAGTGGATTTTACATGAGAGTTTTTGAATATTTATTTTTGAGAATTGATTCCTATTAGCTGCATCATTAGGTGACACTATTTCTTGGGAAGACATCCCTAGGCCATAAATGCCATAAATATCAAGATTATGGGTCACCCATGCCTAGTTAATGCATCCCATGCCTCTTCAATGCCCCTTATTCCAAGGTCATTATGAAGATAATTATGTATTTAATTCCAAATATTAGTCTTATCCATGGCTAAACATCACAATATTGAGATGGATGGTCATGGTTGATCCTGACCAATCTCAAAAATCTATAAATAGAGAGGCCATGTACATGAATTTTAAGCTTGAATGTTGTAAAGTTATAATGTTAAATTGTTTCCACAAGGTTTTACATTTGGTCATCTATTTTTCTTTCTAGCTTCATTGATAGTCTAGTTTAGTGATTTGAAATCAAGAACCTAGGTTTTATGGAGTGTTCTTGAGGAATTGGAGGAGCTTACCACCATTTTTGACAAAGATAAGGATGCTTAATTAAGGGAGAACATGCTTTTGATCCACATAGATATTGTGAATCCATTTAGGAAGGTAATATGATGTTACTTTCTTTCATTTGTTTCTTTTTATCCTTTATAATTCTTATAGGAATAGATAGGCTTGGTTAGTTAGTTCTTTATGCATGATTCATTATTTATGGACTAATTCTTGACTAACCTACTTTGTAATCCTCTCTAAAATTCCCTTGTATTGATTTAGTTTTTAGTTTGTTTATAAAATACACTTATATAAGGGATATTTACTATAAAAATAATAGTGCATATCTTATAGCATATTTAGCTAGAAAAAACATCAATTGCCACAACAAAACATCCCAAATAATTAGACAACATCCAATCACTGGTTTAAAAATAATAATATCAAAAGCACAATGTTAGGATGAGTGCATAACCCTAACAAATATTCCATGAAGAATAAGGTCCCTATTTCCAAATTTAGGTTGGTGTTAGAATTGTTATGGCCTTACTGAACATACTACATGAAACTTCATCTATTACTAATGTAGATGAGGTTTGGGTCTTTTTATTGTCCATAATTTTTGAAGGCAAGGGCATTTACCCATTTGGGGAAATCATAAGATTTAACCTAGAATCACAAAGAGACCAAACTCATGACCAAGTAGATGACAACTTCCACATGATTTCATACTTGGTGGATGTTATCTTTGGAACTATTACCCCAACCAATGTTCTACATTGGGAACTAAAGGGGAAAAAGTAGATTTATGGTGATTTTGACCATATTCATATACTTAAATATACGGATCATATTCAAAAAATAGCATACACCTTCTACCCAATTATTTATAGAGAAATAAATGTACAACCTATGCTTACGTTATTTGATTAGATAAAAATAAACTAAAGACATTGGGTGATTATTGGTTCTATCCAAATCACAATGTCATTAGAGTTCAGAGCACATTGGTAGATCCATTATTACTACCAATATTTTTACTAGTAAAATTGGTTGAATAAGAGAACTTATAAACTATCCAATAATGTGGATGCAAATCCAAGAAGGGATAAATCATATAAGTATCATAAGACACCCCTCAACATTGAGAGGCAATAGTTCCAAAACTAGTAGTTAGAAAAGAATTTAGAACATAGAGGTTCATTAAATTTTTTACTAGTTGAATACATATAATAAGATCCCAGGAGGTAATAAAATAACAAATAGATAAATTATATTGATCATTTAATAAATATTATGGCCATAAAGAGTATGAACATGACCTAATATTTATTAACCTTGAAGATGATTCATCATTTTATGCAAGAATGAGAAAATCTCAGTGTCTATGAGGATCGATCATATGATCCAATATGATTCATCCATATCAAAATAAGATGCAATCAAAATAGAAAAAGAGGAAAATAAATATAAACAAGCTGGGAAACCTCAATCAGAGGAATAAACTAATGAGTAGTTAAGGTAATGATTTCTTAAAAATGTCTCAAAGCCACAAGAGCTGAAACAATAAATTCTAGACATGGGATAACCCCCAAAGATCATAATTACATTCACTCTAGTGGTTACAATAGTTCACAACCTCATGCTCCAATAATAAGTCAGTTCCCTTCTCATCCTCCATTATTGGTGAAAACCACCCCTTATGTAGTAACTTATGTGAGATATTTTATTTCTACCTCCCTATAAACTCTTATTATCACACAAAAAGAGGATATAGAAGAACCATTATATGATCCTAAAGAATAAGTAAATCTAAAGATAAGATATGGTGGTAACCTAAAGACAAAAGCATCATTTGATGTCTTTTGGAAGGTGACTTTTTAGAGCACTTTTGGGACTTCAAGTCCCACTCCTCACACTCAGGGTAATCTAAAAATAAAATTTTGAAGGAGAAAACAAGTAGCCATAATAATTAGCATTATGGTGGTCACATCAACTACAATTATTATCCCATGGTCACATTAACTAAATTAATTTTCCCACCTATGGTCACTTCAACAAATTATCCATAGGGCTTGACATAGGTAACCATTTCCATTGTTTGAGTAGTAGTTCTTATAACTAGTAAAAATTCCCTAGATTCATTTGGTATGTCACATATTACCCATATATATTATTTGAATAACATTATTTATACCATTGACTCAATGACTATTGTACATAACTTAATTCGTCTATTCATGAAGAGTATAACATAGGATGTTATTACACAACCAATTGCTCCCACACCTAACCTAGGCACTAAAATCACCATTAATCATTTATAAGGTTTAATAAGCTAAGAAAAGTTTTCCACATAACCCCTAGAAGCCCATATATTCACCGAATTAGGTGTTTCTATTACACAAGGTCTCTAAATAGATTCAATGATTATCTCATATAAAGAGTCTCTTGATCTAATTAAGTATGTTGTTAGGACACCTCCTTAGACTAAGATATATAAGGAGAGGTTATTAATCCCACATTTCCCTTCATTACCTACACCTACCAGTTCCACTTATTGATCTCCTTCTATATTCATGTCACCTCTACATAATCCTCCATATTCTTCTACTCTCAAGCCTCCACCAAAATAACTTTACCCCTTACCTCTCAGACCTATCCCCAAGACTTGTTAGTGACTCTTAAATGGATACATAAAATTCAAACTATAAAATAAACTAGGTAAGATTTGGTGATCAGTAAGGATCCCAGGTTGACCATAGAGTTTAATGAGACATCAAACAAACTCAAAAGGATGAGGTGAAGGAAAATTATAACTAGTGGCAAACCTAAAGAGTTTGTGAGATAATAAATATTTTTGTTGATAAATAAAAGAATAATTGTACCTAGGGATGAATATGAGATTCATTAAGACTCTATTTCCATGGTAGATACTACCAGGGGAGTTTTGAAAAAGATGTTTTGTGGTATCCAACTGGCTAACATAAGACTAGAGGAACAAGGTATAATGGTTCCTCAAAAGAGTATAGTACATAATGTATATATTTTATCCAAAATTATCTATTACAATGGAATGATACCCTTGATTTTATAATCCATTGGAATGCTCTCCTAAATTTGTAAGTGAAACTAACTTACCATTTGGGCTTTAGGCCAAAACCCTGCCTAATAGGCTTGTCTACATCCTTGAAGGTTTAGGGTACCCTTTTGATATTTTTACCCTTGTACATGATAATACATGTTTTCCCACATATTATTAATATTTATAAATCCCCATGATTTTTTCTAATAGTCTCTATTCCTTTGCATCGTTCCTTTTCCTTAGAATTTGCTAATTTACACATTAGGGGAGTACCCTCTGTCTGAGACAAGAAAGAGGGTACTTCCCATATTTTCATAGGTAAAATAAATATTGGAGGAGCTTATAAAAGTGGTGAATACCTTTTATAGTAATTTTTTTTCCCATTATCATATCAATAAACCCTCTAACTTCTCCAACACCCAAGATAGACTATAAAAAAAGGGGTCTGTGTGTAAGATTTAAGGTATGGACCATGTATTTCTTGATTAGAACCTTTTATACATATTTTATACACCATAAATATCTTATTGAGACTATAAAGATCATTATTAATATTTTTAAAGATTTTTTAACACTTAAAAATCCTACATAACTCTTCCTACACCTTAATTGGTCAAGATTGAGGTCATATGGTTATGACTATGTTTCTCTTTCATGTAGGTAGTCTTGTATGATTTAAGCTTGAATGAAATGTTTATATCACTTTTTTATAATATATTAGGGTCATTATACATTTTTTGGGACCCATATATATCATACTTATGAAATACCAACACTCACAACCCCCAAACTTGTTCATTGTTCATCACAATCAACCACAATCAATTGTGTTAACGAAAAATGAGCCTATAGGTGGAATTTTTAATATCTTGAGAACTATTACATATGATATATCAAACTTATAATTTCTTATTTTATTTTATTTAACTTTTAAATTTATATCTTCTATCAAGTTTCCTTTCTTAGGCTTGAGTCATGAACTGTGCATACATACAGTCAGTTGTAGGTGGTCTTTTAGACCAAAGTATACCTATATGTGTATCTACTAAGCCAAAAGACTTAGTTATCCAACTAAAATTTGATATTACTTAGAACTAAATTCCCTTGCCAACTCAAAAAGGTCACCCAACATGAGAATGTTCTTCCATGTTATAACTTTGGGGTTTAATGTCATTTTGACTTCAAATCTTGTAGATGTCATTGTCTTAACTTAGTGTTCAAAAGTGCACCATTGGGCCTTTCAAAAAATACCTTCCACTAGTCATCTACACTATAAATTATAAAAAATTCTTCCCCTATGTTGGGGATACAATATATGCACATTGAGTTGCATCTAAACTCTTGGTATACTTTTCATATGATATCAACAAAATGGCAAGGTGCTTTATTTTCATATTTTAGGGATTTGATCCCTGAATCCAAAATAATCACCTTTGAAAGGTTCCTCACTCCTTTCTTGCCAAATAAATTTCTAAAATGTGTCTAACATGATATCATTCAACCATATAATACTTCATCAAGACCTTCAAATCATGAAAACACACCTTGATCAACATTTTCAACTTTTTGCTAGTAGCACCTATAGGTGGACTTTGTAGGTTATAGGGCAGTGAGGTTGAACTAGTTGGTAGTATGCATGATATAAATGCTCAATGAGGTTTTGATACTCTCAAATAATCTTAATGTATTCTTAAAACCTTGAAAGGTTTGAGGCAAGTTCCAAAACTTTAACATAATTTTTTCAATACTTATAAGTATTGATGGAAATTGCAAGCTAGGAAGTGAGAATAAAGAAACATGAAACATGAGAATAATTTATGGACATTCAAAATATTCTTATTCTCTAAAAATATCCAAAGGTAATACAAAACATTATAAAACCTAAAACAAGATCAATTATCTTGGTTTTCAACATGACCTTCTCTCCATGGCACCTGTAGATGGACATTCATGGCTAACTGACTGAACATATTTCATATGACTACCACCATAGACCTTTTGTGCTATTTTGAAGGTCCAACCTAACTATTCATACAATAATAAAATATCAAACACCTTTTTGACTCTCCATTACTCCTCTATAAATGTGATTAGAGCTTAAAACATAATGACTATAGTTGAGAGTAAGGTTGACTATGACCGTAGTATGACTGAGTGTTTGATCAAGGTCTGATGTTTTAAGGTCAAAAATGGAGGGAAGGTGAATTTTATGGCATGGAAACATGGATAAAATCATATTACAATCATTTTTAGTCCTTGTAGAGAAATAAACATTCTATAAATGATGAAACTTGATTGAGATCTCACATGGTGGCTCTTTTCTGCAACTTGAGTTATTTTATCAATGAAATCCTTTCCAAATGTGAAACCAAGCATGGGAGACATTAGAGGAAAGATTTAAAATCCTTTGAAAGTAATATTAGTAGTTGTTTTATATGGACTTATCCACATGAGAAATAAACCTACATGGTATGGCATCTAATAAGCAGAAAAACATAGTCAACTTGTGAAGGATGGTTCATAAAGAACAAGTGACAAATCCTTAAAATCTTGTTATGAAAATTAATCTCTCTAATTTTACTATCACCCCCTATATTTTTTTTCTAAAAATTCTCTAACTAGCTGTACTAAATACAAACTTGTTAACTGGTTCTACATGTCTATGAGGATGATGAAAGAACATAATGGTTTTTGACCATTTTTATTTATTTAAATCTAATAAAATGCTAAGATGAATATATGGAAGTTGAAGAGTCATCCTAGGAGGTTACCACATGTCACACTCCCCTATAGGTCGTACAAGTGCCAAACTCTTCCTTTTTTAAGTTATTTTCTCAATTATCAATTAGAGGACCTGTATATTTTTAAATAGATTGACATTCTTGATAGGTAATATAAAAAATTATATGTTTGAAGGAAAACTAGGACACTTAGACACCTTGAAAACCATACTAATTTCATATATGACCCCTAAGTGACTCAAAATGCAATAAGGACTAATTAGACCATGACCAAGGTGAAAAATATATGATATGACATTAAATAAACCCTATAATATTATATTAGACTAATATATAAGTTTTTTACTATAGGGGAGTTGACCTATTTTGACTTGTGGTCAAAATGGTGGACATTCTTGGTAATTTCCCAAGGGTGGTATGTTTGTTATGCCAAGACTAGTTGCCTAATCCTATCCATTGGGCTATGAAGTCACATGTACAATAGTTTAACACAAAAATTGATTTTAAAATCACACCAAACAATGGAAAACTAACAAAAACTAGAACATAAGACATGAAACTAAACCAACACACACTTGTGCTTCATGAGCACTTATGGAACCTACACACAAAAACAAAACTAACTCAAACACTAACTAAGCTAAGATAAACACTTCCTCTTGGATCAAAGGGGAGGTTTAAAACTGCTATTTCTTCATAAAATAGAGGAATTAATGATTCATGTAGCCTTTTCATCCTTTGAATTGATTCATCCATCTTCTTCATGGAGTTTTCCAACTTCATTGGCATGGTGTTCAGTGAGAAATAAGTAGTTCTAAATAAATTAGCTATAGAAATGAAATCTTATTACATCCAAACAAATTCAAATTTCTCATATAGTTCCTCAACTATAACCTAAAATGCTTATTCAACAAGACAACTTATTGATCACCATGGTGCTCTCAATAAGATAGGTTTCTCCTCAATTAAAATCTCTTCAAGCTCATCCAGGAGCTTTGCATATTCTACCAAATCTTGGTCATTATCCTCCATGGAAGACTCTTTCTTCACCTTGTTATGTATTTGACCCTCAACTTGGTAAAGATGTTCAAGCTCTTGAAAGAGCATCATTTTCATCTACCAATCATCTTTGTCTTCCTTGTCATCTAAAACCACTACTTCTTCAATCTTATCTTAATGTATGAGGTCATCAAGATGGTGTTATTCATACTCTAATACATCTAAGGGTAATTTAAAATCAGATAGAGGTATTGAGTCATCTCCAATAACTATGACTTTTACCTTGGTCTCATAAGACTCTTTTAGGACTTCAACTTCTTAAGGAGTTACTTGACCTTCATCCCTTACAGTACACTCCATTTCATACTTGAGATGGTCATCCACTACTTCATGATCAGATATGGAATCTTCTTCAAATACCTCATTCTTCAAGTCTTGGTCATATTACTCATGGATAGCTGCAAAAGAGTCTTCAATATTTTTCTCCTAATTCAAAAAGGTTAAGTTTCCCTTGTTTCACCAAGGGGAGTCCGTAGGGTGATCTCTTCCTCATAGTCACTTGTGACATCTTCTTGGTTATTCATGACTTAGATTTTCTCACCTTCACTTGCTTCTCTCAATATGGGCTCTTCCTCAAGAAAAGGTGAGGTGGAAGGTTGATGGATAAGCTCATTTAAAGGAGATGGAATATGAAGTGTAGTGGAAGGTTGAATTGGAGATGGAGTGTCAGTGGTATTAGAGGGCTTGTGAATGGATTTAAAAAAGAGGAATGCACTAGTAAGCTCATAGGGAATTGAATTTTTGGGCTGATTACAAGAAAGAATACCTACATAATTAAGAGTTGCATCTTACCAATAGATTTCTTGAAATTATTCAATAATGACATGTTCATTTTTGACCTCTTTATCTCCGACATACTCAACCTATCTATTGAGCATTAAGGGCACTTTTTTGTGAAGTCCATTTGTTTTTTGATATCCCATTGAATTCCATACTCAACCACATTCTATGCACTCATCCATTTTTGGAAAAAAATTCTTAACCACCCCATGAGATGATTGGGAAGCACATAAAAATTTTCATCCCATGTTCCTATATTGTCGTCACTATCTATCAACTATGATAGGAGTGATAAGAAGGATTGGACATGAGATGGGGTTGATGGAGGAGGAAGAAGGTAATGATGTGGATCAAGACCAAATTCATCTTGTTGAATTTTAGCCTAAAAATATCCACATGTTGCCTTATAATATATTTTTTTAATAAACCATGGAATCATTTGATTCCACATGAATAGACTCATAAGGATCTTCTTGGGGTTGATAGAGATCATAGTATGAATGATAGGGCTCATATTAGGGAAAATAAGGAGGCATTTATTGATAATTTTCTTGGTATCCTTCCTCATAGGGATGTATAAAAACATGGTGTCAATATGGAGAGGGAAATGGAGGACTCTATGGATTCTATGGATCATAGGATTTATAGCCATTATGATAGGACTATTGAGGAGTAAAATATGGTTCATAACAAGGCTGATAAGGAGGCTCATGATAGGGTTATTCACCATATATATTTATATAAACACCATAACTTAAATGAGATAAAAAAAATTGATAAAAAAATATTCAATGAGATATACTTGGGCTGATTACAACTAGAATTTATCATTTGGAGTCACCATTGGTGTTAATTTACTTGCTTCCAACTACTAATTAGAGGAAATACATAACAATAATATTTCCACTCTATTGGACCTTGGTCCTACTAGGTATGCCAAAAATCTTATCACCAAATATTTAACCATAGAAGAGGGTATTTAATCCTCTTCCATATTTGGGAAACATGGGAAAACTTTTAGGTATGTAGGTGTACCTATAGTATAAGTGAGCCTCTATATTTAATGACTAGCTCCTTGAATGTATCTCGAAGTGTTTATCACCTAAACTCATGGTTTATTATGGGAAAAGAGTTATATTTTACATGAAATTAATCTCCTTTAATGGGGTGATACATCAATATGTCTTCCACATGACCATCATACTTTGTTCACTAAGAATAAAATCATACAAACTAGCTTCAAAGTCCTAGAAGGTTTCTAATATGAGTGTTTCAATATAAAGGTGTGATGTATGAAGTAACACAAGGAAAATGAACCAAAGGGTATATTGAACACTAAAAGGACAATCATACACTTTAAATGAGCCTAACACACTTGAATACACTCTATATGACCTATTAGAATAGGAAATCTTATACAAACATGAAATGATAAGGGAATAAAGGATAGTGAATTATCACTTTACATAACCATAAATCATTGGAAACCTTATAAAATTGTTCATGAACTAAAAACTAAATTTAAATTAATGATAAAATGAAAAATATATTTTCATTCCATCATGGCTTTTCCATACATGGTGTGGTATTATATTATAAAAGCTAAAATGGTAGTTACTTATAGAACTTGAGTGACAAGGGGGAAAAGAAAAGTACAAAGGTCAATAGAAAATTTTTAAGATCAATATGAGGATATAAATATGTAGTATAATGTATTAGGAGATATACCATGAAAATTATGATAGGACAAATGGCCCTCCAAGTCATGAGACTCATGAAATGTGGTGTAAAATTCCTCATTCTACACAAGAATACTACCTTTATCACTCAACCCTTTTAGAACGTCCCAAACTAATTAGGGATATATATCATGATTTAAATAATAGGGAGGGGTTATTTACATTCTCTACCATGCATTGGATACATTCCTAATCATTTGGATTCTTCTAGAAGTGAGTTATCACTAGCTACATTCAAAGAAACTCATCTTTTACTCACCTCTCACACTTGGTCTCAAAATTGGCTTAAATTGTCTATGAAAATTAATAAAATGGGGTTATTGATACTTTTAAATACCCTAAATGGCCTTATACTACTCATTTATACCTTAAAGGCCATCTACTTGAAGTTCTTACCCTTGTCATTATGTTTCTCACTTTCCCAATTTTGACTAGCTGAGATGAAGCTACCTCTAGGAAAAATTATGATATTTTCTTCTACATTTAATGTTCATATTAAGTTATTACAAGTCTAAATATTTATCTTAAAGTTTTTTTCATCTCTTGTAACCTCTTAGTGCATGGAAAACATAAAAAATAGTCAAATAAAGCCAAATTACCTCTTGTTCATACAAGTAGGGAACACCTCAATAGGATAGAGGGAATACTTAGAGAGTAATATTTATCATATAATAACTTTAATTCTCATTCCATCTCATATAGATATCTCTCTATCCTTGTTTTCCTAGTTGGGTCCTCACTCAGGGTATTGTAGGGTTTTAGGTTCATTTTGTTCTTAAGATTTGTTCATAGAGATGTGACATTGCAATTAGAAAAAAATACAAAATATAACTTCTTATGACCCCTTTCAACATTCCCAACCTCCTTTGACATCCATGCACAACTTGTAAGAATATTTTAGCATCCAAAGTTACCCTATCAAGCTTAGTTCCTCATTTTGCACAGGCCTAAGTTATTTTTGAGTCAAAAATGGATTTATTGTGAACTTATCTAAATAAATTAAATTAAAACACATCCTATATTACTTCAAAAACCCTACCTAATAGGCCTATCTGCATCCTTGAATGTTTAGGGTACCCTATTGACATTCTAACCATTTTTCATGATCATAAATGTTTTTAAATATATTATTAATCTATACAAACCCCCATAAAGGTTTATAATAGTCTCTACTCCTTTTCATCATTCCTTTTCCTTATAATCAACCAATTTGCACGCTAGGGGAGTACCCTTTATCTGAGCCCTTTATCCTAATTGTATCCAAAATAAAAATCATATTGAGACTATCATGATCATGATGGAGATTTTATAGGAATTTTTATCACTTATACTCCTACATAACTCTACCAACACCCTAATTGGTCAAGACTGAGGTCATATGGCTATGACTATGTTTCTCTTTCCTATAGGTGGTCTTGTATGATTTAATCTTGAAGGAAATGTTTAGAGGCCTTTTTTATAATATATTAGGGTAATTATAATTTTTTTTAAACACATATATATATCATAATTATGCAATGACAACACTCACAACCCCCAAACTTACTCATTGTTCATCACAGTCAACCACAATCAACTATGTTAAGGAAAAAGGAGCTTGTAGGTGGACATTTTAATCTCTTGATAATTTTTAAATATGATATATTACCATTATGAGGTCTCAGGATATGTTTTTTAACTTTTAACTTTATCTTTTTTATTTATTTTACATGCTTAGGCTTGAGCCATAGACCATGCATACCTATAATCAACTATAGGTGGTATTTTTAAACCAAAGTATACATATAGGTGTACCTACTAAGCCAAAATACCTAGTTATCCAGCTCAAATTTGATAATTTTTGGAACCAAATTCATTTACCAACTCAATAAGGTCAACTAACATGTAAATATTCTTTTATGTTACAATTTTTGGGGTTAATATCATTTTGACTTCAAGTCCTATGGATGTCACTATCTAGACTCAGTGTTCAAAAGTGTACCTTTGGGCCTTTCAAAAACTTCCTTCCACTAATTATCTACCCTCTAATTTTTTAAAAACTCTTCCCTTATGTGGGGGATATAATATATGCACATTTAGTTACATCTAAAATCTTGGTAACCTTGTCATATGATATCAATAAAATGGCAAGGTAATTTGTTTTCATATTTTAGGGATTTAATCCTTGAATCCATAATCATCACCTTTGAAAGATTCCTCACTCCTTGATTTCCAAATAAATATCTTAAATGTGTCTACCATCTTATAATTAAACCATAAAATACTTCATCAAGACCTTCAAATCATGAAAACAAATCATGATCAACATTTTCAACTTTTTACTAGTACCACCTATAGGTGGAATTTGTAGGTTGCAAAGAAGTGAGGTTGAACTAGTTGTTAGTATGCATGATATACGAGTTAAGTGAGGTTTAGATCCTCTCAAAGACCCTTAATTTATCCTTAAAACCTTAAAAGGTTTGAGGTAAGTTTCAAAACTTTAAATCAATGTTTTCAATCCCCTATAGGTATTTATGGAAATTGTAGGCCAGACAGTGAGAATAAAGAAACATGAAACATGAGCATAATGTATGGAAATTCAACAAGCTCATATTATCTAAACATCTCTAAATGGAATACATAAAATTAGAAGACATAAAAAATGATCAATTGTCTTGGTTTTCAATGTGACCACCTCTCCATGGCACCTAGAGATGGACATTCATGGCTGACTGACTGAACATGTTTCATATGTAAACTTAATCATCTATAAACATGAACAGAGATCTAAACATCATGATTATAGCTGAGAGCAAGTAGAAGATTAATTGTGAGCTTATCATGACTAAGTGTTCGATCAAGGTCTGATTTTTTAAGGTCAAACATGGAGGGAAGGTGACAATTGTGGCATGGAAACATGAAAAACATCATATTATAATCATTGATACTCCTTGTAGATAAATAAACATTCTACAAATGATGAAACCTGACTGATATCTCACATGGTGGCTTCTTTTTTAACTTGAGTTATTTGATCCATTAAATCCTTTCCAAACATGAAACCAATAATGGGATACATTATATGAGAGAGTTAACATCCTTTTAAAGAAATATAAGTAGTTGGATTGTATGAACCTATCCACATGAGAAGGAAACCTGTAGGGTATGGGGTTTAATAAGAAAAAAAACACAATCAACCTATAAATGATGGTTAATAAATAAAAAGTTACCAATAATTAAAATATTTATATTAAAATTAATATCTTTTAGTGTAATTTCACCCCCCAAAATCATTTGGTTTGAAACTTTTCCAACTAGTCATACTAAGCACTAACCTGTTGACTAGTTCTGCATGTCTAAGAGAGTGATGAAGGAGAAGAATATTTTTAAACCATTTCTAGTGATTATAAAGATGATAAATCACTAATATGAGTCCAAGGAAGTTTAAGAGTCATACCAAAATGTTTCCACACGTGTCACACTCCCTTATAGGCTATGCAAGTGCCAAACTCCTCCTTTTTCAATTCTTTTCTTGATTATCAGTTAGAGAACCTACAATTTTTTAGATGGATTGACATTCCTAATAGGGAATATGAAAAATTTAACATTTTAATGAAAACTAATACACTTGGGTACCTTTAAAATCATTCCACTTTCATATATGACCCCCAAATGACCCCTAAGTGACTTAAAACGAAATAAGCACTAATTAGACCATGACCAATGCTTAAAACATATAATATGAAATATTATACACCCTATAACATTATATTATACCCATATAAAAAAATTTTAATAGAGAGGGGTTGACCCATTTTGACTTGTGGTCAAAATGGTCATTAGGAACTAACCTCAAATGTTTACTGTGGCCCAGTTAGCCGGTTCAACCATTGTTGTAGCTAGTTCAATTCATGATTTACCTAGTGATATAGAGGAGTACCATCCTTGATTCTCTCTTTTTGGGTAAAAACTATAGAGGAACATATGAGATCCTTCAAAACTTATATTTTATTATTGAATGTAATTCATGAGGACTTTACATGCAAATTATTCCTCTTTACCCTACAAGATATTGCTTATGATTATTTCCTTAATCTTTCAAAAAAATTAATTACATCATATAACCTATGCCGTGAAACATTCATTTCAAAATTCATGAAGGTTACCAACCCTACTATGGTATACCAATATTTTTTTTGTATAAAAATGGAACCCAATAAACCATTTATAAATTTTAATGAAAGACTCTAAAATATGCATAGTCATGGGAATGATGTGTATAGACATGTTACTACATTAACCCTTGAGATGTATAAAAATGCCATAGATTCTGAATGCAATATTCCTATACAAAGCTTAAAATATCAATAATTTTCTAGATATTTATGCTAAAGCCATTAACATTTATAAATAGTTGAATGCATGATCACAAGCTTTGGCCTTACCCAACATTTATCCAACTTTAATACCCTTGGATCCTATTCTAAATTCCAATTCAAGTGTCCTTGCCAATAATCAAAACTAGGTATTTACTTAGTTGTCTTTAGCACATGATACACCAAACCATAATCTAATATTTTTGAATAATCCTACACATCTAATAAAAAATTAGAATCAAGCTTTAGTCCTAATTAATTATTCTATCACAAAGGTGACAACTTCTAAATCTACCAAATCTGAATTATATGCCATCCAATGCATAGTGAAAAAACTTAGCAAAACATTTTTAGGCATGCAAAAATTCTTAGGGAATAATTTAGGGGAAATGTATAATAGGAAATTTACATTATATAGGTATAATATACTATTAAATAGGTTAAGAAATAATTAGGATCCACATCTCAACAAATTACTTGAGATGAACATTTGTGAGGTAGCCTTACCTAACTATTGTAGAGTTCATAGTATAACCCAACACAATGAATTAGATTGCATAGAATTATGTACTAACTTTGAAATATTTTAAAAAGAGATGTAAAGATATAATATTTCCCCAAATTACCCTGATCCATCCACATATATTGCCCCCAGTACCTTTAGTACTATAATGGTGTTTGACACATATGAATTCCCATTCCCTATTGAGTATGATAATGAACCAGAAGAAAACACATGAGATTCATGATTTAAAAAAATTCCAAATAAATAACTATAATATGAGAAATGAGAATCAATAATCTATCATGACTTATACACCTTCAAACAATAATGCAATCACTCCTCCTTATTTGAATGCTAATAATAATCTACCCAATCCTAAAGGAAATGATAAATAAAAATACATTGATCCACACAAAAAGGGTAGATACAACATAGTGGAAGACATGAATAAAATCAAGAGACATTTTACCCTTCATGAGTTGGCTTTAATCATAAAGTAGAGGGAAAATTTTCTCAAAGCTTTAACTAGTAAGCCATCTTCTAAAAAATAGAAGGCTGCACACACAAACATGTTTATCTATAAAGATAACCCTGAGGTCCTACCTTTCTTATTTACTATTATAATTTTTTTGGAAAAAAATGTGTACAAATTAATATTTTACTCAAGTTTTTTAGCCAATGTGATACACACCAAAATATGTAAGAAATTAGGATTGACCCCAAATAAATCCAAAAGATTGGTTTTATACGTAGACACTTTTATAGTCCTAGTTATTGGGGAGTTGTTAAATTTTCATATGTAACTTGGTTTTAAACCACATGTTTAAAAATAAATTGACATCATTTTATTTGACATATTAGAAAGGAGTAACCAATCATATTAGAGTTGATAAATAACTAAAAATGAAACATCACATAATACAATGTTGAAAACAAAATATTTAAACTTTCTTCATAACATGTAGGGGTTTACACCTTCATGATTAAACTTGAGAATAATGAAATAGAAGTTGAAGGTCCTTCAAAATTATGGAACTTATATTTTGATGGTCCTTGATTCAAATAAGGTTTAGATGTAGGTATAACTTTGATTAATCATGATGGGAGGTAATATTTCATGCATTTTTATTATAATTTCCATGCACTAACAATCATGCATAATATGAATCCTTGATCTTGGGCTCAAATTAACATTAAAACACAATGTTAAACAACTTGTAATGTTTGGAGATTTAAAGCTAGTTGTTAACCATGGTAGGAGTCAATCAAGGTTAATTTTAAGAGACCATATCAAAAACCCCCTTAGGTTTATTTAGGTGAATCTGATTTGTATCCTTGGTGAATATGATTTTTTTTTTTTAAATTCTGCCTTCTTAATTTTTTTGTACAACTATCCATCTACACATTTAAAACATATATATTGTGGGATAAAGTTGAAAATAGTATAAAATTTTCCTAAAACTTAATATTATTACATATTTGGATTCTTTTTGAAGAGATATGCAATTTCTAAAAAGATCACCTCAAAATGAGTTCGTATGCAAAAGTTATAGCCTCCAGAAGTTGGTGCTCAGTTGCATCACATCACACTCTTGCTCAAAAATATTTTTCCACCTAGAATCATATTGTCTCCGAGAAGAATGAAATTTTTTTGATTACTCTTGAAGAGCTATACAATTCAAAAAAATTTTTGCCTCAAATGGAGTTCATGTACAAAAGTTATGGTCTCTAGAAGTTGGTGTTTAGTTTCATTGCATCATACTACCACCTGACAACATGATTCCACCTAGTATAATTTTTACACCCAAACTAATGTTGTTTCTTAGTAGTATGAAAATTTTGGATTCATCTCAAAAATATATACAATTTTTTTAAAAAATTGCTTCAAACTTAGTCCATATGTAAAACTTATAGCCTCTATAAGTTGTTCAGTTGCATCGTAACATACCACCAGGTGACAACATGTTCATTTCAGCCTAATCATCCTTAAAACCCTTCCATTCCCATATTTCCCATTCATGATGTGCACTTGTATGTTCAATCAAAATCAACTAGGGTTTGCACTTGTGAGAATTTAAGGGATGAAATTATTAATATAGTCAAGCTAATTTTAGAATTGAAAAATAAAACCAAATATTACATGAAAATATTATATTATTGGAAAATTAGATCATAAGACAAAAGCCTCCAGGGCACACTAGTGTCAATCATGTACATTAATCTTCACCTAGTTAATTTTTAGAAAGAAATGTTATATATCAAAATAATAAATCACAACAAAGTGCATCTACAACTAGTGATTTGAAAAGTATTCAAATATTAAATATAAGTCGAAGTGAGATTTTAAGGCAAATGATTAAATCTAAGTTGATCAACTTACCTACTCCACATTTAGTGAAGAGATTCAAATATTATTGTGCATATTATAGAATACATGGACACCACACTTATTCATATTTATCATTGAAAATAAAATTACAATAGGTACTTGATATAAATGACTCAAATAGTGACACATCATCCAAACAACATATAGTGGCACATTGTAATCACATAAAAATTACACTTGAGTTCTAAGAGTACTAATTAAGACCACATATCCCTAGATTAACCATAAACCTATCTTAAGGCTTATTTTCAAACTTATCTAGCCTTTATGTGAGCCACAAACATCCCTAATAATCCCTAAAGTAGTCCTAGACCCTCATTCTTGCATCTTGGCCCTTCATGCCTCAAGTTTTATCACTTAGACACTAGTGCTAATATTTCAATTTTGGTGTTATTACCCTTTCCCTCCTTTTTGTATAGATGGATACCTTATCAAATCTTAGACCTCCTAGGGTCATCCTAGACTTATTTTAGAACCTACACAAAAACTAGAATAATATATATACATGAGTTTTATCTCTCTAACCACTAGATGGAAATGAGATGAAAATTACACATACAAACTCAAAGCAAGTTGTGCACAATTAAGGTTATCAATACCTATTATTCCCTACTTATTCATATAACCATCTACAACATTCCTAATCTCAAATTATTGAGATTTACTATCTCAAGCACATTCAAAGAATTCAAGTCAACCATCATACTAGCTTCACTTGCACTTACACTAACACTTAAGCGGGGATAACTAAATTAGACTTGATCCCTCTTTGGAGTATTGGTATGAATGCAACTCCAATCATAGTTAGGTATTGAGGATGTCCAACCTCCCTCACTAATAAACACACTTTTTTGCTTGTATCAATCAAATGCCCTGGCTACATGGTGAATTAGGGTTTTTTTTATAAAATTAGTCAAAATAGGTCATCTACAGGGTTTTAAAACTTGTACATGTAGGAAAAGTCTTGATATACCTAGACACAGGTGCACTTAGAAGCTTAAAATTATTAATCATAGAGGAAACTACCACCAAAATAAGGACACTAGCACTAGATGGTGCTACTATCCATAAGACACTACTACTTAGGAAGGATTTTAACCCTTAGATCATATTTGTGACACTCATTCTAGCCTCTACCTTAGTTTTTATCATCTATATCATCCATCTCAATCATTTTCTAGCTAAGTTCTCATTTACATTATTTATTATTATTTTAGAAAGGTTAAATTTAGTCAATTCTATAATAAATTAGTGGTTATATTTATTTCATATTTTTACCCTAATTTATTATACTTAACTCTTTAACAACATAAGATTTACATTCATCTAAGTCCTAAAAGGTTGAAACATTTGTTGAACCTAACTTACTTCAAATATTGTGCAAACCCTAACCCTAGATAACTCTAGGATCTCTGTTTCCATCCTTATAGGACCCTCAACTAGAATTATACTTCATATAATCATGATAATAATGACATATGAAGTTAATTACTTTTTGATGCAAAGTTTTCTAGCTTCTCTTGCAGGCTTGTTTCCTTTTATTTGGAATGAATTCAAAGATGAAATAAATACACATGTACATGATGTTTTAAATTATTTAAAATATATGGCATATTTCATAGCATGTTATATTTCACTTATGTGGAATTCCATTACGAAGCCAACCCTCACACACATAGAGGATTCAGTACATAAGCTAACAATTGTGTTTCAAGTTTCAATGTCATATCTTATACACAAGAAAGAATATCCTTTTCCTCCTCATCTCAATGAGGGTGATAACTAATTTCCCTCTAACCATGTACATTTTATCACTATCCATGAGATGAAGCAACATATACTCTTGTTACTAATGCCCATACTCAGCCTATCCACATCTGTCCCCTATAGGGCATGTGCCTCAAGTTCAATAAAAAGTAACTAGGGTTTGTACTTATGAGACTCTAAGGGATCAAATTATCAGTATAAGTAAGCTAATATCATAATTACACAATCAAAATTAGTTATTGAGTGAAAAGGTCAAATTATTGGCAAATCAAATTACATGTACAAATTGTTTATAATATACTCATGTTCATCATGTATATATATCTATACCTAGCAAAGCTATGGCCAAAATTCTTTCATATCCAAATCATCAAGTACAACACAATGCATCTAGTATAACTAATTCAAAAATATTACAAGGGTCCAATAAGAATTTAAGTGAGATACTAAGGGAAATGATTAAATCTAAGTTGATCAACCTACCTCCTCTACACCCAGTGAGGAAATCCATATATTATTATTAATATCATATAATGCATAGGCACCACACCAATTCATGTTTAACATTGAAAAGAAAAATACATAGATTATGGATACATATGTTTCAAATAGTGAGACATCATCAAAAAATAAAAAATGGCACATCTACACATTTAAAAAGGGTCAAATTTAGAAATAGTATAAAAATGGTTACTAAAGCATAACGCAAAAAACAAAAGGTTCATAAAGCATAATTAGTAAAAGAAACAAACAACAAGCACAAGTAAAACAAGTAAAAGATGTAAATCCACCTCTCCAAAATGAGTCTCAACTTTCAAAGTAGTATGGGTTTGGTAAAACATATCTATAATAGTTTGATTATCATGGTCAAGGTTTGGCCAAGCAGGCCCAAGACATCACTACTCTATTCTAGTAGTTGATAATGTTAGTCAACAATGTTTGGGATTTATTGAACATCCTAAGTCAAATCATTCATAGATATAGTTTATCAAGGTAACAATTCTAGATACATAGGAAATGTTATAGAAAGAGCAATAACTTAAATTATAAATTAAAAATCATGCTAAGCCAACAAGCACTCTCAAAAAATGCTTTCTATCAAAAAGAGCTTCCACATCACCATATGTATACAATAAGAAAAATTTCAAAGGGAAAAATCACAATTAATATTCCAAATCATAATTCAAAAAGGTCAACTCCATAGTATGAGGTAATTCCCTCTATCATTATAGGTTATTATGATTATTATGATTTCAATGATGAAAAATACCCAAATTCATACTACAACACCATTTAACTCCAGCATAGTAATAAAAAGCATGAGATATTACCATTCCTATACTTGACATAAACCATAGTGATAGTGAGTCTCCTGTGAGAATCATCAGTTAGTATTGTTCCTCCTTTATTGTGCATACTTTCCTTATTTCTCATTCCTTGTGCATACTTTCCTTATTTCTCATTCCTTATTTAGACTTAGTATATGTACATCTTAGATATTACACATACTTGTATTACATGTTCATACATACTTTGATTTCTAGCTTTCCTAGTTCAGATTTGATTATATTGATAACTCCTTGAAGAAATAGTTTGAACCTTGTCCCCGCTTATGTGAGAGCACAATTATTTTATTAATTTTCAAAAAACCAAGTACATAAGGGTGCCTTTACTCTGTTAACCCTTTTCCATTGAAAACATAGATTATATAGAGTTTACCATGACCGGTAAAATCAACTAATCCTATAACCAACTATTTATAGGGAAACAACCCATAAGGTAGTTATAATTAATAAACACAACATGAAAACTACCTAAAACTAAGTAACTTTATTTTATGGGGGTGTCTTTAATAAAAAGATGCATTCCCCATTAATAATTATTATTTATTAACCTACCAAAAATCTAACTTAATGTTAAGACTTTGGAAAAAGTCCTAGCAAACCCCCCTATGATCCAAAGTTAGGTCTTTGGACACATACCAAGCATTTTTCTAAATTTTTCAAATTTAATTCTATCAAGGGGTTTTGTGAAGATGTCAGTTGTTTGATCGGTAGCTGGGAAATATATTAGATCAAGAGCTTTCTTTACCACCAGCATTCATAGATAATGGTATTTGACATCCATATGTTTTGTTTTGTCATGAAACATAGGATTCTTGGACATCTTGATTACACTTTGATTATCAATGTATAACTGTGTAGGAGAAAACTAATAAACCTAAATATCTTCAAGAATACGACATAGGTAAACAATTTCTCTAGAAGCATCCCATGCTGCAATATACTCTAATTCTGCTAATGAATTTTCCATTGTATCCTATTTCTTACAACACCAAGCAATGGTAGCTGAACCCATATGCATAGTGTATCCTATGGTTGACACTCTGTCATCCACACATCTGCCAAAACCTACATCACAATATCTAATAATTTTTAAATTCTTGTTGCGATGGTATTCAAGGCCATATGTTTTCATTCCCTGAAGGTAATGAAGTACTCATTTTATTACATGCCAATGAATTTATTTAGGCTCATGCATAAACCTAGATAAAATTCCAACTAAAAATGAAATATCGAGCTTGGTAGTCATCAAGTATATCAATCCTCCCACCAATTGTCTGTATGTGGTGCCATCAAAAAAATCACTGCTATCATCCTTAGACAATTTCAAGTTACTTTCCATGAGAGTGAGGGCAGGTTTACAATCACTCATGTCAAACCTATCTAATAACTCAAAAATATACTTAGTTTGTGAAATGAAAATACTATGCTCTTTCTGAGTTACCTCTATGCCTAGATAGTAGTGAAGAAGTACAAGATATGTCATCTCAAACCCATCTTTCAATTCCTTCTTCACAGACTTGTTATGGTTTTCATCATTACCTGTGATAAACAAGTCATCGACATAGAGAACAAGCATCACCATTTTCTTACCCTGCACTCAAAAATAGGGAGTATCATCATATTCACTATGATGGAAACTAATGGATTTCAATTATGAATCCATTTTATCATACTAATCCCTAGGTGCCTATTTGAGCCCATACAAAGCTTTTATCAATTTACACACTTTGTGTTCAACACCCACCTGTTCAAAACCCTAAAGTTGTTTCATATATACTTCTTGTAAATCACCATTTAGAAAAACACTTTTAACATCCAATTGATGTACTTTCCAACCATTTTGTGTTGTTAAGGCAAGTACCATATGAATAGTGTGCTATTTGGCAATTGGTACAAATGTTTCCTCATAGTCAATACCTTCTTGTTGCGCATATCCTTTTGCAACAAGTCTTGCCTTATGTTTATCAATGGAACCATCTAATTTATACTTAGTCCTATAAATCCATTTACATCTGATGGGTTTAACATGTGGAGGAGGATCAACTAAAACCCATGTATTATTGCTAAGTATGGAATCATACTCACATTTCATTGCCTGTTGCCAAACATGTTCAGTAGATGCCTCCTCAAAAGTGGATGGCTCAAAGGAATAAGTAGTAACAACCATAGGATAGTGTACCTATTTTCAAGAATTCTTAGGCCTTGTTAAACCAACTTCATCTGCTTTCAAGTTAGAAAAAGTCCTTTGAGCCCATTTTGGATGCTTAGTCAAATTATTCAAATTAGGAACTCCAAAATTCTAATTATGTGCATCATTTGAAGGGGTACTTAGATAATTTTCAACAATTTTTAAGTCATCAACCTGTGAACTTGTAGATGAAGGAGAGGAAAGTTAAGGAATTTGAGTCTCATACCATAACTTCAAAGAGTTATCCCCATTATTGATACCCTTCTCTTTTTGTATTTTTCCTCTCTAATCTATCAAGTTGAGAATCAATCTCTGCAGTGTTCATAGTCCCAAACTCATCAAATATAACATCTCAACTCACTATGAATTTGCCTAAAATGAAACCCCTTTTATCTTTAGAATAACCAAGAAAGATGCATTTTCAACTTCATGGTTCCAACTTAGTTCAATGTTTAATAGGAACCAAAGAAAAACAAAGACATCCAAACACTTTCAAGTGTTTAACTTTTGGTTTAAACCAATACCATGCCTTATATGGAGTTTTTCCCAAAAGTGCAATTATGGGGGACCTATTTCTCAAATACACTGCAGTACCAATGGCTTCTGCCCAAAACTTATGATAAAGCTATTTATAGTGCAACATGGCACATGTCGTGCCCTCTAAAGTTTTATTCATCCATTCAGCTACTCCATTTTTTTGTGGAGTATAAGCATTAATATATTGTCAATGAATGCCATGTTCTCAATAATAATCTAAAAAATCATTTGAGGTATACTCACCTCCATTATCTGAATGAAGAGTAACCAAATGTGAACCTATTTATTTTTTGACTAAGTGTAACTAATCAACAAACTTAGTGAAAACTTTAGATTTGTTTTCATAAAAAATATCCAAGTCATTCGAGAAAAGTCATCAATAAATAAGACAAAGTATCTACACCTACCAATGGATGACTTTTTCATGTCACATACATCACTATGAACTAATTGCAAACACCTTTTAGCTCTCCAGGATGACTGTTTAGGAAAATTTTCCCAATTTTGTTTACCCAAAACACATGACTCGCAAAGAATACTATCTTTGTGGAAAGTGGGAAACCCATTCACCATACCATATCTTTTCAAATCAACTAAAGAGTGGATATTAAAATGTCCATAGTGAAGATGCCATCACCACTGTGTAGACATAGTACCTGTACCTATGTCAATAACTATCACAAGTTTTAGAGTGGGAAGAAGCACTTTACAATGTAATCTAACCAAGTTTCCATCTTCATATCTTGTATACATTGTTTTATAATCATCTTTCACTGAATTGATGTAAATGAGCCCATTTTCAAGCACAATTTGATAACCTTTCTTTCAAATAGTTACCAAAGAAAGTAATTGCTTCTTCACTGTGGGAACATACCAAACATCCTCCAAGTTTTTTATAAACCCATTAGGAAGAAGAATTTGAATAGATCCAAGTCCTAGTGGTGTATGCATAGACTTATCTACCAAGGAAAATGGAGAGAGAGAAGCTTCCTTGAAAGACCAAAATAA
Source organism: Torreya grandis (assembly GCA_037957365.1). Lineage (NCBI taxonomy): Eukaryota > Viridiplantae > Streptophyta > Pinopsida > Cupressales > Taxaceae > Torreya > Torreya grandis. The sequence continues at coordinate 4,336,133 of JARHVA010000479.1, read as the reverse complement.
ATCTCTCCTAAATGTCATGTGTTTGGTTGCTCTTATGTCTAAAACCCATACATTTGTGAGCTCATATCTAGCCTCATATTCAATATAATCAATGTGCCCCAAAGTAGTGAATGCAGATTCATGGGAAACATTACTAGACTCATCATAGTCATGATTGGCATGCTGAGCAAAGTTAGACTTAGTCATTTTTTATGGCCTCTAAATTTTATCAAAAGGATTCCTACATTGTGAGGCAATGTGACCAAATTTTTCACATCTATGACACTGAATGACTGATCTAGCTCGACCTCTGCCCCTATATGAGTTGTGACCATGTCCTCGATCACTTGTTTCATGTGATCGATTAGATTATTGGTTATTTGAATAAACCCTACCTCTATTTTGATAGCTACCTCCTCTGTAACCTTGACCCCCTCTATAACTATTTCCTCTATTGTTTTGATGCCCAGATGAAGATGAACTAGGCTTTGACTCTAAAACATAGGCTTCTTCAAATTTCTTGGATTTCTTGGGTAGAGAGAGGTCATGTTGGATGAGAAAATCAAACAAATTATCAAAGGTGATGCTTGTGATCTTGTCAGAGACATGCAACATTTATACAAAATTCTTATGGGATCTAGGTAGTCCTTTCAAAGTAGTAGTGACTATGAGATCATCATCTAGTTTTCCAAACCTAGCCTTAGTGTACTCAGTAGTGATATTTTTCAACTTAGACATATATTATCCCATATACCCATCTTCATCTAATGACGAAGTAAACAACTTCATATGAATATCTATCTTCTTATGCTTAGGTTTATTATCATACAAATCTGATAATGTTTTCCATGCAGTGTAACTATGAGGAGAATTTTCAATATGAACATAAGTATCATGAGTACAATAAGATTTAATGAAGGATAAGGCCTTATAATCACACAAATTTAGTACATCTAATTTATCTTGTTTTGTTTGCAATATGGGATTTTCATTCTTGACAATATCCCATAACTCATTCAAAACTAGTGAAGCCTCCATCAATCATTTCCAATCAGAATAATTAGAAATTGTTAATCTATCACCATCTAAAAGCAAGTTTTGAATTTTTGGCATCTTGAAATAAAATCAAGTGTAATATATAAAAGTGTGACAAAATGCAAAAGAGATGAAACAAATATCACACTCACTGCACAAGACACTGCTTCTACGGGGTTTTTCACTTAACCTCTGCGTAGAGCAAAAAAGGAAAAAAAAAGAATTTTTGATGGGTTTAACACTTAACCTCACCAAAAATCAATTTATTACACCCTTATTTCACCAAATTACATCCTTATTCCACCAATTACACCCTTATATCACCACAACAATGTAAAATAAATAGAATTTAATTCCCATTTTTCAATTTTTAAAATAACACAATACAATAAGTATTCATTTCACAAATTTCAAGGCATATAAAAAACAATTTAAAAGGGAATATTAATTTTCCAAAAAGTATATTCTAAATTAATTTCTTCCAAAAAGAAGGGATTTGAACCCTTGACCTCCTCTTTGCAAGCTTCTTATAAAATGACTTAAACCAATTGCTCTAAGAGCACTTTCAGAATATAATACTAAAAAATTTATACTTATACTGGATTTTGTCTATGAGGAAAAAAAAATACATATATGTAAATAAATCCAATATTTTTCCTTTTTAATCTTCTCAGCCAAGCTTTCTCACGTGGGACCCATCTAATGCAAATATTTGATATCCAAACTTTAGAAACATGAAAAATTTATTTTTTTAGAGTTTAAACCTATGCCATGTTTGCCTAGGATACCATGGCTGCTCCTAGAAATGTTTACTACACCTTCTTTCACTCTTGGAGGCCATAAAAATCTATACAGGCAGGATAAAAATGATTTTGGCTGAGTTTTAGCAAAATTTTTGAGGTATTTTTTGCTAGAAATGATATCAAATTGTAGCCAAGGCATTGGAAGGCCATACAAATAAAAAAAATTCCCATATTTTCTTTTGAGGATTCAAAATAGGGATTTTAATCAGATTTGTAGGTGTTTTTGGATTCAAAAGGGTTGAGAATGAATGCAATTAACAATGGCAGTCATGAATGAAAATTACAGAGGTTTTCAATAGGTAAACAGGCTGTACAAGTTTCTTTTTGCAAAAAAATAATGAATTTAATAACATTTAAATGATAAGAAATTCATTTTTAATACCAGATGAGGAGTTTGAACACAACCTAATGGAGTATGAATGTCTAAAATGACTAGATGGTCATATAAGAGAAATACATAGGTTTAAATGCAAAAGAATATTTGAAAAATTAAAATCATTTAATAATTTTTCAAACATTTAAACCAATAAAATAGTTACTTTATATGGCATACATTTTTTTCATGCCATTTGATTTCACGTGAATTCAACTTTTCACCTTGCCTTCCTTTCAAATTCACTGTGTTGGACAAAACCATGCTCTGATACCACTGATAACTCCTTGAAGAAATAGTTTGAACCTTGTCCCTGCTTAGTGCGAGTGCACAAGTATTTTATTAATTTTCAAAAAACCAAGTACATAAGGGTGCCTTTAATCCATTAACCCTTTTCCATTGCAAACATATATTATATAGATTTTACCCATGTCCAGTAAAATCAACTAATCCTATAACCAACTATTTATGGGAAAACAACCTGTAAGGTAGTTCTAATTAATAAATACAAAACATGAAAACTACCTAAAACTAAAACTAAAACTAAGTAACTTTATTTTATGGGAGTGTCTTTAATAAAAAGAGGCATGCCCTATTAACAATTATTATTTATTAACCTACCAAAAATCTAACCTAATGTTAAGACTTTGGAACAAGTCCTAATATATATCTCTATGTTTCTTCTATTTGAGGGCATTTGAATATGCCATTATTATTTGGATCTAAACCACTTATTTTCATAGTATGCATGCTTTGGATATGTGCCCATATCCTTTTATGTGATTTATTAATTTTGTATATGGACATTTGAACATGTCCTTGCATGTGGCTCTAAGCCAATTTACTTGTTGTTTACATATGTGGATACATGAACCTGTCCTTATATGTATTAATTTATTATATTTAATGACATGTACCCATGTCCCTTGTACTATGGCCCCTTGGGACTATTTTTCATGCCTCATGTGTGTTTTATGTATGCTTTTTTGTATGCATCATGGCCATGACACTTGTCTCTTGCTTATTACACACTCTAGTTTTAGATGCCATGAGGGAAATCATGCATATCCCCTTCCTACTTGGGTGTCATGATGGCCATCATGCACTATCCCCCTGGGTTTCTATTTAGTTATTATGCATATTTATTGTTACATATATTATTATATCTATCTCGATAGCCTTGTTAATGTTATATGTAACATACATCACATATTACAAACTTAGACTCAAATTATCTTACATTTTGATGTTATGTATGCACATTATATTGGATCATTATGTAGATAATATATAAGCTCTGACCAAGACACATATTACAAATATTTTTCTTTTGAGGATAGTTCTTGCATAGGTTTAATAAACACATTCAAAAGAGCGGGCATTCACATGGTTTTGTCACAAATAGGAAGCTATTAGAATACACCCATAGTATAATTTTCAGCACACAAGCTCATATTACATAAATTAGACTCAAGAAAACACAATGGGAAATAATGACACAAAGATCAATATAGTTATATATAAATCAAAATAGTCAGATATTAGCAACCAAAATGGGACACTAGCACCACTTGATGCTACTGTCCAAGATATGGTTCTACTATCTAGTAGCCTTAGCTTTATAAAAGTATAGATTGGATAGAAAATAATAGTAGGTACAATCTAGGTTTGCACAAGTTTAGTTATAGATTTACTAGTTTAGCTTAGATTCATACTAGTTTAGCTCAAATTCATACTAAATTACTCAGACTGGGGGCATCATGCATATCATGATCATTCCCATTTTTGGTTAAGATACTCATATATGGATTATTATAATTCATTTTAGAATCCATATGCTCAGATATTAGATTTGGGGGCATGTGCATAAAATAATGTTTCTATATGCTCATTTACACAATAGTTGATTAGATGGGATGAAAAACTGTACATCATTATCTATGCTATACACATAAGATATCATATTCTAGGTTTCACACTAGTTTCATTCCTTACTCCATCTATAGTGGTTGGCATTCTCAAGTTACCTAGAGTTGCCTAATATACCCAAGTGGCTATAGAGTTGATATCTACACTTAGATATATCTAGTTAGATTTTTCTAGTTACATCACATAGTTTCAGTTTAGATGCATCTACTAAACATGGGTAGGCAATGATGAAGTCATAGTCTACTTGAGTTATTGAGCCACCTACATGAGAGGGTTGGATACACCATCAATCTAATCTAATTTTTTCACAGGTCATGATCCATCAAGTAGGGGTGGGCAATGATGGATTCAAAATCAGATTAAATTCTTGAGCTAACCACACATAAATATTGATCAATACATCAAGTCATTACAAAATATTCACTGATTGATCACTAAAAACAAACACACACATAAGTTTTCACTAGGTTTATACATTGGTTGGTGCACCTAGTGAGGTGTATTTATTCCTTTCCTCTCTCTTTACTTAGTTTTATCTCTTTACTCAATTTTAATTCTTTACTCAATTTTATCTTTACTTTTAATAGCTCTTAAGTAAGGAATTATTTTGGTACATTTCACTTATAAGACACATAATGAAGCATGCTTCACATACTCAGATCTTGACTCATGAGCTTCACCTCTTAGGTAAGTCTAGTTACACTTTTTTTCATTTATCCTATTCATTTCACTTTTTTTAATTTATAGAATAAAGATGGGGGGGAATGTAATCACCTAAAACTAATAATTGATTTCTAAGAATGCTAATATAGACCACCTATCCTTGACTTATCCCTAGATCTATCTTAAAGTCTATTTTCACACTCATCTAGCCTTCATGTGGGCCACATGAATCCCTAATCATCCCTAATGTAGTCTTAAGCCATCATTCTTACATCCTAGCCATTTTTACCTTAGGATATATCACCTAGACAATAGTTTCATAATAAGGATAATATTTCCACATGATTCTAGTGTCCCAATTTTAGTGTTATTATCCTTTCCCTCCTTTTTCCACAAATGGATATATTTTCAAACCTTAGACCTCTTAGGGTCTTCTTAGACATATTTTAGAACCATCAAAAGAAAAATAGTAGTATATATTCATGAATTTTATCCCTCCAACCACTAGATGGAAATGAAATTAAAATTACGCATACAAACTCAAAACAATCTATGCACAATTAATGTTATCAATATGCCCTACTTTTGCATACAACCATCTAGAACATTGGTAAGTTTAGATTACTTAGATTTATAGTCTCAAACACACTCAAATAACTCAAGTCAACCATCATAATATATTTAATTACACTTAAAACAACACTTACGTGAAGAGAACTACATCAAGATTGATCCCTCTTTAGATTATTGGTATGTAGGCAACTCTCATTACAATGAGGTGTTGAGGATGTCCATCCTATCCCAATAATAAATGCACTTTTTTGATCGTATTAACTAGATTCCCTAACTACATGGAGGATTAGGGTTGGCTTATAAAATCAATCAAAACATGTCATATATAGGGTTTCATAACTCATGCATACAAGAACAAGCTTTCCAAACCTAGACACAAGTGCACCCAGGCTCAAAATAGTTCTACACATAGGACACTACCATAAAAAGGATACTAACACCACATGATCCATAAACTACAATGATAAACTCAAAGTGAATTTTAAAATATGGATATTGAATTTTTCAAACTTATTAAATCTTTGAAATACTGAAAAGAACTTGCAATTTGTTTGGCAATTAAGTGTTCTCGATTGTCGAATTGGATTGCAATAGTCGAAAGACCTTTCACTTCCATTCACCAATTAAACCGGTTTATTTTTTTATAAATGTAATGTCATAAAATGTCAAATTTTAAACTTTTCATGCATTCATGAATAATTAAAAAATAAAAACTGAATTAAAAACATGAAATCAAAAGACAATTTTACAATATGACATTGATAATGATGTTTGGCATCTCTTGCACATGTCTGTAGGTCTACCCAATAGTGAGGACCATTTGAATTAAATTTGTGCAACAAATGGCTTACAAATTCTTTGAAATGCTACACAAATCCCCGTAGGTATGATATTTGTTCAAGAACTCCACCTTTGTTGATACACTCAAGCTTGGCAACACAGAATCCTTCCTCTGTCTTCAACCTCTTCCAAAGGTGCATAAGTTCCTCCACTTAACTATTGGTATATCCAATTTATAATAAAATAACTCTAACTTCTCTTTTAAATTACAAAACATAATTAAAAAGGCTTACTCTCTATGTATTAGGTCGGCTAATGGATCAAAATCCATTTTCTAGCTATCTCCAAGCTTCAATATAGCTCTCATCCTATTAAAAAATAAAATACATAGTCTAGAAAAAAAGTTCAAGTCTTTAGCCTCCCTTTTTGGTACTTAGGCTTATCTTTTAATTCCACATTAGTAAACTAAATTCAGATTGATGACTTTAAATAGGTTGGCAACTTCCTTTTACAATGTTGATGCCCCTTTTGGTGGGCTCGAGGCACCAAACTTAGCATGGTTCATTGGTGTACCAACTTAGCATATACGCTAATCAACATGTCCTATTCTTAAGTTCTTATGACTCAACATATGACTTGGTAGATGTGGCACACATTTCATTCATGGTCTCCAAACTTGGCATTCAATTGTCTTCTATCTCAAGCTTGACTTGGAAATATAGCTGGAAGGCCTTTGTGGTGTGGAAAGTGTTGGTTCTCCCATGTGGCTTAATGGGGATTGGTAATTATAAAGTATTAAAAACATACAATTTAATTATCCCACATGCATTTGGTGGGCACAATATTATGGTTTAAAAGCAAATTCAAATACATTGTAATGTGAGATGGAGGCCAAGGCACCCCTCATTAACTAAGTGTGTTGACCCTCACTGAGGACCCCTAGTGAGCCAATAATAGGGCCCACAGTTCTCCATATGACCACCTATCAAAGACTAGAGGCTAAAACTAAACAAAAACACCAAACCAAAATTTTTCACAAATGTACAAAATAGATGGCCACGTGTCGATAGTTTATTGGTCCACTTGTCACATACACATTATGCTATGCATTGTGACACCTCCTTATTTTGCCTATCATAAAATAACTTTAGTGACCTATAACTTGGGCATCTAGACTCTATTTTGTGATCCAAAAAAAGTGCCAAAAAGCTCTCGATGAGCTGTTAGATGTATAAGAAGTTTCATCATGATTTGGGACCTTTTTTTGAACTAAGCTCTAGATCACACCTCCCTATAATAGAAGCTTTTGGTCTTTAAAAGTATATTATCTCTTGAAAATGATAATTGGTCTACTACATTACATCAAACAAAACCCAATCATAACCATAGATAAACATTGGAAAAATAAATGATTATTAACTTAAGTGAAAATGCCTCAACATGGCATGAGTAAAGGAATCTATAACTACCAATAAACTGATCACAGCATGCCAAAACTATCTATCCATGTCACATCTTGTAAAGTGGTGAACTATTAATAAACTGAAACAATTCCCAATGTAACTGTAACACAAGTTTGTTAATTCCAACAATATATAAAAACTTTTTTAGACATTCTACAATACAATGCCCTGGTATGGGACTTACAATGCTAAGCAAATACAAACAACACAAAGTGTATATTGTCTAACATCTAACCATGCTCATAGGGTCTTACAATGCATCCATACATCCATGTGCCAAAAATAGATACATTTTTAAAATAGCAGTCAAATATGAGACAATTTTTGTAAGGAAATTAACTCAACCCACAACATGCATTCTGCTATTATCTCCAACTGATCAAATGAATTAAAGTCCTATCACTTTGATAGAAAACTCACTCAACATAAACATGAGTTGTGAAAACATAGAGCTATTCAACATAAGGTGAGAATTGAAATAATTTGAATGATAAACCTATCTCAAAGTGTTCTCACAAGCTCTACTAATGCATCATCAAAGCTTTTTCTTTCCCTTAACCAAATTCTTAACAATGCTTTAGAAAATAAATGCATTATAAATCCACTTAATCAAATTTTTAGCCTAGTTAACTTGATTTCCTCAGTGGATTCATTAACATAATTATGGATTGATTTTACTTCATTGACCTTATTAACAGGTTGATAAGTCATCTTAGTTTTACCATGTCTACAATGAGAAGATGATTGAAGTTTAAAATAATGATCAATCTGATGTCTACTCATATGGCAATGAGTGCATAAAACCTTCTTAGGTGAAGTCTCCCTTTTACCTCTTCTCACTTTGCCATGATGAGAATGGTCTTTAACACCTACAATTTGCTTAATCAAAGCATGTCTCTTCCAAAAAAATGCAACACAATGGTTATGCATCGCACAAAAAGTGTAAGGAAATGATTGCATCATCTTCTAAATGTTAAATCCAAATTTCTTAAACATAAAAAATGGATGAGAAGATTTAGTGCTAACTCTAGTGTAGGAACTAGGAGGTGGAATATCAATACCTCTTTTACCTATTCTCTTACACTACACATGCTCTACTAGTGGCCTCAGACCTTTGCTATCAGAAGCTTGTATTCCTTTAGCTATGGAAGAATTTTTTCCAATATCCACCTACTCACTAGTGTAACCCAAACCTAGATGAAGAGATCTATGCTCTACCTATATTGGGCTAGTAATTCCTTGGCCATTTCAACCAAGACCCCTTCCATTAAAGCCCATTTTCTTCAACAATTTGGATCCTATACCCTTAGTGTGTTTTTTAAAACTTTAAAAAACATCATTACTTGAATTCAAATCTAAATGGGAAGAAGAAGATGAATTACTTGGTGAATAACTTACAGTGCACTTAGTCATAGTCTCTGCATCTGAAGTAGAAGGTATTGCTTTCTTTGGTTCACCACACTATAATTTGATCAAGAGCTTATCCTTAGATTCAAGCTTTGATTTCAACCTTGCAACTTGCTCTTCAAGAGATAAGAGCTTGCATCTCAGGAATACATTCTCATCCTAAATTTGGTTATTGATGGTTTCAAGCTCTTCCATCTTAGCTTTATGTGACAACTTGCCCATGGTTTTCTAAAAATACATTGAATCCACAACCACACACTACAATGTAAACAAGTTTACAAGATATTGAAAACCAATAAACTGAAATCAACTATCAAATCACACAATCAGAAGCTAACCCTACTTTTTAACTACTTTGATACCAATTTGATACATACACTATACTGATAAACTCAAATTGAAGTTTAAAATATGGATACTGAATTTCTCAAACTTATCAAATCCTTGCAATACTCAAAATAACTTGCAATTTATTTGGCAATTAAGTGTTCTCAGTTATCGAATTAGATTGGAACTATCAAAAGACCTTTCACATCCATTCACCAATTAAACCAATTTTTTTAAAAAAATGTAATTTTATAAAATATTGAATTTTAAACTTTGCATGCATTTGTGAATAATAAAAAATTAGAAACTAAACTTAAAACATGCAATCAAAAGACAATTTTACCATATGACATTGATAACAGAGTTTGGCATATCTTGCCTATGTTTCTGGGTCTACCCAACAGTGAGGACCATTTCCATTAAATTTTCCCAACAAATGGCTTATAAATTATTTTAAACATTGTACAACTCTCCTCGGGTCTGATCTTTGTTCAGGAACTCCACCTTCACTGATACACTCAAACTTGGCAATACAGAATCCTTCTTCAGTCTTCAACCCCTTCTGAAGGTGTATAAGTCCCTCCACTTAACTATTGGTCTATCCAATTTATAATAAAAATAACTCTGACTTCTCTTTTAAATTACAAAACATAATTAAAAAGTTTTACTCTCTATGTATCAGGTCAGCTAATGGATCAAGATCCATTTTCTAGCTATCTCCAAGCTTCAATATAGCTCTAATCCTATTAAAAAAAAAAAATACATAGTCCAATGAAAACTACCTTCAAATAAATGTTCATGATTTTTAATTTGTTTTCCATCTAGTATCATGGTTGGTCAAGGCTTATCTCTTTTGCATGATAGGTGCAAGGTTCAAGTCTTCAGCCTCCCTTTTTGGTGCTTAGGCTTATCTTTTAGTCCCACATTGGTAAACTAAAATCAGCTTGATGAATTTAAAAAGGTTGGATGCTTCCTTTTACAATGATGACACCCCTTTTGGTGGGCTTGAGGCACCCAACTTAGCATGGTTCGCTGGTGTACCAACTTAGCATATACGCTAATCAACATGTCCTATTCTCAAGTTTTTATGACTCAGCATATGACTTGGTAGATGTGGCACACATTTTGATCATGGTCTCCAAGCTTGGCATTCAATTGTCTTATATATCGAGCTTGACTCGGTAATATAGGTAGAAGGCCTTTATAGTGTGTCAAGTGTTGGTTCTCTCATGTGGCTTAATGGGGTTTGGTAATTACAAAGTATTAAAAACATACAATTTAATTGTCCCACATGTATCCAGTGGGCACAATATTATGGTTTAAAATTAAACTCAAATATATTACAAAGTGAGATGGAGGCCAAGGCACCCCTCCTTAACCAAGTGTGTCAAACCTCGCTGAGGGCCCCCAACGATCTAATAGTGGGGCCCATAGTTATCCATAAGACCACCTATCAAAGAATGGAGGCTGAAACCAAACCCAAAAACCAAACTAAATTTTTTCATGAATGTACAAAATAGATGGCCATGTGTCAATGAGTGATTGGTCCACTTGTCGCATTCAAATTGTGCTACGCATTGTGACACCTTTTTATTTTGCTTGTCATAAAATAACTTCAGTAGCCTATAACTTGGGCATCTAGACTCCAAGAAATGCCAAAAATCTCTCAACAAGCTCTTCCACATCTAAGAGGTTTTATCATGACTTGGGACATTTTTTTGAAATAAGCTCTGGATCACACCTCCCTACAAAAAAAGCTTTTGGTCTCTAAAAGTCTATTATCTCCTAAAACTGATAACTAGTCTACTTCATTACATAAAATAGAACCCAATCATAGTAAGAGATAAATATTAGAAAAATAAATGATTATTAACTCAAGTGAAAATGCCTACAACATGACATGAGTAAAGGAATCTGTAACTACCAATAAACTGATCACAACATACCCAAATTGTCTACCCATGTCACATCTTGTAAAGTGGTGAACTGTCAATAAACTAAAATAATTCCCAATATAACTACAAAAAAAGTTTTTTAATGCCAAAAACATATAATAAATGTTGTAGACATGTTTCAATACAATGCTAAGCAAATTCAAACAACACAAAGTGTATATTGTCTAACATCCAACCATGCCCATAGGGTCTTACAAGAAATAGATACATTCTCAAAAATAGTAGTCAAATATGAGACAAGTGTTATAAGGAAATTAACTCAACCCACAACATGCATTCTGTTATTATCTCCAATTGATCAAATGAGTTAAAGTCCTATCAATTCAATAGATAACTCACTCAGCATAAATAGGAGTTTCCAAAACATAGAACTATTCAACATAAGGAGAGAATTGAAATACTTCAAATGATAAACTTGTCTTGAAGTGTTCTCACAAGCTCTACTAATGCATCATCAAAGCTTGTTCTTTCCCTTAACTAAATTCTTAACAATGCTTTGAAAAATAAATGCATTATAAATCCACTTAATCAAATTTTTTGCCTAGTTAACTTGATTTCCTTAGTGGATTCATTAATATCATTATGGATTGATTTTACTTCATTGACCTTATTAATAGTTTGATAAATCATCTTAGTTTACCATGTCTATAATGAGAAGATGATTTAAGCTTAAAATAATGATCAATCTGATGTCCACTCATATGACAATGAGTGCATAAAACCTTCTTAGGTGAAGTCTCCTTTTTACCTCTTCTCGCTTTGTCATGATAAGAATGGTATTTAACACCTATAATTTGCTTAATCAAAGCATGTATCTTCCAAAAAAATGCAACACAATGGTTATTCATCCCACAAAAAGTGCAAGTAAATGATTGCATCATCTTTTAAATGTTAAATCCAAATTTCTTAAACATAAAAAGTGATTCGAAAGATTTAGTGCTAAATCTAGTGTAGGAACCAGGAGGTAGAATCTCAATACCTCTTTTACCTGTTCTCTTACATTACACATGCTCTACTAGTGGCCTCAAGCCTTTGCTATTAGAAGCTTGTCTTCCTTTAGTCGTGGAGGAATTTTCTCCAATATCCACCTACTCACTAATGTAACCCAAACCTACATGAAGAGATCTATGCTCTACCTGTATTGGGTTAGTAATTCCTTGGCCATTTTGACCAACAACCCTTCCATTAAATCCTATTTTGTTGAAAAATTTGGATCCCATACCCTTAGTGTGTTGTTCAAAACTTCCAAAAGCATCATTACTTGAATCCGAATCTAAATGGGAAGAAGAAGATGAATTACATGGTGAATAACTTACAATGCACTCAGTCATAGTCTCTACATCTGAAGTAGAAGGTATTGCCTTCTTTAGTTCACCACACTACAATCTGATCAAGATCTCATCCTTAGATTTAAGCTCTAATTTCAAACTTGTAACTTGCTCTTCAAGAGCTAAGAGCTTGCATCTCAAGAATGCATTCTCATCCTAAATCTAGGTATTGATGGTTTCAAGATCTTTCATCTTAGCTTTTATGTGACAACTTGCCCATGGTTTCCTGTAAACACATTGATTCCATAACTGTACACTATAATCTAATCAAGTTTGTAAAATAATGAAAATTGATAAACTGAAACCAATTGTCAAATCACACAATCAGAAGCTAACCCTACTTTCTAACTGCTTTGATACCAATTTGATCCATAAACTACATTGATAAAATCAAAGTGAAGTTTAAAATATGGATATTTAATTTCTCAAACTAATCAAATACTTGAAATACTCAAAATAACTTGCAATTTGTTTGGCAATTAAGTGTTCTCAGTTGTTGAATTGGATTGGAACTGTCGAAAGACCTTTCACTTCCATTCACCAATTAAACTAGCTTTTTTGTTAAAAAATGAAATGTTGTAAAATATTGAATTTTAAACTTTTCATGCATTCATGAATAATTAAAAATTAGAAATTGAATTAAAAACATGCAATCAAAAGAAAATTATATCATACAACATTGATAACAGATTTTAACATCTCTTGCCTATGTCTCTGGGTCTGCCTAATAGTGAAGACCATTTCCAATAAATTTATGCAACAAATGGCTTTCAAATTATTTGAAATGCTACACAACTCCCCTTAGGTCTGATCTCTATTCAAGAATTCTACCTTCGCTGATACACTCAAGATTGGCAACACAAAATCCTTCCTTAGTCTTCAACCCATTCCGAAGGTGCATAAGTCCCTCCACTTAACTATTGGTCTATCTAGTTTATAATAAAAATAACTCTAACTTCTCTTTTCAATTACAAAACATAATTAAAAAGGCTTACTCTCTGTGTATCAGGTTGGCTAATGGATCAAAATCCATTTTCTAGCTATCTCCAAGCTTAATATATCTCTCAGCCTATTAAAAAATAAAATACACAATCTAGTGAAAACTACCTTTAGATAAATGTCCGTGCCTTTTAATTTGTTTGCCAACCTATAACATGGTAGGTCAAGACTTATCTCTTTTGCACGATAGGTGCAAGTTTCAAGTCTTTAGCCTCCCTTTTTGGCACTTAGGCTTATCTTTTAGTCCCACATTGGTAAACTAAAATTAGCTTGATGGATTTAAAAAGGTTGGTGGCTTCCTTTTATAATGATGACACCCTTTTTAGTGGGCTCAAGGCACCAAAATTATCATGGTTCATTGGTGTACCAACTTAGCATATATGTTAATCAACATGTCCTATTCTCAAGTTCCTATGACTTAGCATATGATTTGGTAGATGTGGTACACATTTCAGTCATGGTCTCCAAACTTGGCATTCAATTGTCTTCTATCTCGAGCTTGACTCTGTAATATAGCTAGAAGGACTTTGTGGCATGGCAAGTGTTGGTTCTCCCATGTGGCTTAATGGGGCTTGGTAATTATAAATTATTAAAAACATACAATTTAATTGTCCCACATGCATTTGATGGGCAAAATATTATGGTTTAAAAGCAACGTCAAATACATTGCAATGTGAGATGGAGGCCAAGGTACCCCTCCTTAACCAAATGTGTTGACCCTTGTTGAGGGCCCCTAGTGAGCCAATAACAAGGCCCATAGTTATCCATATGACCACCTGTCAAAGACCAGAGGTTGAAACTAAACCAAAACACCAAACCAAAATTTTGCATGAATGTACAAAATGGATGGCCACGTGTCAACAGGTGATTTGTCCACTTGTTGTATACAAATTGTGTCACACATTATGACACCTCCTTATTTTGCTTGTCACAAAATAACTTTAGTAGCCTATAACTTGGGCATCAAGACTCCATTTTGTGATCTAGAAGAAGCACCAAAAATCTCTCAATGAATTCTTCCATGTACAAGAGGTTTCATCATAGCTTGGGACCTTTTTCTAATTGAGCTCCAGATCACCACATGACACTACTATCCAATTAGGGTGATATCATCTAGGAGGGATTTTGACACCTAGATCCTATTTTTGACACTTAGACTAAGCTCTAGCTTAAGCCTTTAGATTATTTATTGCTATGTTTAGAAGGGTCAAATTTAGTTATTTTTCTAAAAAATCAATTACTATATTATTGCATATTTATACACTAATTTACTATACTCATCTCTTTAACAACATAGGATTTATATTCATCTAATCCCTATATGGTTAAAACACACATGTACAAATTCAAAAAGGGTCAAATTTAAAAATAATACAAAAGTTGTTACCAAATTATAACTCAAAACAACATAAGATTCACAAATAAAAATTAGACTAATAAATAATACAAGAAGCATAGGTAGAGAAAGTGAAGGATACAAATATACTTCTCCAAAATTAGGTCCCAATTTTAAAATAGTATGGGTTTGGTCAAAATATATACAATAGGTTGATTATCAAGGTCAAGGGTTGGGAAAACATAGCCAAGGAATCTCTACTCTTATTCTATTCATTGATAATAATGGTCAACAAGGATTGGGGTTTATGGAACATACTAAGGCAAATAACTCATAGATACAATTTATCAAGTCAAAATATCTAGATACATATGTAATGTTACAAAAGAGAAAGAAATTAAGTTGTACATTCAAAATCAAGCTAAGTAAATAGCCATTCTCAAAACAAAGTTTCTAAAAATAGAGTCTCAAAGTAAGATATACCTATAGTGGATATAGTTTCACATGGAAAGATACCAATCAATAATCCACACATTACTAATAAAAATGAAGGAGATGATTAGAACACCTAAATTATTATGATATAGGCCATTCAAAAAGTGAATATGCTACATATGTTGGGATTTTAGCACCATTCCTTACCATCACACATATTCATCTCCATAACACTCTCCTTGTACATAGTTTCACTCATTTCTAGCCTAATTATACATAGTTTCATTTTCCACCAGTTTCCTGGTACATAATTTCATTTATCATACTTCTTGTATATGATTTCCTTTATCTTTATCCTTGTACCTAGTTTCATTTTCACGTTTCTTGTACATATATTATACTCAAAAAATGAAAAAAATAACAAATTCAAAAATACAAAAAAATTCAAATATTTGTTCAAAAAATACAAATTCTAGTTTTATGCATTTCCATGTTTACATTCCTTATCTTTACCATATACTACATATGTTATCTATGCTAGTTTAGTTATTTTTATCATGACTACATGCTTCACTTGTTCTCTTCAAGTATTTTTAGATCATTACAGGACCTAGGTCCTCTATCCAAATCTAGATTTGCTACTATCTACCCATTGGGGGCAAAAACCTAGATTCATCACTGATACATTCACCCATTATGATTTACTAGGTTATATCATTCCATACTCCTTATAATAGATTTAACATTGATGATATATTAATATACACTTAGCTTGTGTACTTATTTGCCATTACATGGATCTGTACCACATGTTTATGTATACTTTCATCTCTAGATTTACTAGTTTAGATTTGATTTTATCTTATTACTAGCATTTGAATATGCCATTTTTTATAGATCTACACTAATTTCCTTCATTGTGTCTATTTTTTGGACATGTTCCCATGTCCTTGTGTGTTCCTTCTTGATTATGTATGTAGACATTTGAACATGTCCTTTTATGTGGCTCTAAGCCAACCTTGATTTTTATATATGTATGTGGATATTTGAACATGTCCTTATATGTCTTAGACTTAGTCACATGTGCCCATGTCCCTTGTATTGTGACCCCTTGGCCTACTTTGCATGCCTCATGTGTTTATATGTATACTCTCATGTATGCATCATGGCCATGACACTTGTCTCTTTCTTGATACACATACACTCAATTTTTGATGCCATAAGGGACCTCACACATCTCCCCTTCCTCCTTGGGTGCCTTAATGGACATCATGCCCCATTCCTAGGTACATTATATAGATCATTATTCATACTTAATATTCATACACATGCTTGCATTCCTATATCTATCTCAAAAACTTTGTGAATGATAGAGTTAACATACATCATACATTACCAACTTATTCTCAAATTATCTTACATTATTATGTCAAGTATACACATTATAATTATTTATTACACATATATCATATATGTTTTCAGTCCAATGCACAAGATGTAAATCTTTTGTTTTGAGGATAGTTGTTACATAGGTTCAACAACTCCCTTCAAAAGAGGGGACATTCACAGAGGTTTGTCACAAATATCAATCCATTTAGGTACACTCAGAGCATAATTTTAAGCACATAGACATAAGATTATATAGCTCAAAATCAAGAAAAAATAGTGAAAAATAGTAAGATACATATTAGTTTTAGTTTGGGATAAAAAGACACTAGCACAACATAAAATACATTAGCACAATATGCTACTATCTAAAGGACTTCTCTACTATCCACTATCCCCAAAAATAGGAAAAACTAGATTTTCTAGAAAGATACAATATTTATAATTCAAGATTTCCCAATATCGATCATAAATTATTAGTTATGCTTAGTTTTGCACATAATCATACTATTTTACTCATATTGGGGGAATCATGCATGACATAATCACTACCATTTTAGTTTTAGATATGCTTAGATATAAATTAATATATCTTAGTCCATAATCCATATGCATAGACATCAGAATTGGGGGCATATGCATGGTGCATTATTTTTATTTGCTCACTTATGCACCAATATTAGATGGAATGGAAAACTCTAGGTTATTTTTCAATTTTTATACTCCATACACCATTTGCATTAGGTTAACACCATATTTATTTCTTATACCATTTTCAATGGTTGGCATTATTGAGTAGTCATTGAGCTACATACATAAATTCTTGAGTGGTGATTAAGCTATTTTACATTTCAAAGTTTTTGAGTGGCCCCAAATCCATCCTATACACTTTTAATTACATCACACAACTTTAGTTACACATTATATTTACCATATAGATGCATCTATTACACATGGTTAGTCAATGATGGAGTCATAGCATATTTGAGTTCTTGATCCACCTACATAGGAAGGTTGGATAGGCCATCAATACAATCCAAGTTATTCACAGATTATGATCCACCAAATAGGGGTGGGCCTTGATGGAGTCAAAATAGATTGAATTCTTGAACCACCCACACATGATGATTGATCAATCCATCAAGCCAATCCAAGTTATTCAATATTTGATCACCATCTACATGCACACTCAAGATGTCACTAGGTTTTAGAATTAGTTCACTTACCCAATGAGGTGCATTCATTCCTTTCCTATTTATCTCATCTCTTTACTTTTATTTTAAAGTAAGGATTGATTCATACATATTTAATTTATAGGACATGAAATGGATCACAGTTCATAGAATTTGATCCACATTCACAAGCTTCACCTCTCAGGTAAGTCCATGCATGTCTCTCTTTCATTTATCTCAATCATTTCACTTTGTTGCATATATAAAATAAAGGAGGTGGGAAATGTAGTCATCTAAATTAACAATTTATGCCTTAGATGTCCACTTGAGGTCACTTTAACCTTAGTATAGCACTTAACCCAACTTAGAGGCCCTTTTAATCCACTTTTGAGTCACATGGTAGTCACAAATAACATCCAAGCCTATAAAACGCCAAATGAGACCCATAAAGGCAAAATACCTTAATGATTTAGGTCCTTATACCCTCCAAAAATTAATTTTTCTTTTCCCTAATAGGATTAGGGTTGGCATAGACCTATTTTTAAGTCACCCTCACAAGTAATTTTTATTAGAACACTATATAAACACTAATTTCACACTCTTACACCCTAGGTGGACATTATCACAGAGAAACACACAAAAGTACCACTTCACATTGAGGTAAAGCTCCCAATTATTACAATATTATATTGACTCAACCCATACACTCAATAATCCATCCTTAACACAATAATTTAGATCTAAAGTGGCCTCCAAGGCATCCTCTCAGTCATTCACACAAAACACATAAGTAAGAGAACTACATCAAGCTTGATCCCTCCTCAGAGTATTATATGAAGGTAGTGTGCCCACATAAGGGTGTGGATCAAACATACAACACATCAGACCCACTAACCTCTTTTTCTCATGGTTTTCATTTAATCCCTTGTAAGCATGAAAACCTAGGGTTTTTAGAGGAAAATTAAATTGTAAAAAAAGTATTGATCGCATAGAGTTGAAATTTAGACTAGATCTAAAACATGTTGTTTGATGAAAAACCCAAAAATCATTTATAGAGATTATGAGTATGACACTAGTGCACTACCTTAGATAGTAGCATAGCATGATACTATCCAAGCACCATGATACTATCCAAGGCTAATTCTAGCACCTAGATTTAGTTTTTGATAGTCAGACTTATTTGCTCACCAATTTTCAGTATCTGATTCTTTTTGGAAGGCATGTTTTTAGCTATGTTATTATTTCTATCTCATCATTTACACATTTAACAAATCAGGTCAATTATTTTAAAAATCATTGGCTATATTTATTTCATATTTCTTGCTTTATTTAATATTTCATCCCTTTAACAACCTAGGGTTTACATTCTATAAATCATTTAAAATTTAAATCACATTGATGAGAGATATTTTGACCCAATCAATAAAGATTAAAAGGAAGACGATGGTATCATCCAGCTAAAAGAGGAAAAGATACCCAAAGGGATGGTCTCTTTATAATGGGTCTTGGACCTAGATCACCAAGATGAAAAAAAAGTCTAAGAATAATGAATTCAACTTTGCCAAGGTAAATTTAGGAACAAATGAACATCCCCAACCAATTCGCATTGGATTTAGAAATACCAAATAAGAAAAATAGAATCTTAAATAATTATTTACAGGATATAAGGATGTGATTTCTTAGAATTATTAAGATCTAATTTTTTTGACCCTATATTTATCAAACATACCATACCACTAAAATAAGAACTCAAACCTTTAAGCCATAGACAAAGAATGGTTAATCCCATTTTGGTGTCTCTCATTTAGAAAAAAGTCTAAAATTTTTTAGAGGCTAAAATTATATTTCCTATCAAACATTATAATTGGGTGACTAATATATTTCATGTACAAAATAAAAATGGTGAAATCAGACTATGCATGGATTTCAAGAACCTTAACTGAGCTTCAAAAAAGGACAATTGTATTTTCCCTCCCGAGATAAAGTAATTCATATAGATTGTGGATAAAAAATGATGCCCTTTCTACGTAGATTATTAGGCTATAATAAGGTATTAGTATAAAATTATGATCATATGAAAACTTATTTCACTACTAAATGGAAAATGTTTACATATTAGAAAATGCCTTTTGGAATTATTAATGCAAGTGATACCTTCCAATGTGTCATGGATTTTATTTTTCAAGGGATCATTAGTATGTGAATAATTATTTACATGAATGATTTGAATATATTTTATAAATATAAAGTGGATCATGTTATCCACTTAAAAATAATATTTGATTGATGTAAAAGATATAGAATCTCATTAAACCCAAAGAAAAAGAAATTTTAGAGTCATAGAAGGTATAGAATCTCATTAAACCCAAAGAAAAGAATTTTCAGCATCACAGAAGGTAAGTTACTAGGAAACATTATCATGAAGAAAGGTATTTCAATTGACCCCAATAGAGTTTAATCTATTTCAAGAATTGTGTATCCTAATATCAAAAAGGAAAGTCCTTCTTCAGCAAGATAAATTTCATTCAAAAAATTGTTTCAAGATTTGTAGATATTTTAAAACCATTAAATGCTATGCTAAATTAATATGCAAAGGTGGAATGGAAACCAAAGGAAAATAAAGATTTCTAGGATGTCAAAAGTGCTATTTCCCAAGCCCCAATTCTAACCAGTATGGATTTCAATAAGGATTTATTCCTGTATTCATTTGTATTAAAACATACCATATAGCCTTCATGATCACCAATCTAAAAGAATCTGAATTGAAATATTTCATGATCAATAAAAATATTTATGCCTTGGTCAAAGTGGTGAAGAAATTTTGGAATTATATTCTATGCAATAAGGCATACACTATTGTCCCAGACCCAATTGTGAAACTTACACTTTGGTAAAAATTAATTAGGATAATTAAGAGGAAAATAGATGGCCAAATTGTAAGAATTCAATTAGGAAATAGGGCATGCCAAAAAGGAACAAGGCCAAGGTATTATTCAAATAATGGTAGAGACTGACCCACACATGTTCATTATGAAAATTACTCAGTCTTTGATAGCTAGAGGTGATTGGTATGCTCATATCATTCACTATTGAATTACACACACATATCCTCACAAATTAAATATAGAATAAATATGATCACTCAAGCTCAAATCAACACACTATATGATCCAAAAAAAGGGTTATTTATTTGAGATTTTTTTATAGATAAGAAACTATAGACATCCTTAACAATTCTCACCAAATGATAGGCAATGGACATCCTTTAATGAACCCTACAACACATAATATTCTAAGGTTGTTAATGGCCTACCATTTTAAGGAGACACAATCATGTAAAAAATAATCATGAATGCCAAGTATTTAGGAATAGATAAATTCACACTACCATGCTTCTACATCATGTGATTAAAGCACACCCTTTTCCATAATGGGGCCTAGATTTTGTAGGATTTATTAACCCCAATTCATTAGTTGTGAATAAGTTCATATTAACAACTACATAATACTACATAATATGGATTGAATCTATGCAAAAAAATAATTCTAGAGTGTAAGAGATCAAATTCATTGAGGAAAACATTCTAATAATATTTGGAACTCCAGTCTCCTTAGTCTATGATAATAGTTTTGTGTTTCAATCTACAAAATGAGCTTATAACAATCAAATTACTATTAAATT
The DNA here is from genome assembly GCA_037957365.1 of Torreya grandis. NCBI lineage: Eukaryota > Viridiplantae > Streptophyta > Pinopsida > Cupressales > Taxaceae > Torreya > Torreya grandis. Next base: position 4,314,508 of record JARHVA010000479.1, on the reverse strand, counting down.
TTATTGAAATTATTATCTTTAAGGAAATGGAATTGTTGAATCCACCAACAAGAATTTTATTGATTCTATAAATAAATCAATAGAATACAAACCAAAAGAATGATATTTATTATTAAAATATACATTATGAGTAGAAAAAACTAGACAAAAATAGTCTCTTAAATATTTAAATTTTCTATTGGTGTATGAAAAATAACCTATTTTACCCACTATTATTAGGTTTAAATTGTACCAATTTATGCAAGAATACATAGAATATGATGACAATATTTGATCCAAACTGTTAGATAAAGTTCAAATGGAAGATGCACGAATAAAAAATACACATAATTTTAGTAAGAATTAGAACATTGTTAAGAGGTGGTTTGATAAAATATCAAATATTAAAGTTTTAAAGATATCATATTTAGTCCTCTTATGGGATACAACACATGAAAATAAAGGACAACATTGTAAGTTCACTCCATTATGTATTGGACCATTTTAGTTGCTAAAATCCTAGGTAATAATGCTTTTTGTTTGAAGGATATCCAAGGTAACGATTTAAATTTTCTAGCTAATGGATAATTTTTGAAGCATTATTTCATGGTTTCTCCAACTAGGAGTATCTCATAAGGACTATGAGTTATAATTTAGTAGTAGAAGTAGATTAGATTTCCTACTTTGCTAGATTAGATTTCTTGCTTCCCTAGATTAAAGTTCCTACTTTCTTATATTAAATTTGTTACTTTCTTAGATTAGTAAATAAGGTCATTCAGACCACTTGTATACATATTTCCAAGCTTCTTCAAGAAGGTTGTTAGTCACACCATGAGGTATTCGTGGGCTTACTCAAGATGTATTTGCATATCCAAATTAAGGTAAGTATCATGACTGAATGGGAATATTTATCTAGGTTGAATAGATTTATTATATCAGTGGAAGTTAATTTGATATTTTCATGTAAAATTTAGAAAGGCTTCTCATTTAAAAATATCAATTCCACATTTACATGATTAAAACTTTTTTGAGAGATAATAAACATTGAGAAAGATAAAATATGAGTGAAATATCTTATTCATAATGAATTTTATTACTATACAAGTAGCCAATGGTGGTTCCCAACCCCACTTCTACGAAAGTTTAAAAGAAATCATGGAAGGATGATTATTCATGTAATCTCTATCAGGGATATGGATAACTGACTCGTAATATATCAATGCTTGGCATGGAATCAAATGTATCTCTATCCATATTATAGATGCTTTTATTTAAATAGATCAATGCCCAAATTCCTATACACATGTGAAAATTTTAAAATAATATAAAAGAAGAGAAGGCAAAGAAACCTCAACTTTTTTTAATGCTTTATTAAAACACTCAAAACAAAGAATAAAATTCACAAAATCACACATGTTTTAAAATTTGAGAAGGGTTAATATGTTGCATGACTATGTTGAACACTCTTTTAATTCTCTAATTTATTTATTTTATAATTAGAAATTTCAAATTTATGCATGATGATCAAATTATTAATTTTGGGTTCTCAAATAATCAAGTATTTCCCTATTAAGTTGCCATTTGTTATGATCAACATGATCCATTTTAAATAAAATCAAAGAGAGACCTAACTATCTTAAGAATCCTATGTTTGGTCCTTATCAAGACATGAATTAACCCTAAAATGGTTTCATAATTAATCCTAAATACTTATATTTGATTTTATTCAATTGAAATTGAGAGATTAGTTGGGTTTTGGTCTTTATTGTTAAATTCTTTCTAACCAAGCTAATTTTTATTTGTTAAGTTTATTAGTTTTTTATTTTATAGGTCAACATATTACTAGCAATTGTCATTCATTAGACCAAGTTTAATGGACTATCGATGAATATTTAAACTACTAAGTTTTTGATATATCGACTAAACAAGATCATGTCACATGTCATGAATTTGGTACATCTAAAAGAAAACTTAATATTACAAGTCTCACAACCAAATGACCAACCAAGTAAGTGAGATCAATTTGTATGTCATAATATCATTTAATCAGTAGTATAGGGATAAAATTATAGAATGGCCAACAAACTGACAAAGTGAGATCATCCCATGTGTCAACATCTAACTACATATAATCCAACATACAAAAGATGAGATACAAGTTAAGGAAACCAATGATAGAGTGCCATGTGGCACCCTTTGTATAGTAAACTACTATGTGTGATAATCTAATTAGGTAACATGGTTATTTAATCATGTTAAATACCACATGTCATGCCATGTGTCATCCTCTCATTGCTCCATACATTGACAAACCTAAAGACTTGATGATAGGTTAAAATAAAGTGACTATGTGAAATATGCCATACATATGATAAAAAGATAGTTAGCTATGAATAAGAAATAGTAAAGGCCACAAATAAATAACACATTGAAAAATATAAGATAGCTAAAGTATAAAAAAAGTAAAATAGGTGAATAAGCATATAAACAAAGTCACAAAACACCACATGTCAATTGAATATGTGAAAGATGACATCATAAAATTAAATTTAAATTTGAGAGATGGATGAAAAAAACTATTATTATATAATAAATTCTAATGCATGGAGGATTTGAGTAATGAAAACAAAAATTAAATGGAATATATTTTATATTCCCAAGTAAAAAAAAATTACATTTTCCAATTTCTAACTTTGAACTATTATCCACAGCTCTATAGCGAACTAAAAGCCCTAAATTTAAAATTATAGCATAGAACTCAAATTATTTAACAATGAAGGATCAGAATCATGAACCTATTCCTTTGATGTTCTACTTTCAAACCAAATAAGAATTTAAAGATACAAAATTTGACAAAATTGCTTTACTTGGATCACTCAAACATTACTCAATAATCTATATAGAATTTGAGAATGTTTGGCCTTGTAAAGAAGAAGATGAATTATTGTTGGATCAAAGGGAGTACATAGATGACCTATTGGAAATTAGATCTACCAAATACATAAAGCAAAAATGAAACCATAATTATTACCTTAAATAAATTTAATCTTTAATTTATTTACAATAAGTGTTTGCACAAAGGATATATTCCATAAAAATAATAGTGTGCAACCTGCAGATAGCTAGCTTAACATTTGAAAATTTCTATCAACTACCACAACCAAACATCTCATATAATTAGATAATAGTCAGTAACTGGTTCAAAAAAAATAACATCAAAATCACCCTATTAGGATGGGCCCAAAAACTTATTGAATTTTCCATGAAGAATAAGGTCCCTATCGCCTAATTTAGCCATGGTGTTATTTATATGGCATTATTGAACAAACTACGTGGAGCTTCATCTATCACTCAAGTAGATGTGGTTTGGGTCCAATTATTTTCCATAATTTTTTGAAGGTAAGATAATTTCCCCATTAGGTGAAATAATAAAATTCAACCTAAAATCCCAAAGAGACCCAATGCATGATCAACTAGATGCCAAATTTTACATGATTTCATACTTGGTGGATGCTATCTATGGAAACATTACCCCAACCAAAATTATTCCTTGGTATACAAAGTGGACATAGAAAATTTGTGATTATTTTGAACATATTTATATACATAAATATAGGGATCATATGCATAAAATAGCAAACAACTTCTACCCAATAGTTTATAAAGACCTATCTGATCAAATAAAAAGATCACTAAGGACATTAGGCACCTTTTCACTCCTTCATTTGTTTAATTTTAGCATCACCACTAGCACCATCTTCTTAAGAGATATTTAATTTGTATCTTTAACACTATTTTGAGAGTTGATAATCTCCTTTAAATTTATTGTGGATCTTGATCTCCTTCTAAAGAGTATCTATTCTTGTTAATACATTGTCAATGTGTTAGTGCTCGAGTAGTGGATTCAACCCACTCATATAATTATTTTTATGTCACTCCACCCAGTCAACACTATGGGTGGTATGGTGTATATCTTACATATTTGGTTAGAATGTTCCTTACTAACCATTGGTACACCACATCTTATGGCAGTAGATCAAATTTAGTTGGTGAACCCTTTTTTGCACTATCAACATGTTTGAAATTTTTTTTTCATAAGAGATATTCTACTAAATTCCAAAGTTAGTTTTTTTATGATTGAGTAGTGGTTCTAGACTAATGATGTAGATTTGAGTTCCATTAAGACTTTGAGTCCATAGAGTGCATTTTTATTTCATGTCCTTCATTTCATGTAATGCACCTACTACATCATTGTGTGAGATTTTGAGTCATAATTATCAAGATGCCCTATAACATATGTTATCTTATCCACTCTCATTGTGGTTCTACTGGTTTTTGGTTACCTTATGGTGATACATTTCATCCTTGGTAATTCTTTTTACCTAAATTTTTGTGATTAGTTTTTCTTATAGAGTGAGTCTCATACAAAATAATCGTTTCTATTTGACTTGATAGTTATATTGACTCAACATCTATCTATTATGATAATATATATTTGTTACAATAGGGGCATTTTATATTTACTTGTAATTTTCTATATAGATACCTAATTAGGGCTTGTTTCTAGGACCCATTCGATCTCTTTGCTTTCAAAATTTTCATTCCCTATTATACGCTTAAGGGAGGTTATTAGAGTTAACATATAAACTTAATTTGGGATTTTTTTTTTAATTGTTGGAGATGTTATTCTATTTTGTGCACATATTTTTTGAGTGCACATCAATAATATATACTCTTATTTTATAGGTTATTCATGTAATAATAATTTATTGTATGAAACAACATATCTTGCCTATATAATAGGCACTCCTATGATATTTTGATTTGGTCGATTGTGGAGACCCACATGGATGATGTGAATACATTTTCATAGACTTTATTGTATATATTTTTTATGGGTGTGTAATGAATGTGTTATTGTAACCATGATAATGGTGTGCAAGAGTGATCTTCCAGTTTAAGGAGTGCATATAACACTATGACATATTGAATTTATTGCTTTCTCAGATTAGTAAATAGGGTCGTTTAGACCACTTATATGCACATTTCCAAGCTTCTTCTAGAAGGTTGTTAGTCACACCCTAAGGTATTCATGGACATACTCATGGTATATTTTAATATCCAAATTAAGGCATGCATCATGATTGAATGGAAATATTTATTTGTGTTGAATAAATTTATTAGATTGTTTTAACTTTGATATTTTCATGCAAAATTTAGAAAGACTTCTGATTTCAAATATCAATTGCAAATTTACATGTTTAAAACTTATTTGAGAGATAATAAACATTGAGAAAGATAAAATATGAGTCAAATATCTTACTCATAATGAATTTCATTCCTATACACATAGCCAATGGTGATTCTTAACCCTAATTTTAGGAAATTAAAAAAGAAACACATGGAAGAGGGGTGATTCAAGAAATCTCTATCGAGGCTATGGATAACTAACTACTAGTAGACCGATGCTTAGACTAGACTCACTTGTATCTCTATTATTATTATTATATATGATTGGAGAAAATATATCAATTCCCATGCATACATGTGTAAAATTTAAAATATTACAAAAGAAGAGAAGGAACAAAAACCTTAGCTTTTGTTTAACACTTTGTTAAATATCTCATAACAAGGAAACAATATTCGTAAAATCACACATGATATGAAATTTGAGAAAGGTTAGTATGTTGCATGACTATGTTGAAACCTCTTTTAGTTCTATAGTTTATTGATTTTATCTTTATAAAGTTAATGTTCTGCATGATGATCAATTCTTAAATTTTGGGTTCTCAAATACTCAAGTATTTCCCCATTAAGCTGCTATTTATTGTGATCAACATGCTCCATTTTAAATAAAATAAAATAGAGACCCATATTTCCTAAAAATATTATGTTTGGTCCCTATCAAGACATGAATTAACCCTAAACTAATTTCATACTTAAGCCTATATAATTTTATTTGATATTGATTCTATGAATTTTGGCTTGTAATCAGGATATTAGTTGGGTTTTGGTCTTTATTTGTACATTATTTTACTAATCAAGCTAATTATTATTTGTTAAGTGTGTTAATGTTACACTTTAAAAATCAACATATTGTTAACAAATGTCATTTATTTGACCAAGTTTCATGGACTATCATACAAGTCTCACAACCAAATGACCAACCAAGTAAGTGAGATCGATTTGTATGTCATAATATCATTTAATCATAAGTATAGGGATAAAATTATAGAACAGCCAACCAAATGACAAAGTGAGATCATCCCATGTGTCAACATCTAACTAGATATAATCCAACATACAAAAGATGAGATACAAGTTAAGGAATCCAATGATAGAGTGCCATGTGGCACCCTTTGTATAGTCAACTACTATATGTGATAATCTAATTAGGTAACATGGTTATTTAATCATGTTAAATACCACATGTCATGCCATGTGTCATCCTCTCATTGCTCCATACATTGACAAACCTAAAGACTTGATGAGAGGTTAAAATAAACTGACTATGTGAAATATGCCATACATATGATAAAAACATAGTTAGCTATGAATAAGAAATAGTAAAGGCCACAAATCAATAACACATTGAAAAATATAAGATAGCTAAAGTATAAAAAAAGTAAAATAGGTGAATAAGCATATAAACAAAGTCACAAAGGACCACATGTCAAGTGAATATGTGAAAGATGACATCATAAAATTAAATTTAAATTTGAGAGATGGATGACAAAAACTATTATTATATAATAAATTCTAATGCATGGAAGATTTGAGTAATGAATTTAAAAAATAATTAAATGGAATATATTTTATATTCCCAAGTCAAATAAAATTACATTTTCCAATTTCTAACTTTGAACAATTATCCACAGCGCTATAGCGAACTAAAAGCCCTAAATTTAAAAGTTTAACATAGAACTCAAATTATTTAACAATGAAGGATCAGACTCATGAACCTACTCCTTTGATGTTTTGCTTTCAGACCAAATAAGAATTTAAAGATACAAATTTGACAAAATTGCTTTACTTGGATCACTCAAACATTACTCAATAATCTATATAGAATTTGAGAATGTTTGGCCTTGTAAAGAAGAAGATGAATTATTGTTGGATAAAAGGGAGTACATAGATGACCTATTGGAAATTAGATCTACCAAATACATAAAGCAAAAATGAGACCATAATTATTCCCTAAAATAAATTTAATCTTTAATTTATTTACAATAAGTGTTTGTACAAAGGATATATCCCATAAAAATAATAGTGTGCAACCTGTAGATAGCTAGCTTAACATTTGAAAATTTCTATCAACTACCACAACCAAACATCTCATATAATTAGATAATAGTCAGTAACTAGTTCAAAAAAAATAAAATCAAAATCACCCTATTAGGATGGGCCCAAAAGCTTATTGAATTTTCCATGAAGAATAAGGTCCCTATTGCCTAATTTAGCCATGATGTTATTTATATGGCATTATTGAACAAACTACGTGGAGATTCATCTATCACTCAAGCAGATGTGGTTTGGGTTCAATTATTTTCCATAATTTTTTGAAGGTAAGGGAATTCCCCCATTAGGTGAAATAATAATATTCAATCTAAAATCCCAAAGAGACCGAATGCATGATCAAGTAGATGCCAAATTTTACATGATTTCATACTTGGTGGATGCTATCTATGGAAACATTACCCCAACCAAAATTATTCCTTGGTATACAAAGTGGACATAGAAAATTTGTGATTATTTTGAAAATATTTATATACATAAATATAGGGATCATATGCATAAAATATCAAACAAATTCTACCCAATAGTTTATAAAGACCTGTCTGATCAAATAAAAAGACCACTAAGGACATTGGGCACCTTTTCACTCCTTCATTTGTTTAATTTTATCATCACCACCAGCGCCATCTTCGTTAGAGATATTTAATTTGTATCTTTAACACTTTTTTGAGAGTTTATAGTCTCCTTTAAATTTATTGTGGATCTTGATCTCCTTCTAAAGAGTATTTATTCTCGTTAATACATTGTCAATGTGTTAGTGCTCGAGTAGTGGATTCAACCCACTCATATAATTATTTTTATGTCACTCCACCCAATCAACACTATGGGGGGTATGGTGTATATCTTACATATTTGGTTATCATGTTCCTTACTAACCATTGGTACACCACATCTTATGACAGTAGATCAAATTTAGTTAGTGAACCTTTTTTGCACTATCAACATGTTTGAAAATATTTTTTTCATAAGAGATATTCTGCTAAATGCCAAAGTTAGTTTTTTTTATGATTGAGTAGTGGTTCTAGACTAATGATGTAGATTTGAGTTCCATTGAGACTTTTGAGTCCATAGAGAGCATTTTTATTTCATGGCCTTCATTTCATCTAATGCACCTACTACATCATTGTGTGAGATTTTGAGTCATAATTATCAAGATGCCTTACAACATATGTTATCTTATCCACTCTCATTGTGGTTCTACTAGTTTTTGGTTACCTTATGGTGATACATTTCATCCTTGGTAATTCTTTTTACCTAAATTTTTGTGCTTATTTTTTTCTTATAGAGTGAGTCTCATACAAAATAATAGTTTCTATTTGACTTGGTAGTTATATTGACTCAACATCCATGTATTATGATAATATATATTTGTTACCATAGGGGCATTTTATATTTCCTTGTAATTTTCTATATAGATACCTAATTAGGGCTTGTTTCTAGGACCCATTCGGTCTCTTTGCTTTCAAAATTTTCATTCCCTATTCTACGCTTAAGGGAGGCTATTAGAGTTAGCATATAAACTTAATTTGGGATTTATTTTTTATTGTTGGAGATGTTATTCTATTTTGTGCACATATTTTTTGAGTGCACATCAATAATATATACTCTTATTTTATAGTTATTCATGTAATAATAATTTATTGTATGAAACAACCTATCTTGCCTATATAATAGTCACTCCCATGATATTTTGATTTGGTCGATTGTGGAGACCCAAATGAATGATGTGAATACATTTCATAGACTTTATTGTATATATATTTTTATGTGTATGTAATGAATGTGTTATTGTAACCATGATAATGGTGTGCAAGAGTGATCTTGTAGTTAAGGAGTGCATATAACACTCTGACATATTGAGTTTATTGCTTTCTTAGATTAGTAAATAAGATCATTTAGACCACTTATATACACATTTCCAAGCTTCTTCCAGAAGGTTGTTCATCACACCCTAAGGTATTCGTGGACTTACACATGATGTATTTTAATATCCAAATTAAGGAATGTATCATGATTGAATGGAAATATTTATTTGTGTTGAATAAATTTATTAGATTGTTTTAACTTTGATATTTTCATGCAAAATTTAGAAAGACTTCTGATTTCAAATATCAATTGCAAATTTACATGTTTAAAACTTCTTTGACAGATAATAAACATTGAGAAAGATAAAATATGAGTGAAATATCTTACTCACAATGAATTTCATTCCTATACACATAACCAATGGTGATTCCTAACCCTAGTTATAGGAAATTAAAAAAGAAACACATGGAAGAGGGGTGATTCAAGTAATCTCTATCGAGGCTATGGATAACTAACTAGTAGTAGACCAATGCATAGAATAGAATCACTTGTATCTCTATTAGTATTATATATGATTGGAGAAAATATATCAATTCCCATGCATACATGTGTAAAATTTAAAATATTATACAAGAAGAGAAGGGACAAAAACCTTAGCTTTTGTTTAACACTTTGTTAAATATCTCATAACAAGGAAACAATATTCATAAAATCACACATGATATGAAATTTGAGAAAGATTAGTATGTTGCATGACTATGTTGAAACGTCTTTTAGCTCTCTAGTTTATTGATTTTATCTTTATAAAGTTAATGTTCTGCATGATGATCAAATCTTAAATTTTGGGTTCTCAAATACTCAAGTATTTCCCCATTGAGTTGATATTTATTGTGATTAACATGCCCCATTTTAAATAAAATAAAATAGAGACCCATATTTCCTAAAAATATTATGTTTGGTCCCTATCAAGACATGAATTAACCCTAAACTAATTTCATACTTAAGCCTATATAATTTTATTTGATATTGATTCTATGAATTTTGGCTTGTAATCAAGATATTAGTTCAGTTTTGGTCTTTATTTCTACATTATTTTACTAATCAAGCTAATTATTATTTCTTAAGTGTGTTAATGTTACACTTTACAAATCAACATATTATTAACAAATGTCATTTATTTGACCAATTTTCATGGACTATCATACAAGTCTCACAACCAAATGACCAACCAAGTAAGTGAGATCGATTTGTATGTCATAATATCATTTAATCATAAGTATAGGGATAAAATTATAGAACAGCCAACCAACTGACAAAGTGGGATCATCCCATGTGTCAACATCTAACTACATATAATCCAACATACAAAAGATGAGATACAAGTTAAGGAATCCAATGATAGAGTGCCATGTGACACCCTTTGTATAGTCAACTACTATGTGTGATAATCTAATTAGGTAACATGGTTAATTAATCATGTTAAATACCACATGTCATTCCATGTGTCATCCTCTCATTTCTCCATACATTAACAAACCTAAAGACTTGATGATAGGTTAAAATAAAGTGACTATGTGAAATATGCCATACATATGATAAAAACATAGTTAGCTATGAATAAGAAATAGTAAAGGCCACAAATCAATAACACATTGAAAAATATAAGATAGCTAAAGTATAAAAAAGTAAAATAGGTGAATAAGCATATAAACAAAGTCACAAATCACCACATGTCAAGTGAATCTCTCAAAGATGACATCATAAAATTAAATTTAAATTTGAGAGATGGATGACAAAAACTATTATTATATAATAAATTCTAATGCATGGAGGATTTGAGTAATGAATTTAAAAAATAATTAAATGGAATATATTTTATATTCCCAAGTCAAATAAAATTACATTTTCCAATTTCTAACTTTGAACTGTTATCCACAGCTCTATAGCGAACTAAAAGCCCTAAATTTAAAAGTTTAGCATAGAACTCAAATTATTTAACAATGAAGGATCAGACTTATGAACCTACTCCTTCAATGTTCTACTTTCAGACCAAATAAGAATTTAAAGATACAAAATTTGACAAAATTGCTTTACTTGGATCATTCAAACATTAATCAATAATCTATGTAGAATTTGAGAATGTTTGGCCTTGTAAAGAAGAAGTTGAATTATTGTTGGATCAAAGGAAGTACTTAGATGACCTATTGGAAATTAGATCTACCAAATACATAAAGCAAAAATGAAACCACAATTATTCCCTTAAATAAAGTTAATCTTTAACTTATTTACAATAAGTGTTTGTACAAAGGATATATCCCATAAAAATAATAGTGTGCAACTTGCAGATAGCTAGCTTAACATTTGAAAATTTCTATCAACTACCACAACCAAACATCTCATATAATTATATAATAGCCAGTAACTAGTTAAAAAAAAATAACATCAAAATCACCCTATTAGGATGGGCCCAAAAACTTATTGAATTTTCCATGAAGAATAAGGTCCCTATTGCCTAATTTAGCCATGGTGTTATTTCTATGGCATTATTGAACAAACTACGTGGAGCTTCATCCATCACTCAAGCAGATGTGGTTTGGGTCCAATTATTTTTCGTAATTTTTTGAAGGTAAGGGAATTCCCCCATTAGGTGAAATAATAAGATTAAGCCTAAAATCCCAAAGAGACCGAATGCATGATCAAGTAGATGCCAAATTTTACATGATTTATACTTGGTGGATGCTATCTATGGAAACATTACCCCAACCAAAATTATTCCTTGGTATACAAAGTGGACATATAAAATTTGTGATTATTTTGAACATATTTATGTACATAAATATAGGGATCATATGCATAAAATATCAAACAACTTCTACCCAATAGGTTATAAAGACCTGTTTGATCAAATAAAAAGACCACTAAGGACATTAGGCACCTTTTCACTCCATTTGTTTAATTTTAGCATCACCACCAGTGCCATCTTCTTTAGAGATATTTAATTTGTATCTTTAACACTTTTTTGAGAGTTTATAGTCTTCTTTAAATTTATTGTGGATCTTGATCTCCTTCTAAAGAGTATTTATTCTCGTTAATATATTGTCAATGTGTTAGTGCTCGAGTAGTTGATTCAACCCGCTCATATAATTATTTTTATGTCACTCCACCCAATCAACACTATGGGGGGTATGGTGTATATCTTACATATTTGTTTATCATGTTCCTTACAAACCATTGGTACACCACATCTTATGGCAGTAGATCAAATTTAGTTAGTGAACCTTTTTTGTACCATCAACATGTTTGAAAATATTTTTTTCATAAGAGATATTCTGCTAAATTCCAAAGTTATTTTTTTTTATGATTGAGTAGTGGTTTTAGACTAATGATGTAGATTTGAGTTCCATTGAGACTTTTAAGTCGATAGAGTGCATTTTTATTTCATGGCCTTCATTTCATCTAATGCACCTACTACATCATTGTGTGAGATTTTGAGTCATAATTAATAAGATGCCTTACAACATATGTTATCTTATCCACTCTCATTGTGGTTCTACTGGTTTCTCGTTACCTTATGGTGACACATTTCATCCTTGGTAATTCTTTTTACCTAAATTTTTGTGATTATTTTTTATTATAGAGTGAGTCTCATACAAAATAATAGTTCCTATTTGACTTGGTAGTTATATTGACTCAACATCCATGTATTATGATAATATATATTTGTTACCATAGGGGAATTTTATATTTCATTGTAATTTTATATATAGATACCTAATTAGGGCTTGTTTCTAGGACCCATTCGGTCTCTTTGCTTTCAAAATTTTCATTACCTATTCTACGCTTAAGGGAGGCTATTAGAGTTAGCATATAAACTTAATTTGGGAATTTTTTTTATTGTTGGAGATGTTATTCTATTTTGTGCACATATTTTTTGAGTGCACATCAATAATATATACTCTTATTTTATAGGTTATTCATGTAATAATAATTTATTGTATGAAACAACCTATCTTGCCTATATAATAGGAACTCCCATGATATTTTGATTTGGTTGATTGTGGAGACCCAAATGAATGATGTGAATGCATTTTCATAGACTTTATTGTATTTATATTTTTATGTGTGTGTAATGAATGTGTTATTGTAACCATGATAATGGTGTGCAAGAGTGATCTTGTAGTTTAAGGAGTGCATATAACACTCTGACACATTGAATTTATTGCTTTCTTAGATTAGTAAATAAGATCATTTAGACCACTTATATACACATTTCCAAGCTTCTTCCAGAAGGTTGTTAGTCACACCCTAAGGTATTCATGGACTTACACATGATGTATTTTAATATCCAAATTAAGGCATGTATCATGACTGAATGGAAATATTTATCTGTGTTGAATAAATTTATTAGATTGTTTTAACTTTGATATTTTCATGCAAAATTTAGAAAGACTTCTAATTTCAAATATCAATTGTAAATTTACATGTTTAAAACTTGTTTGAGAGATAATAAACATTGAGAAAGATAAAATATGAGTGAAATATCTTAATCATAATGAATTTCATTCCTATACACATAACCAATGGTGATTCCTAACCCTACTTATAGGAAATTAAAAAAGAAACACATGGAAGAGGGGTGATTCAAGTAATCTCTATCGAGGCTATGGATAACTAACTAGTAGTAGATCAATGCTTAGACTAGAATCACTTGTATCTCTATTAGTATTATATATGATTGGAGAAAATATATCAATTCCCATGCATACATATGTAAAATTTAAAATATTATAAAAGAAGAGAAGGGACAAAAACCTTAGCTTTTGTTTAACACTTTGTTAAATATCTCATAACAAGGAAGCAATATTCATAAAATCACACATGATATGAAATTTGAGAAAGGTTAGTATGTTGCATGACTATGTTGAAACCTCTTTCAGTTCTATAGTTTATTGATTTTATCTTTATAAAGTTAATGTTCTGCATGATGATCAAATCTTAAATTTTGGGTTCTCAAATACTCAAGTATTTCCCCATTGAGTTGTTATTTATTGTGATCAACATGCCCCATTTTAAATAAAATAAAATAGAGACCCATATTTCCTAAAAATATTATGTTTGGTCCCTATCAAGACATGAATTAACCCTTAACTAATTTCATACTTAAGCCTAAATAATTTTATTTGATATTGATTCTATGAATTTTGGCTTGTAATTAGGATATTAGTTGGGTTTTGGTCTTTATTTCTACATTATTTTACTAATCAAGCTAATTATTATTTGTTAAGTGTGTTAATGTTACACTTTACAAATCAGCATATTGTTAACAAATGTCATTTATTTGACCAAGTTTCATGGACTATCATACAAATCTCACAACCAAATGACCAACCAAGTAAGTGAGATCGATTTGTATGTCATACTGTCATTTAATCATAAGTATAGGGATAAAATTATAGAACAGTCAACCAACTGACAAAGTGAGATCATCCAATGTGTCAACATCTAAGTACATATAATCCAACATACAAAATATGAGATACAAGTTAAGGAATCCAATGATAGAGTTCCATGTGGCACCCTTTGTAAAGTCAACTACTATGTGTGATAATCTAATTAGGTAACATGGTTAATTAATAATGTTAAATACCACATGTCATTCCATGTGTCATCCTCTCATTTCTCCATACATTGACAAACCTAAAGACTTGATGAGAGGTCAAAATAAACTGACTATGTGAAATATACCATATACATCATAAAAACATAGTTAGCTATGAATAAGAAATAGTAAAGGCCACAAATCAATAACACATTGAAAAATATAAGATAGCTAAAGTATAAAAAAATTAAAATAGGTGAATAAGCATATAAACAAAGTCATAAAGCACCACATGTCAAGTGAATCTGTCAAAGATGACATCATAAAATTAAATTTAAATTTGAGAGATGGATGACAAAAACTATTATTATATAATAAATTCTAATGCATGGAAGATTTGAGTAATGAATTTAAAAAATAATTAAATGGAATATATTTTATATTCCCAAGTCAAATAAAATTACATTTTCCAATTTCTAACTTTGAACTGTTATCCACAGCTCTATAGCGAACTAAAAGCCCTAAATTTAAAAGTTTAACATAGAACTCAAATTATTTAACAATGAAGGATCAGACTCATGAACCTAATCCTTCGATGTTCTACTTTCAGACCAAATAAGAATTTAAAGATACAAAATTTGATAAAATTGCTTTACTTGGATCATTCAAACATTACTTAATAATCTATATAGAATTTGAGAATGTTTGGTCTTGTAAAGAAGAAGATGAATTATTGTTGGATCAAAGGGAGTACATAGATGACCTATTGGAAATTAGATCTACCAAATACATAAAGCAAAAATTAAAACATAATTATTCCCTTAAATAAATTTAATCTTTAATTTATTTACAATAAGTGTTTGTACAAAGGACATATCCCATAAAAATAATAGTGTGCAACCTGTAAATAGCTAGCTTAACATTTGAAAATTTCTATTAACTACCACAACCAAACATCTCATATAATTAGATAATAGTCAGTAACTGGTTCAAAAAAAATAACATCAAAATCACCCTATTAGGATGGGCCCAAAAACTTATTGAATTTTCCATGAAGAATAAGGTCCCTATTGCCTAATTTAGCCATGGTGTTATTTTTATGGCATTATTGAACAAACTATGTGGAGCTTCATCTATCACTCAAGTAGATGTGGTTTGGGTCCAATTATTTTCCATAATTTTTTGAAGGTAAGGGAATTACCCCATTAGGTGAAATAATAAGATTCAGCCTAAAATCCCAAAGAGACCGAATGCATGATCAAGTAGATGCCAAATTTTACATGATTTCGTACTTCGTGGATGCTATCTATGGA
The DNA here is from genome assembly GCA_037957365.1 of Torreya grandis. Taxonomy (NCBI): domain Eukaryota; kingdom Viridiplantae; phylum Streptophyta; class Pinopsida; order Cupressales; family Taxaceae; genus Torreya; species Torreya grandis. The sequence goes on along the minus strand of JARHVA010000479.1, from coordinate 4,298,515 downwards.
AACATTACCCCAACCAAAATTATTCCTTGGTATACAAAGTGGACATATAAAATTTGTGATTATTTTGAACATATTTATATACATAAATATAGGGATCATATGCATAAAATATCAAACAAATTCTACCCAATAGTTTATAAAGACCTGTCTGATGAAATAAAAAAACCAATAAGGACATTGGGCACCTTTTCACTCCTTCATTTGTTTAATTTTAGCATCACCACCAGCGCCATCTTCTTAAGAGGTATTTAATTTGTATCTTTAACACTTTTTTTAGAGTTGATAGTCTCCTTTAAATTTATTGTGGATCTTGATCTCCTTCTAAAGAGTATTTATTCTCGTTAATACATTGTCAATGTGTTAGTGCTCGAGTAGTGGATTCAACCCACTCATATAATTATTTTTATGTCACTCCACCCAATCAACACTGTGGGGGGTATGGTGTATATCTTGCATATTTGGTTATCATGTTCCTTACTAACCATTGGTACACCACATCTTATGGCAGTAGATCAAATTTAGTTAGTGAACCTTTTTTTGCACTATCAACATGTTTGAAAATATTTTTTTCATAAGAGATATTTTACTGAATTCCAAAGTTAGTTTTTTGATGATTGAGTAGTGGTTCTAGACCAATGATGTAGATTTGAGTTCCATTGAGACTTTTGAGTCGATAGAGTGCATTTTTATTTCATGGCCTTCATTTCCTCTAATGCACCTACTACATCATTGTGTGAGATTTTGAGTCATAATTATCAAAATGCCTTACAACATATGTTATCTTATCCACTCCCATTATGGTTCTACTAGTTTTTGGTTACCTTATCGTGATACATTTTATCCTTGGTAATTATTTTTACCTAAATTTTTGTGATTATTTTTTCTTATAGAGTGAGTCTCATACAAAATAATAGTTCCTATTTGACTTGGTAGCTATATTGACTCAACATCCATGTATTATGATAATATATATTTGTTACCATAGGGGCATTTATATTTCCTTGTAATTTTCTATATAGATACCTAATTAGGGCTTGTTTCTAGGAGCCATTCGGTCTCTTTGCTTTCAAAATTTTCATTCCCTATTCTATGCTTAAGGTAGGTTATTAGAGTTAGCATATAAACTTAATTTGGGAATTGTTTTTGTATTGTTGGAGATGTTATTCTATTTTGTGCACATATTTTTTGAGTGCACATCAATAATATATACTCTTATTTTATAGGTTATTCATGTAATAATAATTTATTGTATGAAACAACCTATCTTGCCTATATAATAGGCACTCCCATGATATTTGGATTTGGTCGATTGTGGAGACCCACATGGATGATGTGAATACATTTTCATAGACTTTATTGTATATATTTTTTATGTGTGTGTAATGAATGTGTTATTGTAACCATGATAATGGTGTGCAAGAGTGATCTTGTAGTTTAAGGAGTGCATATAACACTCTGACATATTGAATTTATTGCTTTCTTTGATTAATAAATAAGGTCATTTAGACCACTTATATACACATTTCCAAGCTTCTTCCAGAAGGTTGTTAGTCACACCCTAAGGTATTCGTGGACTTAGTCATGATGTATTTTAATATCCAAATTAAGGCATGTATCATGATTGAATAGAAATATTTATCTATGTTGAATAAATTTATTAGATTGTTTTAACTTTGATATTTTCATGCAAAATTTAGAAAGACTTCTGATTTCAAATATCAATTGTAAATTTACATGTTTAAAACTTGTTTTAGAGATAATAAACATTGAGAAATATAAAATATGAGTGAAATATCTTACTCATAATGAATTTAATTCCTATACACATAGCCAATGGTGGTTCCTAACCCTACTTCTAGGAAATTAAAAAAGAAACACATGGAAGAGGAGTGATTCAAGTAATCTCTATCGAGGCTATGGATAACTAACTAGTAGGAGATCAATTCTTAGACTAGAATCACTTGTATCTCTATTAGTATTATATATGATTGGAGAAAATATATCAATTCCCATGCATACATATGTAAAATTTAAAATATTATAAAAGAAGAGAAGGAACAAAAACCTTAGCTTTTGTTTAACACTTTATTAAATATCTCATAACAAGGAAACAATATTCATAAAATCACACATGATATGAAATTTGAGAAAGGTTAGTATGTTGCATGACTATGTTGAAACCTCTTTCAGTTCTCTAATTTATTGATTTTATCTTTATAAAGTTAATGTTCTGCATGATGATCAAATCTTAAATTTTGGGTTCTCAAATACTCAAGTATTTCCCCATTGAGTTGCTATTTATTGTGATCAACATGCCCCATTTTAAATAAAATAAAATAGAGACCCATATTTCCTAAAAATATTATGTTTGATCCCTATCAAGACATGAATTAACCCTTAACTAATTTCATACTTAAGCCTAAATAATTTTATTTGATATTGATTCTATGAATTTTGGCTTGTAATCAAGATATTAGTTGGGTTTTGGTATTTATTTCTATATTATTTTACTAATCAAGCTAATTATTATTTGTTAAGTGTGTTAATGTTACACTTTACAAATCAACATATTGTTAACAAATGTCATTTATTTGACCAAGTTTCATGGACTATCAATGACTATTAAAACTATTAAGTTATGGATATATTGACAAAATAAGATCATACCATGTATCCCAAATTTGGTACATCTAAAAGATAACTTAATACAAAAATTCCCAAAACTAATGATTAGCCAAGAAAATAAGATCAAATTGTATGTCACAATATAATTTTATCATAGGTATGTGGATAGAATTATATAATGGTCAACCAACTAATTGACTAAGATCGTGCCATGTGTCAACATCTCACTAGATACAATATAACATACAAAAGATGAGATATAGGTTAAGAGATCCATCGATAGTGTGCCATATGGTACCCTTTATATAGTCATCTACCATGTGTCATAATATGATTGGGTAACATGGTCATTTTATCATGTCAATTACCGTGTGTCATGTCATATGTCATCCTCTCATTTCTCTATACATAAACAAATCCAAAGGCTTGATGATAAGTGAAAATAAAGTGACTAAGTGAAAGATGCCACACATATCAGAAAAAAAATTTAGTTATGGATAAGCAATAATAAAGGCCATAAATTAATAACACATCAAAATTGTAAGAGAGATAAATTATACCAAAAGCTAAATCAGGTAACTAAGAACCTAAATAAAGTGAGGAAGAACTAAATGTAAAATAAACCAATCAAATTTGATGTCATAAAATCAAATTAAAATTTGTTGGATATATGACAAAAATTGTTATTATATAATAAATTCTTATGCATGGAGGATTTGAGTAATGAATTCACAAAATAAGTAAATAGAATATATGTTATATTACCAAGTCAAATAAAATTACATTTTTACAATTTTTAATTGTGAACTACTATCTGGAGATCCATAGAAAATTAAAATCCCTAAATTTCAAAGTTTAACATAGAGCTCAAATTATTCAAAAATGGAATATCAAAACTAGGAACCTTCTCCTTTGATGTTATACTTTGGGACTAAATAGGAATTTAAAGATACAAAATTTGAAAAAAAAAATTACTTGGAGAATTCAATAATTATTTAATACTCTACACATAATTTGTGAATTCTCAACCTTACAAAGAAGATGGAAAATTATCACTAGATCAAAAGGATTACATAGATGACTTATTAGAAATCAGATCTATCAACTACCATAACTAAACATTCCCTATATTAGATAATAGTTAGTAATTGGTTTAAACAAATAACATCATAATCACCTTATTAGGATGGGCCTAGAAACCTAACGAATTTTCCATGAAGAATAAGATCCATATTTCCCAATTTAGGCATGGTTTTAGAACTACTATGGCCTTATTTAATAAAACTAATGGAGCTTCATCTATCACTCAATTAGATAAGGTTTGGGTATAATTATTATCCATAATTTTGGAAGGCAAGGTCATTCTCCCATTAGGGTAAATAATAAGCTTCAACGTAAAATTCAAAGAGATTGAATGCATGATCAAGTAGATGCCAAATTTCACATGCTTTCATACTTGGTGGATTCTATATGTGGAAGAATTACCCAAACCAACATTATTCCTAGGGATTCAAATGGTAAAAATCAAATTTGTGATTATTTTGACCATATTAATATAAATAAATATAGGGATCGTATGCAAATAATAACAAACACCTTCTACCCAATGGTTTATAAAGACCTATGCCTAGGTTGTTTGATCACATAAAAAGATCACTAAGGACATTGGGCTATTATTGGTTCTATACATATCACACTATCATTTGAGTTAAGGGAATATTAGTATCTCCATTATTACTACCAAGACTCTTACTAGAAAAAGTGGATGAACAAGAGATAGCTTATAATTTATCCAATAGTGTGTATGAAAATTTATTGAAGGCCAAATTAGCAAGGTATCACAAGACACCCCTTAGCATTGGGAGGAAATAGTTATAAAATTAGGAGTAGTTAGAAAAGACTTAAAAAATAGAGGTTCATTTAAGTTTAGATTAGATGATTTTAAATATTGAGATCCCAATAAGGTAATAAATATAATAGAGAAAAGCTATCAACAATTTAGGCAAGATTATGGCCAAAAGATTATGAACACAACCTAATATGTTTTGACCCTAAAGATGATATAGATGTTTATGAAATAATAAGAAAATCTCAGATGTCTATGAGGATCACTCAGATGATCCAATATAATTCATCTATATCAAGAGAAGATTCAATATGAATATAATAGGAGGAAAATAACTTTGAAGAAACTAGGAAACCTCAAGCAGAGGATGAAACTAATAAGCACCTAAGGGAAATAATTATAAAAAATGTCCCAAAGCCATGGGAGGTGAAGTAAAAAAATATGTATAAGGGATAACCTCCAGATATCACAATCACATTCACTTTGGTGGTTATAATAGTATCACCACCTTAGTCTCTAATAACAAGTCAATTCACTTCTCTTCATCCATTATAGGTGATAGCCACCCCTTACATAGTAAATTATGTGAGAAGGTTTCTTCTTGCCTCCCTAAAAACTCTTGTTATCACATAATAAGATGAGACATAGGAACCATCATATGATCCTAAATAAAGAGATCTAGAACTAAACTATGATGGTAACCCAAAGACAAAATTATCATTTCATATCTTTCATAAATTTCATTTATAGATAACTTTTAGACTTCAAGTCCCAATGCTCATCACACTTAGGGTATCGGATAAGAATAAGTTGAAGAAACAAAACAATAAATTATGATAATTACCACTTTAGTGGTCACATCAACTACTTCAACTGTCCCACCTGTGGTCACTTCAACAACTTTTCCACAGGGTTTGACATAGGTTACCATTTCACCTATTCTAACATTATTTCTTATAAATATGAAAACTTCCTTGGATTCATCTAGTATGGAGCCTACTATAAATCTAGGTTCTTTGACTAACATTGTTTATACCACTAACTCCATGACTTTTTCACATACCTCAATTTGTCAATTTATGAAGAGTCTATCCTAGGCTACTATTACACATCTAATTATTCCCACACCTTACCTAGGCACTATACTCACTAATCCACCTTTTGAGGATTTAATATCCTAAAAACATTCACCACACAGCCTTTGCAAGCCCATATCCTCTCCAAATTAGGTGTTTATATTACACAAGTTCTCCCAATAGATTCAATTACTGTATCAATTCAAGAGTCTCTTTACCTCACTAAATATGTCCTTAGGACATTTTCTAAGACCAAGATCTCTAAGGAGATGTTGATCATCCCACCTTTCCCTTAATAACCTACACCTTCCCATTCTAATTATCCATATCCTTCCATCCTTATGAAACCTAATTAAAATATTCCATATCCTTTCACTCTCATTCTTCCACCCAAAATCACTTTAGCCCTCACCTCTTAGACCTCTCCTTAAGATTTGATAGTGGATATTGCATAGATATAAAAAATGCAAACAAAATAGTCAACTAGGCAAGATTTGGTGATCACTAAGGATCTTGGGTTGATAATAGAGTTTGATTATACATAAAACAAACTCAAAAGGTTGAGCTGAAGGAAAAATATAATTGGTGGGAATCCTACATCATTTGTGAGAGAATAAGAACTCTTCTCATTGACAAAGAAAAAAAGAACTAGACCTAGAGATGAATATGAGATTCATGAAGACCCCATTTCTATAATATATGCTATTGGGGGGTTTTTGAATAAGATGTTTCATAATATCTAACATAGTAATAGTATACTGGAGGTAGAGGGCATAATAGATCCTCCAAAGGATATATTAAATATTGTACACAATTAAAACAAAACTCTCTATGACATATTATGCTTTATCTGATAGTCTAGGGGAGAAGCACAACCACAGTGGAATAATATGGTTTTTTTTTTATGAATCCATGAATAACTTGGATTATAATGACATTTTATTGATAAATCAACAAGTTACTATTATCATCATCCTCTCAACTTTTTACAACTTCCATATATTGCTTGAGCTCAGAATTTGTGACTAGTAAGAGAAATTAGTTTATGAAATGGCATAAACATATGGAAGAGCAAGTTGAGTAACTAAAAAATAAATAAAAAAGGACATCTAGATTTTAAGAGATATGAACATTAATTCTATATACACACCTTTAGGTCAAGTTGTAAACAAACCATTTTTTGATAACTTGTTATAGACCGTATACATAATATTTTCAAATTTGATCAATTATTGATGCTTTCTCTCTTGCAAAAACTGATCAAGACTCAATCTCTCTGAGTGCACACCTTAAAGGGTGCACTAGGAAAGAGGTTTTTAATTCATTGGTAATTAAAAATATTTATGTTCCCTATACCACCACTTTCAATCTACACAACCATTTCTTATATACTTCCCTAAGCCTTGCCTCCTCCCTTACACAATCCTCCAAGTAATTCACCACCTTATTAAACACTTACCAAATAAAAAAACCCTTTATGGCATTTACCAAACAAAGTTGGCTTGGGATGATCCTATACTTAAATTATATTTGTATGTTATGGGACTTTGTCAGCCTTGGCCAACCTAGTCTAGGACCTAACTTACTTTTATGAATTAACAATACAGGGTCGATTGGGATATCTCTATGGGATAAACTTTTAGAAAGGTTTAGGGTTAGATTAAGCTATATATACATATTATTTTTTCCATTTTAGGAATATAAAAAGAATAAAATCATATTGTGTATCTGCTTATCCATAATTCTACTTGAGGAAGATTTCTTAGGGTTGCAATATTACACTTGGAGATGCAGATATTATCTCATAGAGAAGTCTTTTGGATGTATAGAGTTGTGTAGCCTAGATCTACTTTATCCTTGTTATCCTTACATACCACAATAAACTCTTGAAAAGCACCTTGACCAAGGGATAGATTAAGGTTCGATGGGTTCATATTCAAAGGTAAGTATTCCTAAATTTGTTCTTCCTTTGTTAAAGTAGATAGAGTTTCATTTGTAATTCTTTCCCATGCATTAGTATTTCCTATACATTAGCTTAAGTATATATATTCTATGCACATATAATTTTTATTTTTAATACCCCCACTTTGTGCCACAAGCTTTGGTGAGTACTATATTAGATTATATTTTACTTTACTTTGCATTTACGTAGTGAATATAAAAACCATAGGACCTAACTAGGGTTATCACATGGTGTTTCTTGAATAGAGGCTTTGCAACCCTCTCTAGTGACATTATTGTGGTAAGGTACCCCTTATTTAGGTTTATAAGATCCTTCTTGCTCATGACCTTGATTTTTTAAATGTACCAATAAGCAAAAGTGTAAGGATGATTTTTTTCCAAGTTAGGATTGATTTATAGATCAACCACATTTTCCCTTGTCTACATTCAGATGAACCTGACATGAATCTAAACCTTGTAGATTTTATTTCATTCATTTTATTATCATCTTATATACATACATACATACATACATACATACATACATACATACATACATACATAGTATTATATCAAACCTATCGATACAGTCTAATATTTTGTGTGCAGGTCTAACACACAGTCACTTCAAATTGACTATGTTCTCTCTATCAAGGTCTTCTTTAAATATAGGTGATAATTCTCTTCTTCAATCATAGGATTTCAGATTTAGTTGACCCAATCGACTTTATTCACATTTCTCCTTTTTCATCATAGAGGTTTGTAAACTTAATCAAACCAGTTGACTATATTCATAGATTTTTTTAGCACATAGGTCTTGAAGACTATATCGACCCAGTCAACTCTATTCACAGAATATAAAAATCAGAATTTGAGTAACATAGCATAAAATTTGTAAAATAAGCATCTTAAAAATTACTAAGGTTCATTCTTACCTTCTCTATAAACTCTATTCTTCATTTATAGTCTTGTATTTCACAAGTTTGTATCTTATTAAATTTCAACCCTATAATGAACTGGGTTGACTAAATCAAGACAATTCTATAGCATGTCTTCTCTATAGAATACATAGTCAACCTATTTGATTGTATTCTTCTAGATCTTGATTTCATATAATAAAGTGACCCATTTGACTCTGTTATGTACTGTTTGCATCTAATGTCACCTAATTTGACTATGTACTCTTTACAATCAAATAAATTATCCTATTTTACTAAAAATTAGTTCACTTTTGATTTCATTTTCTTGTATGCTTAGAGTAATAAACATAGAATAATTAGGTGGTTTTTCAATTTACCAATTTAATTACACTATTTTTATCTTTTACACATACTTCCAAATCACTTAACACTAAAAATAATTAAACATTTTCTTCTTAGGCCAACCTACTTATATTTCATCACCAAAGAGGAACCTAACTTGGGTTTTTTTTCCAAGTATAAACATGTGATTTATGGCATATATTAGAAAAGCACTTGACACCCTTATCACTGCAAGATTGTGAAGTGAGGGGGTAGGCCCCAATACCAAGTGAGTACCATCACCAATATAGATCCTTTTCAGCTTAAACTACCTAAAAATATCCATATATTACTTTTTAGTCCCTTTTTACATCCAACTCCCCATCACACTAATTTTAAAATTTATTATAGCTTAACAACATTAAGGAATGACCAATTAGCTTAGCATTTCCATTCAATTTTTGTTGTTTTCTCTTTGATCATTGTATTTTGTATTGTAAAACTTAGACTAGACAACATTAGTACAAGGTTTGTGTTGTGTGCTACAATTAGGTCAACCACATTAATCTATTTACTTGTGTGATTCATTTTGTTTGCTTAGCTATTATCTTGTAAACAATTTCTTAGTTGTTCGAACACAGTCATCCTTATTGACAAAGTCTCTTATAGATTGTTAGTTTTTTTTAACTTCAATACATAATCAACCTATCTAACTATTTATCTCTTTAGCCTATTCATTTTATTCCTCTGTAGTACATAGTTAACCTATCTGTCTATGTGTCCTTATGTCCTACTTTAGTTTTACCATCTATAGAACATAGTCAAGTAGTTTAACTATGTATTTTGCATCCTATTTTATTCACCTTTTCTATAGACTCTATTGACCCAATAAACTTTGTACCTATTAGCCAATACTATTCTATGTTTGGCTGACTCTATCCCTATTTTTCCTCTTTGCTTCCTAATTTCACATTCTTCCTTCAAGAATCATGAAATTCCATATCATAATCCTTTTGGATAAACTAAATCCATTTAGATGTTATATGGGATGTTATTTTCTTCCTACCTTTACTACCTAAGAGGAGATTCACTCTTGGAGCACCTTTTCTCATCCATCATCTTTTGATTGAAATATGGGTCAAATCACTTTAATAAATGATATTATTAGATCAAATACATTCTATATTTCTCAAGATAACTCTCTCTTTAAGACTCCTTACCATTCTATGGGAGAAATTGATGCACACCTAAGAAATAACCCCATAAGAAAACTTCTCAACACCAATAATCTATCACCTAACAACCCTTCCCTATTACCAATTTAGGGAATCCCCCTCCTACTAATACTAATAATCCTCATCCCAACACTAATCCATCAATTGATATAACTCAATTTCTTGCATAGATTGTGCAAAAAATGAACATAATACAAACATAAAATATATCTCAAATGATATAACTCCAACATCACTTGATAAACATGGCTAATCAGCCTCCTAATCTTCTCCCCCAAAATAACCAAAACTTCATCCATCCACATCTTAAACATGTCATGGGAAATGTCATTCCCCAACCTATTAGACATAACTATATGCTTCAAAACATTTAAAATGAACCTTTAGACCCATTCATTTTATCTATTGATATTGGTAATATGTCTCCAACTATTAAATATGATGGGACTAAAGACCCTACATATTTTATCAAAGCATTTATTAATCTTTATAAAGATTAGATCCAAACTAATACCTTCTCATCTACCAAAATTTTAGTTGAATCCTTCATAGATGACGTATTAGAATGGTATAACCTTCACAACATTATATATGGCAACTTGAGGATTTATTCAATCCTTTAGTTATGAAATTTCAACATAATGATCTTCCTAAATATTGTCTTAGTTAATTTATAAATTATAATTAATCCCATGCCAAATTAGCTCATGATTTTATCAAATGATGTAAATATTTAGATCACAAATTTCATCACAACATGACTCATGACAACTTGGTAAAACTTTTCATAACAGCCTTAACACCTTACCTCAAATACAAGGTTTGAAATTTTACTCCCCAAACTTTAAATGATGTTATCAATCAAGATAAGTGATAAATCTTTCTAAGTTTGAACTTAACACTAAAACCATCAAGGGATATTTCCAACATTTAACCAATGTAATCACTGGCAATCCTCCTCACCCAAAACTAGGAGTAGATAAAATGGAAAATCCCCAACCTTCCCATATGCTAGTAACTATACAAATTATGAAATAACTTTTAGTGCCTTCTAAACCATTCACATATGTTAATAATCCCGCTCAATGGTATGACCTTAACAATTTTTTTTGGTTTCATGTTGATATAGGTCATTCCCATGAAACATGTCATGGGATTACAAAATTTGACATTTTTTAATGCTAAGAGATACATTCAATCATGATTCCATGATCAAAATACATCATCATGATTATGTTAATGTTTCTAAAAAAAAACAAGATTTCAAATCTTCTTCCTCTAACAACCCAAAAATTTTATCTACATCCAAGCCCCAACAGTCAAATGAGGATATTTATGTGATTGATGCTAACTATGATATTTACTATACCAATTAAAAATATATGAATGTGATTAAGGTCCATTATCAATGCAAACCCACCCACAAACATCCCATCATAAAACCAAAGAAATCATCTTTAGAAGAGCAAATTATCAAAGACAATACTATGACTAATCTAGCTATAGAAACCAATGAGGAACCACTTCTTCAATTTGAACCTCCAACTACCTCTCTTCCTACTAAAAATATTTTACCTTATAAGCCTTATGTTGGTTCTTCCTCTTCAAAAATTCATCAGGATTTCTTAGAGAAACTTAACTCTATTCCTTGTAAAATTCCTCTCATGGAGTAAGTTCTCACTTCTCCCTATCATCATAAATGCCTAATGAAACAACTATAATAAATTAAAGAACCATCTTCCCTTGAAGTGAAACAACCTCCTCACAAGCCTCCACCAATAGAAGTTCATACCATTGAAACTATTTATCCTTTTTCAAAACCTTCCATAGAGTTCCTTTAAGAAGACATGATCAATGATGAAATTATTTTTCATGCCAATAACCCACATCTCTTCATTAAAATAACCATTAATACCACCCTTATCAACAAATTATTAGTATATGAAGGCTTGGTAATTAATGTGACATCTCTTTGGCTCATTCAACAAATTGGGTATAACAAAGATCATGTCATGGATTCAACAAGACCAATCAAAAGCCACTTCATTGTATTTCATTCCCTCTTATTATTGGACCCAAAACTATATACACCAAGCTTATGGTTATCAACTTACCATTTTCCTATAATATAATCCTAAGTCACCCATGGATACATCACATGAGGGATATTGCCTCTTATGATAGCCAATGTATAAGGTTCATTCATAATGGTAAATGGTATAAACATGAAGTTGATCCTAACCCATGGAGTATTCAGCTTCCCAATCCTAAATCTTAGTATTAGATTCCAACTATCACAAGAATTAATAATGTACCTTTACCTAAATTTATTAATATGAATCTATATTTACAAGTCACTCTTGCCAATTTTGATGATGATGATCCAAAATATTTAAAAACCACATGTAATACTACCAAGCTACCTCCTTACATTTCAATGTGGTTCCCTCTTTCATTAGTACCTCATAATTATACCATCCCTCTCATCAATGAGATTACTAATTTCGCTCCTCCATATAATTCACACGAAGCATCTTATATATAAGATGATTCCATTTGTAATGATTATGCAGTGGCCAAGTTATTTCAAAACCATTAACCATGTCACCTTGTAATTTTAACAATTTAGGTGTATCACCTTCTTATGTTCCTTTAGAGAAACAAGAATGTACTATTTCTCCCACCTATGATGATAACTACATTATGTCATAACCTCAATGATGAGACTTGGATGTTCAACACTATCAACAAACATTATCTAAAACACATGCTTTTAACTGAGATGTTCATACTATTTCCATAGATATTGAGTTAGAACCTGAAGGTTATGTACCTCCAATTAATTCTCTGCTTCTTGATACTCCTTGGGTTTTTAAATAAATATTAAATTTCATAAACTAAGAAATTTTAAAACCTTATATACCTCCTATCACATCAATAACTCTACCAAAACCCCTCTCTACCAATGATTCCAAAGATACACCTATTATCAATCCAATTAAATCTAATCAACCTTCCTCCATAGTTATAACTACTCTTGAGATCACCCTTTATGCTAAGGAAATAGATGTATGACATATACATTCTAGATAAAATCTCTATGGTAACAAAATCATTGATCTTGAAATAGACATGGAATATTATGGACCTTTACCTATGCTACATAATGACAAATCCATACTTGATTTGTTCCATGGCTGAGAACCTGAACTTCCTCAATAACATCACAAACTTGGGAATTTTAAATGAAAGGCTCCTCATTTTAATAACTTCATTTCTAGCATTGATCATGAAACCAATCCCATTTCTTCTCTTCCTAATATTCCATATCATTTTCAATATGGAAATGCTATGTTTATCAAGGAAACCATGAGAATAGAATATAGTACACCCTCATGTCTTCATCCTATAATAGTTTATGGAGAATTTACACTGACTAAACATGATAATTTTAATCCATTATTTTATAAATATCATAAGACTTTTACTTGATCATATGAGGACATGCCTAGTGTTGATCCTAGTATCATTGTCTACAACATAATCACACACCTAGATGCCAAACCCATTTGACATAAATAATGGAAATTTCCACCTGAAGTTTCTACTCTATACCATAAATAAATAATCAAACTATTATATGCCAATTTTATTAAAACCTATGGACTATTATGAATGGGTGTCAAACATTATTCCCATTCACAAAAAAATGACCATGGCTATTCACATATGCATTGACTACTGCAATCTCAACCTCACTTATCCCAAAGACAATTTTTCATTACCTTCAATAGATGCCATCATAGATTCCATTACTGTATATGAAATGTTATTAGCCATGAACATTTTTTAAGGCTAAAATAAAATTCACATAGCCCCTGAAGACCAACACAAGATAACATTCACTATGGAATAGGAAACCTATTTCTATGCTAAAATACCCTTTGGCTTTTAAAAAATTAGAGCTACCTATCAGTGGGATATGAACCACATTTTTCATGATATTATACATAAGATTATAGAAACCTATGTGCATGATCTCATTTCCAAATCAAATTGTAAAATAATCCATCTCTCTAATCTAGCCATCATCTTTGATCAATTAATCAAAAGTACAAAGTTAGACTCAACCCCTACAAGTGTGTATTTGGTGTTACATTTAGTAATGTTTTAGGTTTCTTAGTCTATATTCAAGGTATTAATGTTAATCCCACTAAAATCAATGCTATATTCAACATGCCTATTCCTCACTCCATTTTATACATTCTTTCTTACCTTGATAATCTTGGGGTAATACGAAGATTCATCCCTGAATTGGCTTATTCTATACACTTTGTTAATTCCCTTATTAAGAAAGGTAATGTTTTTGAATGGATTGATCCTTTTTAGAAGGAATTAAATAACAATAAATAATCCTTGCTCCATCTACCTACCCTTCATCCACCTTATAATGATCATCCTTTAAGTTTTTACACTTCTTTTACTCCATTATCAGTTAGAGAAATGTTTTCCAAATAAGATGATATAGAAAGAGAATATGATATTTAATATATTAGTCAAGGCATCATTGATTAAATTTTTTTTTATATTAAAGTATAACGTGACTACCTTTCTATCTATTTTCTAATTTAAGAGATTGTTCATTACATGCTCTACTAAACAACCTATGTCATTGTTCATTCTGACCCACTTCATCACTTTTTTCTAAAGCATTTCTACGTGGAGAAAGAATTGGCAAGTGGATGGTTATATTAATGAAATTTTAACTTAACATCATCATGTGAAAATATGTCAAAGGTGAAATCATTATCAACCAAATTGAAATGACACCTATACCCACTACAAATCACCTTCAAGATAGTCTCCCCAATTATAACATTCTCTATATTAAAGGTCTCAATCAGGCCATCTCTCTTAAAGAATACTTTTATAGTTTCATTGTTGATTTAGAGGTAAGAAATCAAGAAGATACCTATGTCATTCTTGATAATACTAAATCTAAAGTAATTATCAAATGACTTCTTGAAGTCACTATCGATTTATATGAAGACACATAAACCATACATTTTGATGGCACCAAATGTCTCCAAGGAGTTGGGGCAGGTTATATTATAACTAATCCTAATGGTAAAATAATAACTTTAGCATTATAGATAACCTTTGATGCCACTAATAACATGGAAGAATGTGAAGCATTAATCTTAGGCATGAAAGTGTCACTTGACTTAGGTATTCCATATCTACAAACTTTGGGTGACTCCCAACTTATCTACAGTGAGGTTAATAGTGACTACCAATGTAAAAGTGAAAATATAATCGCTTATCATCAAATGGATACCACCCTTGCCAAATATTTTACCTCTTTTTCCATTGAGCCCATTCTAAGAGATCATAACTCGATCATTGACTCTCTTACTTCTTCGGCATCCTTATTTCATCTACATCAAGTAATTAGTGATTCCCAATTTCTTATTCAAATAAGAAAGTCCATGTCTTCTATCCAATCACAATATTCACTTATTTGTCACATTGAGGCTATCACTATTTGATAGAGCCCATGGTATAAATACATTATCCAATTCCTTAAAAATAAAACTTATCCTGTAGACACGAATTGTCACAAAAAGACTAGAATTCATAAATAAGATTTTAAATATGTCTTTTGATACCATACCATTTATTATCATAACACAAAAAGTACCCTAATCCACTTTGTAATGAAATAATATGTCCCTCCTCTTCTTGAACAAGCCCATGGGGAAATTTTTAGTGTTCACTATAGTAGACATGCTATAACACAAAAATATCTATGGGATACTTTTGACCTGCTTTAGAAAAGGATGCTATTGATTTTGATAGAAAGTGTAGTCTTTGCCAACTCCATGATGATCTAATCCATTCACCACTAGCTAAGCTTCAAACTATGGAATTTCATTGTCCATTATCCATTTGGGGATTACATCTCATTGTCAAATTACCTTGGTCATAAGATGGACATGTTTTTATAATCACTACTACTGAATATTTTACCAAATGGGTAGAATCCATGCCTCTTATCAACATCACAATAACTAACATTTCTAAATTTATCATTAACTAAAACATTTTTCATTTTGTAGTTCTCCATACTATCATTTTTTATAATGGTGATAATTTCAAGAATAAGGATGTCAAATAATTATATGCTAAATTTAAAATATCTGACAAATTCTCCATACTTTACCATCTACAATACAATCACTAAGTTGAGGCCAATAATAAAATTCTTAATAAAATCCTCCAAAAGACCATTCAAGAAACCTGCACATATTAGAATCTTCATTTATACCCCACACTTTTGGCCTATTGTACTAACATTTGTACTACCATTGGGGTAACATCATTCTTGTTAGTCTATGGTTTTGAGTCTTTCTTACCATTAAATGTTGAGCTTCCCTCCTTATATATATGTGTGTGTATATATATGTAAATATATATATATATATATATATACACACACACACACACACACATATATATATATACATATACATATATATATATATACATATACATATACATATATATATACATATACATACATATATATATATGTATATACATACATACATATATATATATATATATATATATATATATATATATATATATATATATATATATGTATGTATATATGTGTGTGTGTGTGTGTGTGTGTGTGTGTGTGTGTATGGCATAATTTCTAATGAATAACTATGTGAAGCTCACCTTCATACTCTCGATCTTCTTGATAATAAGGCTCATATCACCAAGCAACATAATAAAAAGATTAAAGTCTACACTTTCAATGTTGGTGATCTAGTCCTTAAATTAGATTATACCCATTTTAAATAAGGTAAATACACTAAAAAATGATGGGTACCTTATTTATTAAAATATATTCTTGGTCCTATCACCTATTGCCTCCAAACTAATGAAGTCTATATTTTCAAAGAGCTCACTAATCCACAATCCTTGAAGAAATATTTTATTTAGATATTTCCCTTCTTATCATCTTTCTATATACTATCCTACTAACACTTATTGCAGGATTTCTACATGGATACCACCCTCTAAAGTAGTCCTTTTTAAACAAACCTTCGATCCATCCTTTATCCCTTTGGTTTCTTTATTTCATGAGGTACATTGTAATACCATAGATAGGACCCGATTATACTCATGAATTCCTTTTGCTCTCATATGTTTACTTTTAATTTTAAATTTGTTATTTATAAATGTTTTTAACACCCACCTAGGTTTATATTTAGTGAGTTGTAGTGTAATATCATGGATAGGACTAGGATTTCCTCACAAATACTATCTTTACCATTTTATTTTTCACCTAGTTTATTCATATTCTTGGGTTTTTCTTTTGTGGTTTGTAGTGTAAGACCATGGATAGGATGAATCCCTCCTCATAAATACCATTTTTGCCTTTATTTCACCCACTTGGGTTTCTCTTTTTTGAGTTGCAGTGTAAGACCATGGATAGGACCAGGTTCTACTCATAAAATTGCCATTTTATTTTTAAAACACCTCCACACTAAGTTATCCTTTTCTATACTGTTAAGAAATGGTTAAAAGTTTGTGTTCCCATATTCTTAGCTTCAATTTTTATTTATTTTAAAGATAAAATTTTCACAACAAACTATGTCACCATGTTTTTGTACACTTCCATACATTCTTATGATAAATAATCATACTTACCTATCATTGTATCCCTTTTCACATTGTCATATTCTTTATAATTTGAAATAATTCAAATTATTTCATGTTCATTCTCCTTTATTTCCTTTCCTTTAATTACACTTTAGATAAGACTTCATGGGATGATATTCATACTTCATTTGGTGACCCAATATCAGTACGGTTATGAAATGTTTTTCAAAGTCCTTTATTTTAAAATTCCTCTTGTTTTGAAAAATATAATGTAAGTGTCTCAACTTTGATAAAGAGTTTTTCTACCTTGATTTTTCCTTTATTTCCTCCACTACATATTTCATTTCCCCCCTTGATAGGCAAGTTTAATTCTAAATTTATTTTCCCTCTTCTTCATATCTTGAAACATGCTAGCATTACTTTATTTTGGTTTTATCTATCTTTAGAAAAAAATATTATGTGCCAGTGATTATGGATTATCTTCTTTCTACCAATGTTTTACAGTTATAGAATTGATTTGGTTTATTTAAAAAAAAATGTTATCACTCCTTTTTTTGGATAGCTACATCCATTTTTATATTTTTATTATATTTCCTTTTTTTAGAGAACTATGTCTATTTCTACTTTCATGTACTTTTCCTATTATTGAGTGAGATTGGATTGTTACTTCTCATTCATCAATGTTGTTTTCCCTTTTATGTAATTTTTCCATTGATGATTGAGTAAGGATTGTTACTGCTCACTCATCAATGGTGTTTTACCATTGCTTACCCATCTTTGTTTAAGTAAAGATTGTTATTGATTTCACATTGAAGATTAATTACCATTTTTTTAAACTTGTATCCTTAGTTTGGCATAGTTTGTTTACCTTTGTTACTTAAGGTTTACTTGTTTGAGTTTTATGATCATTTAGTAGCCTTATATTTTTAGTTACCCGATTTACTGTAAATTTTTTCTTGGTCATTTGATCTTAACTTAGCATTTATCACCTTACCTTACCAAATTTACAAGTGCATCATGCATACATGTTTCATTTATCTTGGTTCCTACATTTATTTGTTTTTGATCTTTAGTTTTATATCCTTGAGTTTGTCCAAAGTAGTCTCTACGCCCTCCATGATCAAAACTACAAACATAGAAGACAACCATCCAATAATAAATATAGGTCAAGTTATGCATACATTAAATTTATTTTTTAGTTATTTCATTTCAACGATTTACTTTCAATTATTTTATACTTTAAAATAATGCAATTTATTTAACTTTAGCATTGTGTTTCTATGTTTTTCTCTCAAATCACCATCCCATGTTACACCTAAGTGACACATGATGAGCTTTGAGTGGAGAATATGTATACACAATATTTTAAAACTTTATCAATTACTAATGTTTTTTCTCATGCATGAACCCATTAAGTCTCATTCTCTTTGAATGCACTGTCAGGAATCTAGAACAACAAACATGCTCTGATTCCACTGTTAGGATCTAGGAAGCACCATTGATTACCATATACAAGCAACTAAATGCAAAATTTAACCAGAAGTAACAAGTAACTAGAATTTAGAAATAACATAGAATATGAGAGACAATACCCAATTGTATTAATACTCTTCCAGAAGGAAATACAACAAAAAAGATGCCACAGTCTTCTTCCTTACACACCTCTAGGGCTCCCACACCTCTAGGGTATAAACAATAAATCTCTTCAAGAGCTCACTCTCTCTCTTAAGATCCCAATAACAACTCAAGCATAGAGTTGTTGTTCACCTCCAACCAGTCAGTATCACTACTGCCAATACACAAGTGCTCCACACACTCCAAGTTTGAGTACACACCGTACTCCAAGTACACAACGTACTCCAGGCAGATCTCTCCTAATCTTTCTACCTATTGTGTTGTTGTCACCTTTAATCCTACTGCCCCACAGATCACCTTTAACCTCACACACACACACACCTACAAATCAATGATCTTACTTACCCATGTAGATCTCTCTACACCTTGAAGAACCCTTGTCCTTGCCTCACGAAGTCCTTATGATTCACCAAACCAGTACCCTGGTGGATCTTCTCCATGATCTTGCACACCTACAAACTAACCTAATCATACACACTCGGCACCCCTGTGGAACTAGAAGGAGCTACCCTTGCTCTCTTCACTCTTAGAAGGAGCTAACCAAGCTCAACTCTAAACTAGAACACTTTACATTACAACCCATGAGTCTATTATATAGATCTCATGCAAACAATAATTAGACATCCAATTACAATAATTAGATCCACAGCTCAAGACTAAAATTAGCCTCTTAACATGCAAACAACTAGTTCATTAACAAATTATTCGTGCAACTGACAGTTCTAGAACCGCACAGGCAACCAACATCGGTCCCTATCTGGCTAGAGATGACTGACATCAGCTGATCCTTGACCGATGTCAGTTTGCTCTACACTAGATATGACTGATGTCAGTTGATCAAACTGACGCTAGTTGCTCTGCAACTTAGCAACCTCTCAACAACCTTCTCCATGTTTGCATCAATGAAGCTTTTAGCTCCACAACCTAACAATCTCCCACTTGGAGATAAATAGTTGCACTGTACCTATACCTGTACACCATCTAATTTGTTTCCTAGCTTGTATCCCTCTTTAAGCTCAATCTTGAAGACCAACCACCACACATCCTGTGGTGCAACCCCTGTCATCCAAGTAACCTCCCATATTTGCATCTATAAACCCATGTAGAAAAGAACTTGACCCTGCATCGCATGTTGACCTACTGCTGGTCCCTCTTAGATACCTGAGAATCCACTGAACTGCCCTCTAGTGCTACTTTCTCAGATTGGCTCCAAACTTTTTGATAGCTCCCACTGTGTGGGCAAACCCAGGGAGTACACATGTACTCAACCTTATCATGTGATTGGGGACCCTGTTCTATGAACTGTCCATCCATAGGTGCACTTGCCATACTACATCCTACACTACCTTCACACAATCATCCTATGATAACATCACCTTGTGATCTTCCCTATGTCTAGGATTACTCATGCTAAAGAATTTTGCTGCTCCCAAATCCTTCATGGCAAACCACTGAACTAACCTTACCTTTAGCTCAGCAAAACCCTATATGTCTGAACTTGCAATAAGCTCATCCTCCACATATAGTAATAGGATAATGTCATAACCATCATCCACCTGGTAAGACAAACATAATGGTTACACTAACATTGACTAAAGCCCTACTTTATCATCCACCTGTCAAACCTGTACCACTATCTTGCAGCTTGCTCAAGACCATATGACTTGGCCTTCCATCTCACGTGTCCATTCTCTCTATTCTTTAACCAAGGAATCCATTCATCTCTCAGTGCTTTTATCCTAGCTGCCAACTCTACCAAATCTCCCATTTGGTTCTTCTCCAAAGAATTCATGCCATGCTCTCACTATTTCCTAGATCCTTCCTGCTCTGCAGTGAACAAAGAGTATAAAGAAGAGGAACAATGAATTTGAGGCTTACTTACCCTTTTAGTCCTCCATATGGGTGTTTGAGACTCCTTGACAACTTGTTATCCACCCAAAATCTATTCCAGTGACCGACCTCAGTCACCACACAGTCTACATCTGACCGACGTCAGTTCCATGCGACTGTTTAGGTCACCAACGTCAGTTATCCTACAGATGTCGGTCTCCACCTACCTGACACCATCGACTCCTTTGGTCTGCACATGACTAACATTGGTACCTATTTGTTTGACACTAGTTTCCCCTAATCGATGTCAGTATCTATGTTCTCCTATGAGTGATGACTTTTTAGCCGTGAGCTCTCTTTAGATCAAAACCCTATCTAAACTACTCTACTCAAAGTTACTCAGCCTTCTCCATTGAGCTCTATCCGTCATCTCCTCTATAAACACCAAGGATTTCCAGTTCTTAAGTCTATCAAACACATCTGACTTCCTCTTAAGAACATGCATCTCCTTCTTGCTCATGTGACCAAGCCTACAAAGCCACACCCTTACAACAGAAGAAGAATCAGTAATACAAGCAGATAGATAAATAGTACCTACTTTCTTACCACCTACTAATTCAAGTGCATCCACTGTGAGAGTTTTTATGCATCTCTCATCACCCAACTTTCCTGAAGCAATTAGCCACATCTTCAAGACTAGGACTTGCATGACCTTCTTCAACACCCATGTGTTGGCTATCTACAATTTCAGCTACACTTCCCCTTTGCCAATAATTTGACAAGGCTCACCAACCCCTCTATTCAGGGCTACATGGAAAGAGGCAACAAAATCTATAAACCAAGATTCTACTTTATCCAAGGAACATCTTAGAGCATCATGTGCAATAACACCTGCAACATCTGCTTCTTCAGTTCCTTCATGCTGATATTCTACCAACCAACATTTTTTCTTTACCTACTCTTTCTTTCCATAATGTCGTAATTGACCATTCATGATTTTTAATTCCTCCATTCTTAGTGTACTTTCTTTTGCCATTTTTATACTCCCACTGAATCAGAAACCCCTGAGAGTGACCTATAATCAAACACAAACCTACTCCCTGTAACCTTAGCTCTAATACCACTTTATCAGTGGTATCACTACATGAAACCAGCAACCTGAGCTCTGATACCACTTTTTCAGGAATCTAGAACAACAAACATGCTTTAATTCCACTGTTAGGATCTTGGAAGCACCATTGATTACCATGTACAAGCAACTAAATGTGGAATTTAACTAGAAGTAACAAGTAACTAGAATTCAAAAATAACACAAAATATGAGAGACAATACCCAATTGTATTAATACTCTTCCAGAAGTAAATACAACAAGGAAGATGCCACAGTCTTCTTCCTTACACAACTCTAGGGCTCCCACACCTCTAGGGTATAAACAGTAAATCTCTTCAAGAGCTCACTCTCTATCTTATGGTCCCAACAACAACTCAAGCATAGAGTTGTTTTTCACCTCCAACCAGTCAGTATCACTACTGCCAGTACACAAGTGCTCCATGCACTCCAAGTCTGAGTACACACCATACTCCAAGTACACAATGTACTCCAAGTAGATCTCTCCTGATCTTACTACCTATTGTGTTGCTATCACCTTTGATCCTGCTGCCCCATAGATCACCTTTGACATCGCACACACACACACCTACAAATCAATGATCTTACTTACCCATGTAGATTTCTCTACACCCTAAAGAACCCTTGTCCTTGCCTCACCAAGTCCTTATGATTCACCAAACCAGTACCCCAGTGGATCTTCTCCTTGATCTTGCACACCTATAGACCAACCTAATCATACACACTCGGCACCCTTGTGGAACTAGGAGGAGTTACCCTTGCTCTCTTCACTCTCAGAAGGAGCTAACCAAGCTCAACTCTAAACTAGAACACTTTACAATACAACCCATGAGTCTATTATATAGATCTCATACAAACAATAATTAGACATCCAATTACAATAATTAGATCCACATCTCAAGACTAAAATTAGCCTCTTAACATGAAAACAACTGGTTCGTTAACAAATTATTCGTGCAATTGATAGTTCTGGAACCGCACAAGCGACTGACGTTGGTCCCTGTCTGGCTAGAGATGACTGATGTTGGCTGATCCCTAACCGATGTCAGTTTGCTCTGCACTAGATATGACCGACGTTGGTTGATCAGACTAATGGTGGTTGCTCTGCAACTCAGCAACCTCTTAACAACCTCCTCCATGTTTGCATCAGTGAAGCTTTTAGCTCTACAACCTAACATGCATACCTTAAAGGGTACACTAGAAAAGGGATGGGTAGACCATTGGTGATTTTCAAGAATAGTGTCTCCTGTATCATCACTTGTAATCTATACAACCATATCCTATACACTTCCCTAAGCTTTGCCTCCTCCTTTACACACTTCTCCATGTAATTTACCACCTTATTCAACCCTTACCTAGGCTAAAAACCTTTTTTGACATTTACTAAACAAAATTGGCTTGGGTTGACCCTGTACTTAAATTATATTTACAAGTTATGAGACTCTATCAGCCTTGGCCGACCTAGTTTGGGACCTAACTTGCTTTTATGAATTGATAATACAGGTTTGACTAGCCTTACTCTATCGACTAAACTTTCAAAAAGGTTTAGGGTTAGATTAAACTCTATATACACAATATTTTTTCCATTTTAGGAAGAGAATAAGAAAAACACCATATTGTGGATCTATTTATCCACCATTATACTTGAAGAGCATTGTTTAGGGTTCTATTACTACACTTGGAGATACAAATCTTATCTCATGGAGAAGTCTTTTGGATGCATTGAGAAGTCATGTAGCCTAGAGATACCTTATCCATCTTATCCTTAAATACCATAATAACCTCTTACGAAGCATCTTGGATAAGGGAGAGATTAAGTCTTAGTGGGTTCATCTTCAAAGGTAAGTATTCCTAACATTGTTTCTCCTTTGTTAAAGTAGATAGATTTGCATTTTTACTTCTCTCCCATGCATTAGGATTTTTTATATATTGGCTTAAGTATAGATCTTATATGCATGTTTAATTTTTATGTTTATTACCTCCACTTTATGCCACAAGCTTTGGTGAGCACTAGATTATATTTTACTTTACTTTACATTTACTTAGTGAATATAGAAACCATATGAACTAGATAACATTATCACATAGTGTTATTTGACTAGAGTCTTTAGAACCCTCTCTAGTTACATTATTTTGGTAAGGGGCCCCTTGGTTAGGTCTAGCAGATTCATCTTGGTCATGACCTTGATTATATAAATGTACCAACAAGCAAAAGTGTAAGTATGATTTATCTTCTTTAAGCTAGGATTGATTTATAGATCATATGCATTTTCCCTTATATACATAGACTACTACCAATAACTACAAAGTATAGGTTGAGAACATAATTTTTAGAATCAGTAACCGAGAAATTTAGTTGATCAATTTTTCCATGGATAAGGTGACATAATTAAAAACGTTGATTACCTATTTTAGAGCCTCAATATATTTACACAAAAAATTAATGAACATGATCCTAATTTTTTTTAAACTTCTCATCATCAACTTTAAAGATATTGAACTTGAATTTACAACATGTATGACTGAGTATGAAAAAATAAAAGAACAAGGATGGTTGTCTACTCATGTGGGAGGTTCATCTTCATGATTTTGAGGTTTGATGACAATGTCTCCTTCTACTAGGTAGGCTACATTCTACACTCTAACATGGCCGATGATGGTGACCTTATCTTATACTACTATTCCTTTGCATGCTCAACCAATTCTAATTGTAGTTATAACTATAGTGATACCTCTAATAGCTTTAGTCACTGTAGCTATGCAACTATTATCTACAACAAGTTCAATATTAGCATCCCCTACTTATTGCATTTCTAGTTTACTAGTTTTAACTATAATTTAGTCTAGTTTGAGTCCAATTTTAACTAGAAATGATATCCATATTCAATGAATTGACTACTAGAGTCCATTTTTTTACTAAGTTATTTATATATTTATACATGAGAAAAATATCTAAAATAAGACTTTTATTTATATGCATTGTAAAACATGTAGAGTCTATATGATTGTATTAAGAGTTAGTATTATTTTAGACTTGAAAAATTTAGAAAAGCTTTGAGGATGAGGTGATGCTATCCAAAATCTATATAGGCATGTCTTATATCTGCTGTAAAGAGAGAAGAATTTTGGAAACAATTCAAGCAAGTAAGGTTTTTATGATTTTTCTATGATTTTGTGTCAATGTGCTTTATTTTTAATTTTTGTGTTTCATTAGGAAATTTCCATTTATTTGATAAATTTTTAATAGGTTAAGTGTATGTTATATGCAAAGACAATATTGAAAGTTTACTAGACTTGTCAGTTCTTTGGTTATAGATCATACTCTTAATTTGTTAGTGGCATTGGATATGCATAACAATATAGAAATAAAAATATCATTGATTATATTGATTATATCTTTCTAAAATTACTTCCTTTGAATCTTCATTGTGTTTTATTCTTTCATTTAATCCACAATAGAAATTGGTTTATGACATGTGGTTGGCCTAGTATAGTAAGTTAGATTGGAAGGGTTTAATCCCCAATAGGATCACAAGACTCCTTATTTTATGCCTTACCATTCCCTCCTTTTATCTTTTTTTGGAATTTTTCACCTTATATTATATCCACCAATCCACCTCAAGTATAATTTAGTTTGATAATTAGACATCCATCATATTTGAACCATATAAGGTAAGTAACCACTTTGTTCACTACTATTCCACCACATGATTATTCACATAACTAAGACTTGTAAATTGTGCCTTGGAGTTAATATTTCACTAATCCTAAAATTTTAGGGACCTTCTTATAATAACCCTTGGTGTACATAAAACCCACATAAACAATTATGATTAGTTGTAAGACAATGAATAAAATAGTGAATACTGCCATAGAGATTGTTAGTTAATAAAATGGTAAATAGGCCAAGTAAGGTAATTATGTCTGTATTAAACATTATCAACCACTTAATGATTAAATTTAAATGTATACTAGAGTATCATCTCACTAAATAATTCCCTATCTATTTACATTTAAAGGAATGAAAATAAGAACATTCATAATTCAAAAATTGAACCTAGTTTCCATTTGAAGACACCACCTTGATGGAGTGAGGAATGTGTTTAAAGATATAAAATATGGTATAGATCCTCAGAATGTTTTTTTAATCCAAGAGCATATCATTTTCAATCTTGAGAAAAAAAATGTGAGATCATCTATTGAAGCAATAAATGATCTCAAAAAATGGGAGGCAAATTGTATAATTGATTCTAGATTGGTACCAAAGAAATAATTAGTGTGGTAGGGTCAAAAAGGGACTCCAATAAATCATGAACACCCCATGATTATTATAAAACCATGGGACATGCCAAAAATATTCTCCTTCTTCCCCATAATAAATTGAGCAGGAATAAAACCATTACCAAATAGAGTAATCAATGGCTCAGAGAACTCGTACTAGGAGGGTTTTATCCACAAGATAATATTATCTACGAATGGCCACTTCACCATCCAAAAAATTAATGAGTTGTTTCTGATTTCCTTCTCCATAGCTTGAAGGAATTAATTAATAAAATCCATCTTAGGAGACTCCTCAAAAAAGACAATGATGACACATTAAAAGGAGATAAGAGTTTTTAATTTACCCTAACCTAAACTAGATGACATTTTATTAATCAAATCATATCAATTAGGATCACCAGTAGCCATTGCCTTCATATTATAACTAGTATTCATGGTAGAAGAGTTTTAAAATAATGATAAGGAAGAAAAATGGTGTTTTTTAATAACCTTATACTTACCACAACTATGATATAACTTAATAAAATTAGGCAATTAACATAGATTATATCCATATCATTCAAAATAAATACCATCTTCCATATAATTAAAGAGTTTCCTACCAAATATTTATAATATCTAACCATTCCATACTTGAATCCTTTGATTCCATGTTTATTTCCTTGATGAGAACAAGATTATTTTCATTCATAATTTTTCCTAGGCCTAAGTTATCTCTTACAACAACATCACTTTACTTTCCCTAGTTGTTCCCACTTTCCAATACCCTACAGTTACTTGCCAACTCCATGCACTTAATCACCAACTACCTTATACCACATGTCATATAAGGAGAACGCAATTAGTATTAATAAAAATCATAATACATAGACACATACATACATATACATATCTACACACACATATAATGTTAATATGAACTACAATGTAATATATATTATTATATTTTATTATATATATATATTTTAAAAAATAACTTATTATATATAATAATATATAATCTTAATATATATAAATATAATTTATATATTAAAATCATATTTATAGTTATAAATAGATGATATAATCCTATATATAATATATTATATACTATAATAATATATTATGTTTATAATTAGTATATATAACTATAGACCTTAAAAAATTAATGTCTTATCCACATGGCAATGGCATTGAATTGTAGATTCAAGCCACACATCACATGTGGATCCCTACCAAATTCAAATCATCACTCATGATATTATAGTCCACCCTTGAAAATATAAAATGACCAATCAAAGATACCACTGCCTTAAAAATTGCAAACCCATTCACAGTATGTGTAGGTCATGTAAACCCACTCACTACCTTGAATTTGGGTTTGGTGTATGGTGTGGGACTTCTATTGTATGATATCCCCTAAAATACCCTATAATTATCACTCCTCATCTCTACCTATATACACATAATATTTTCAAACTTTTATTGATTACTGACACTTTGTATCTTGTAGGAACCTATTGAGTCTCAATATCTCTAAGTGCATGCCTTAAGGGATGCACTAGGAAATGGGTGGGTAGACCATCAGTGCTTCATAATATTTTTATTCCTTTTTACACTTTCCATCTACACACTTGTCTCCTAAAACCTTAAACCTAAATCTTATTTCTCTCTTACCTAACCATTCTAGTTATTGTCATGCTTTATTCCTTCATTTATTGCTTTGTTACCCTTTTGACCTATTCAACAAACTAGGTCAACTTAGTTGACTTAGTGTGTTTTGGGGGCACTTTAAATGTTTTAGTTTGTTAGCCTCTTAGCATGGACCTAGTGAGTTAGCCCAAAAACATGCTAGGTTGACCCAGTTGACCTAGTATAGCTAACATGTTTGAAAGTTTTTAGGGTAAGATACTACTATATATACAAAGTCATTTACCACCATTTAATATAAAGTTAAATTAAGTGAATAAGTGTGAATGAAAATCTAATTATTGACCATTCTACTTGAAGAATAAAAATTTAAGTTTTAATATTTTATTTAGATTTTTGATCTTGTTTTCAGAAGAAGTATTTTGGATGCTTAGGTAGGTTGTGTAGCCTAGACATGATTTGTCTTGGTTATCCTTACAAACCATATAATCTCTTGTCAAGCACCTTGGCCAAGGGAGAGATTGAGGCTCAGCGGGTTTGTCTTTAAAGGTACATATTCCTAACTTTATTTCTCCTTTGTAAGAGTAGATAGATAATGCATTATGTATTCTTCTCTTCCATGTATTAGGATTACATATACATTGATGTGAGTATATGTCTCTTATCCATGTTTAGTTTAGTTTTAGTTTTAGTTTTTTTTTCTAACCCCCACTTTGTGCTACAAGATTTGGTGTGCACTAAATTAGTTCACTTTTCTTATTATTATAATAGTTTACTTTCTTGTTTATTAGTATATGTGAAATATCAAATCATAGGACTCTTTTAGGGTTGTGTGATTGTGTTATACTATAGGCTTTGGAACCCTTCCTATCATGATATGTTGTGAAAAATGATACAAGTGATCTCCTAATCGAGTCTAGTGGATCCCCATATTAGTCATGCTCTTGCTAAACAAGCGTATACCTAATTAGAAGTGTAGGTGTGCTCTATCTTTTCTGATCTTGTATTGATTCATGTACATCATGCAATTTTCATTATATAAATTTTGGTGAACCTGATGTGATACTAACCCTTATAGGATTTCTTTCACTTGTTTAATTATTTTCGTCATCATTTTTATCATATATTTTGACATATTGCTTCAATTTTATTGACCCAATTATTTTTCTCTATGCATAGGAATAGGTAAATGGATCGATCATCTCAACCTAGTATAGGTTTTTAACACTTTTTAAACTTTTAGTTTAGACTACTAAGTCAACCAAGTTAACCTAGCACATTTTTAGACACTTTGTAGTAGGTTTTTGTACAGCCTAATCAATCAACTTGACCTTATATGGGTTTTAGTTTTCTAGACTTTTAGATTAGCCTACTAGGTCAACCAGCTCAACCTAATGCATTTTTAGACTTCTAGTTCCATTAACTAGTTGACCAAGTCAACCTAGTGCATTTTAGCAAGTTTTTGTATTGCTTGGTAAACTAGTTCGACCTAGTTCTATAGATTGGATCAATTTTCTCCAAGGTTTTTGATCAATAATCTCCTTCATTTCCATATTTAAACCATCAAGGTTAGTCTTTTATTCTCTATCTCTTTATATTATGTACTTTCTTTTCAAGTTTGTAGTCCTCGAAATTTCCCTTGCAAATCCAATTGGATCATCTTGGTTGACCTAGTTCTGTGTGTTGTGTAAAATAACTAGGTTGACCTAGTTGACCTAGTAGGTTTTCTAAACCCTATCTTCAATAGTACTAGATCAACCCTATCGACCTAGTTCTATATGTTGTGCATATAGTGTTTTCACTATACCTTGTTTCAAAGTTGGAATATACCTTGTATGTTAATCACATATATTTGTTTCAATTGTTTGCATTCTTATAATAGTTCACATAGTCTAATTAGGAGGTGTATAATTAACTGCATAGTTTCACTATTTCTATTTTATGCACACACAACCAAATCACATAACATCAACACAATTTTTAAGATTTGAATACCCAAGCCAACCTACTTGGATTTCATCACTAAGGGGAAAGATGACTTGATGCTCTGATTAGGTATAAAGCATAGTTAATGGTATATTCTAGCTAGGCATATTACACCCTTATTGTTATGGTGTGTGAAGTGAGGGGGTAAGCCCTAATAACAAGCTTGTATCATTACCACTATATTCCTTTTCATCCTAAACTCACCTAAAACCATCCATAGATTGTTATCTAGTACCTTCCTTACAACCACCTCCCTATCATTTAAAATTATTCTTAATATTCTAATTAACATTCTAGGTTGACCAATTAGATATCTTTATTTTTCAAGTTGTTTACTTGCTCTTTGCTTTATTATGTGTGTAAGAACTTGCATTAGTTAGCATTGGTACAAGGTTTTGTTTTGTGTGAATCAATTAGAGTGGCTAGCATCAATTCAATTGACTATTTATTTAGTTTCAACATTTTCTTTCTTAGATCAACTACAAATTGTCTTGTTATATTTCAAAAACTTTTTATCAGATCTTTTTTACTTCTTGTTCACTACACTAGGTTGACCCTGTCACTATTTACACTATTTATAGGCTTCCCCCCCCCTTTTTTTAGTCTTTGTTCTCTATACTAGGTTGATCTCTATTCTTTTCTTTCTCATCTTTCCTTTCTTCTTTTTAACATGGAATACCTATTTTGTGACAATACTAAAGTTCAATCAATATACATGATAAAATTTACCAATTTTAATAGGGTCTCCCATAGACAAAGTAAGATTCCTTTTTAAAATGCTAGTAACGTTTATATTGTAACCCACATAATCAACTATGGGAATCATCATAATATAACTTTAAAATATAACACTCCTCTTCTCTTAGAGGATCATCTTGAGCTAGAGTACATGTAATATCCCCTACCAATAGAGATATATGAAAGACACAAAACTCTGATACCAAAGACCAAAGCTCTGATACCACTGTAATATCCCCTACCAATAGAGATATATGAAAGACACAAAACTGTGATACCAAAGACCAAAGCTCTGATACCACTGTGATATCCCCTTCAAATAGGGAATATATAAATTCATAAAGCTCTGATCACAGATACAAACTTGCAGAATAGATTCAAATAAGCATACACAAATCACAGTATAATCTCTCAATAGCAAATAAAGATCACATTACTTGTTCTTCTGGACGATTACATAATTGAGTCTTTGTTATACAAAATAAAGAATATTAAAATCCTGGTCTTAAAACCTTGGCTTTTGCTAATTTGGCAATGGAAACTGGATCTGGAAGTGTCTCGGCCTTTCTGTGTCGACACACAGACGCCGTCGTCGGTCGATATATCACCGACGTCGGTCACTGTCGGTCGGCTTTCTGCCGACGTCAGTCTTCAGTCGACCGATGTCGGTCACTGTAGCCCTTTCTCTGCCGAGGTCGGTGCCTGATGCGGATCTGTACGGACCTGTATGGACTTGGTACGGCCGCCAACCTGTCTCTTCTTAACCCCTGATAGCTGAATAGCCTGATCTCATGAATATAGATTCTAACACAAGATCTATCTATGTATAACTTATTAGATCAAAACTAAATAAAGAAAATACCTGGCAAGCTCTGTGATAAACTTCTGTGTGAAGTTATCTCTCAACCCTGGAATTCTATGATAACTTCTGGGTGAAGCTATCTCTCAGATCTGTATCTCTGTGATAACTTCTGGATGAAGCTATCTCTCAATTTGGCAATAAATCAGCTGATATCTCACAGCCTCTAAATCACACACAATGAAGAGGGAACGTTCTTCACTGCAATGGAATCCTGGAACCCTTGGCTCAGTCTTCACAGAAGAATTACTTCAATTTTCAATAATCAATAATCTATGCATAATGAACAATGGCCTCCATGAGAAACCCTTATATCCTCAAAAGATATGCTTGCCCTAATTAGGGTTTCTTAAATTAGAATTAGGGTTTCTAATTAGAAATAGGCTAAATAATTAATATTTGATTAAATCAATCAAATATTAATATCTCCCTCAATACATGTCGGATCCACGAACCGATCGAAGCTAGTGAATCAGGGAGTGATTCCGCACATAACCATACCACAATAAAGGCGCTCCGCTGCATATCAAATATCCCTAAAAAGTAGGAGCTTAGGCCAAATGTGTCTGAAATACCCTGAATGAAAATCAAATGTAGAAATCCTGTGAATCAAAGTCGAGCCAAGCTCCATTATGACCCTCTATCCATCATATTAGCCTACGAAGGTCGTATAATAGGCCAATCATCAAATCTGTCAATGTCCATGAAAAAGGGGACATGACAATTCGCCCCTCCAAAAATTGCTTGTCCCCAAGCAATCTCGGAACAATGAACTACTCGATCCACCTGGATCCCAAGGAAAAAGTTGTGTAACAACCATCATGTCACCAATCAATCCATGTGAATAAACCATCAACATCAACAGCATCAACAGTATCAAAATCAGCAACTGAAAAACTGCACTCGATACCCAAACAACTATCTGAAGATCAACTGTAGGTGCCGGTAGAAGAAACCACTCTGAGGGACTCAAGCCAACTAAAATATCAACCCTGTCAAAATTGAAGTCCCTATCTGACTGATACTCACATCCAATTGGACCGTGGATATGACAATTATTGGCATCTGAATCACTGACACCAAAACTAATCTCTAGATGCACAGAAAAATAAGGAGCATACCTCACCGTATGATGTTGGTAAGAACCCCCAAACTCTGCTACTGACACACTATTGCCAAACTGGGACTCAATGGATGGCTCCAATCTCGGCTCAACAAACATCACCTCAACATCCCTGTAAGGTAACATAGTAGAAAGGGTTCGTAAAATCTCCTCACCCAATCTACTAATAGCACTAGAACCTCGGACAAGAACACCTTTTGTCATCTTATGTGAGTCCAGACGAACACCTGCACTATCCAGCAAGTACTCCATGAATGGTTTAGTGCAGTAAAAATTATATGTGGAAGCATTAACATACTCCCCCACACACCCCAACTGATCTCTCTATAAAGGTGGCACAACCAACTGTACCACACTGTCATCCATGTGAGAATAATCAATCTGGAGACATGACTCCACTGGTATCTCAAACTCATCAGAATCAGCAAGATCCAAATCCTGTATATGTGTATCAGCATCAACAACCTGTTCCTCAGTGACAACTACAGGAATGTACTCACCACCAACCACCTCAATATATAAATGATCATCCATACTTTGTAAATCAACTCCAAAGTTCATATCAACAGACGGAGTATCAACAACTGTAGCATCACTGTCTAACTCTTCCATATGGAAAGAAACAACCGGTGAAACTAAGTCCTCAAAACTATCCACTGTGTTCTCCTGAGTATCATCTACAATAATCAGATCCTGGGACTCTTCTACAATCTCTACCATAGCTGAGAGATCATCAACCCTCAGTGCTCTAACATCTGAGCACACCTCTACACTCTGAGTGCAAGCATCAGACTCGTCCTCATCTTCACTATCCTCTATCTCATAATCATAATAATCATGGGACATGCTACTCTCTCGTCGAAGTGATCTGTAGTACTCTCTCCTATGCTTAACAAAGTGATCAAAAGGCAGCAACTTCTGAATTCGAGGTGGTACTAACTCCCACTCCTCATTCATTGTCATATACCGTGTGGGTTTGTTTTTGGATGTAGGATATGAAAGAGATTCATTCAACCTCTTCAAACTTAGTTTCAACTTCCTCATATCATAGTCCCATCGACTCTGAGTATATGAAGTCATCATGATACTTTACCCAAGCTACCCAACAAGATGGCAAGACATTAGCTCTGATACCACTGTAATATCCCCTACCAATAGAGATATATGAAAGACACAAAACTCTGATACCAAAGACCAAAGCTCTGATACCACTGTAATATCCCCTACCAATAGAGATATATGAAAGACACAAAACTGTGATACCAAAGACCAAAGCTCTGATACCACTATGATATCCCCTTCAAACAGGGAATATATAAATTCATAAAGCTCTGATCACAGATACAAACTTGCAGAATAGATTCAAATAAGCATACACAAATCATAGTATAATCTCTCAATAGCAAATAAAGATCACATTACTTGTTCTTCTGGACGATTACACAATTGAGTCTTTGTTATACAAAATAAAGAATATTAAAATCCTGGTCTTAAAACCTTGGCTTTTGCTAATTTGGCAATGGAAACTGGATCTGGAAGTGTCTCGGCCTTTCTGTGTCGACACACAGACGCCGTCGTCGATCGATATATCGCCGACGTCGGTCACTGTCGGTTTGCTTTCTGTCAACGTCGGTCTTCAGTCGACTGATGTCGGTCACTGTAGCCCTTTCTCTACCGAGGTCAGTGCCTGATGCGGATCTGTACGGACCTGTATGGACTTGGTACGGCTGCCAACCTGTCTCTTCTTAACCCTTGATAGCTGAATAGCCTGATCTCACGAATATAGATTCTAACACAAGATCTATCTCTGTATAACTTATTAGATCAAAACTAAATAAAGAAAATACCTGGCAAGCTCTGTGATAAACTTTTGTGTGAAGTTATCTCTCAACCCTGGAATTCTATGATAACTTCTGGGTGAAGCTATCTCTCAGATCTGTATCTCTGTGATAACTTCTGGATGAAGCTATCTCTCAATTTGGCAATAAATCAGCTGATATCTCACAGCCTCTAAATCACACACAATGAAGAGGGAACGTTCTTCACTGTAATGGAATCCTGGAACCCTTGGCTCAGTCTTCACAGAAGAATTACTTCAATTTTCAATAATCAATAATCTATGCATAATGAATAATGGCCTCCATGAGAAACCCTTATACCCTCAAAAGATATGCTTGCCCTAATTAGGGTTTCTTAAATTAGAATTAGGGTTTCTAATTAGAAATAGGCTAAATAATTAATATTTGATTAAATCAATAAAATATTAATATCTCCCTCAATACATGTCAGATCCACGAACCGATCGAAGCTAGTGAATCAGGGAGTGATTCCGCACATAACCATACCACAATAAAGGCGCTCCGCTGCATATCAAATATCCCTAAAAAGTAGGAGCTCAGGCCAAATGTGTCTGAAATACCTTGAATGAAAATCAAATGTAGAAATCCTGTGAATCAAAGTCGAGCCAAGCTCCATTATGACCCTCTATCCATCATATTAGCCTACGAAGGTCGTATAATAGGCCAATCATCAAATCTGTCAATGTCCATGAAAAAGGGGACATGACAATTCGCCCCTCCAAAAATTGCTTGTCCCCAAGCAATCTCGGAACAATGAACTACTCGATCCACCTGGATCCCAAGGAAAAAGTTGTGTAACAACCATCATGTCACCAATCAATCCATGTGAATAAACCATCAACATCAACAACATCAACAGTATCAAAATCAGCAACTGAAAAACTGCACTCGATACCCAAACAACTATCTGAAGATCAACTGTAGGTGCCGGTAGAAGAAACCACTCTGAGGGACTCAAGCCAACTAAAATATCAACCCTGTCAAAATTGAAGTCCCTATCTGACTGATACTCACATCCAATTGGACCGTGGATATGACAATTATTGGCATCTAAATCACTGACACCAAAACTAATCTCTAGATGCACAGAAAAATAAGGAGCATACCTCACCATATGATGTTGGTAAGAACCCCCAAACTCTGCTACTGACACACTATTGCCAAACTGGGACTCAATGGATGGCTCCAATCTCGGCTCAACAAACATCACCTCAACATCCTTGTAAGGTAACATAGTAGAAAGGGTTCATAAAATCTCCTCACCCAATCTACTAATAGCACTAGAACCTCGGACAAGAACACCTTTTGTCATCTTATGTGAGTCCAGACGAACACCTGCACTATCCAGCAAGTACTCCATGAATGGTTCAGTGCAGTAAAAATTATATGTGGAAGCATTAACATACTCCCCCACACACCCCAACTGATCTCTCTGTAAAGGTGGCACAACCAACTGTACCACACTGTCATCCATGTGAGAATAATCAATCTAGAGACATGACTCCACTGGTATCTCAAACTCATCAGAATCAGCAAGATCCAAATCCTGTATATGTGTATCAGCATCAACAACCTGTTCCTCAGTGACAACTACAGGAATGTACTCACCACCAACCACCTCAATATATAAATGATCATCCATACTTTGTAAATCAACTCCAAAGTTCATATCAACAGACGGAGTATCAACAACTGTAGCATCACTGTCTAACTCTTCCATACGGAAAGAAACAACCGGTGAAACTAAGTCCTCAAAACTGTCCACTGTGTTCTCCTGAGTATCATCTGCAATAATCAGATCCTGGGACTCTTCTACAATCTCTACCATAGCTGAGAGATCATCAACCCTCAGTGCTCTAACATCTGAGCACACCTCTACACTCTGAGTGCAAGCATCAGACTCGTCCTCATCTTCACTATCCTCTATCTCATAATCATAATAATCATGGGACATGCTACTCTCTCGTCGAAGTGATCTGTAGTACTCTCTCCTATGCTTAACAAAGTGATCAAAAGGCAGCAACTTCTGAATTCGAGGTGGTACTAACTCCCACTCCTCATTCGCTGTCATATACCGTGTGGGTTTGTTTTTGGATGTAGGATATGAAAGAGATTCATTCAACCTCTTCAAACTTAGTTTCAACTTCCTCATATCATAGTCCCATCGACTCTGAGTATATGAAGTCATCATGATACTTTACCCAAGCTACCCAACAGGATGGCAAGACATTAGCTCTGATACCACTGTAATATCCCCTACCAATAGAGATATATGAAAGACACAAAACTCTGATACCAAAGACCAAAGCTCTGATACCACTGTAATATCCCCTACCAATAGAGATATATGAAAGACACAAAACTGTGATACCAAAGACCAAAGCTCTGATACCACTATGATATCCCCTTCAAACAGGGAATATATAAATTCATAAAGCTCTGATCACAGATACAAACTTGTAGAATAGATTCGAATAAGCATACACAAATCACAGTATAATCTCTCAATAGCAAATAAAGATCACATTACTTGTTCTTCTGGACGATTACACAATTGAGTCTTTGTTATACAAAATAAAGAATATTAAAATCCTGGTCTTAAAACCTTGGCTTTTGCTAATTTGGCAATGGAAACTGGATCTGGAAGTGTCTCGGCCTTTCTGTGTCGACACACAGACGCCGTCGTCGGTCGATATATCGCCGACGTCGGTCACTGTCGGTCGGCTTTCTATCGACGTCGGTCTTCAGTCGACTGATGTCGGTCACTGTAGCCCTTTCTCTGCCGAGGTCGGTGCCTGATGCGGATCTGTACAGACCTGTATGGACTTGGTACGGCCGCCAACCTGTCTCTTCTTAACCCCTGATAGCTGAATAGCCTGATCTCACGAATATAGATTCTAACACAAGATCTATCTCTATATAACTTATTAGATCAAAACTAAATAAAGAAAATACCTGGCAAGCTCTGTGATAAACTTTTGTGTGAAGTTATCTCTCAACCCTGGAATTCTATGATAACTTCTAGGTGAAGCTATCTCTCAGATCTGTATCTCTGTGATAACTTCTGGATGAAGCTATCTCTCAATTTGGCAATAAATCAGCTAATATCTCACAACCTCTAAATCACACACAATGAAGAGGGAACGTTCTTCACTGCAATGGAATCCTGGAACCCTTGGCTCAGTCTTCACAGAAGAATTACTTCAATTTTCAATAATCAATAATCTATGCATAATGAACAATGGCCTCCATGAGAAACCCTTATACCCTCAAAAGATATGCTTGCCCTAATTAGGGTTTCTTAAATTAGAATTAGGGTTTCTAATTAGAAATAGGCTAAATAATTAATATTTGATTAAATCAATCAAATATTAATATCTCCCTCAATACATGTCGGATCCACGAACCGATCAAAGCTAGTGAATCAGGGAGTGATTCCGCACATAACCATACCACAATAAAGGCGCTCCGCTGCATATCAAATATCCCTAAAAAGTAGGAGCTCAGGCCAAATGTGTCTGAAATACCCTGAATGAAAATCAAATGTAGAAATCCTGTGAATCAAAGTCGAGCCAAGCTCCATTATGACCCTCTATCCATCATATTAGCCTACGAAGGTCGTATAATAGGCCAATCATCAAATCTGTCAATGTCCATGAAAAAGGGGACATGACAATCTGCCCCTCCGAAAATTGCTTGTCCCCAAGCAATCTCGGAACAATGAACTACTCGATCCACCTGGATCCCAAGGAAAAAGTTGTGTAACAACCATCATGTCACCAATCAATCCATGTGAATAAACCATCAACATCAACAGCATCAACAGTATCAAAATCAGCAACTGAAAAACTGCACTCGATACCCAAACAACTATCTGAAGATCAACTGTAGGTGCCGGTAGAAGAAACCACTCTGAGGGACTCAAGCCAACTAAAATATCAACCCTGTCAAAATTGAAGTCCCTATCTGACTGATACTCACATCCAATTGGACCGTGGATATGACAATTATTGGCATCTAAATCACTGACACCAAAACTAATCTCTAGATGCACAGAAAAATAAGGAGCATACCTCACCGTATGATGTTGGTAAGAAACCCCAAACTCTGCTACTGACACACTATTGCCAAACTGGGACTCAATGGATGGCTCCAATCTCGGCTCAACAAACATCACCTCAACATCCCTGTAAGGTAACATAGTAGAAAGGGTTCATAAAATCTCCTCACCCAATCTACTAATAGCACTAGAACCTCAGACAAGAACACCTTTTGTCATCTTATGTGAGTCCAGACGAACACCTGCACTATCCAGCAAGTACTCCATGAATGGTTCAGTGCAGTAAAAATTATATGTGGAAGCATTAACATACTCCCCCACACACCCCAACTAATCTCTCTGTAAAGGTGGCACAACCAACTGTACCACACTGTCATCCATGTGAGAATAATCAATCTAGAGACATGACTCCACTGGTATCTCAAACTCATCAGAATCAGCAAGATCCAAATCCTGTATATGTGTATCAGCATCAACAACCTGTTCCTCAGTGACAACTACAGGAATGTACTCACCACCAACCACCTCAATATATAAATGATCATCCATACTTTGTAAATCAACTCCAAAGTTCATATCAATAGACGGAGTATCAACAACTGTAGCATCACTGTCTAACTCTTCCATACGGAAAGAAACAACCGGTGAAACTAAGTCCTCAAAACTGTCCACTGTGTTCTCCTGAGTATCATCTGCAATAATCAGATCCTGGGACTCTTCTACAATCTCTACCATAGCTGAGAGATCATCAACCCTCAGTGCTCTAACATCTGAGCACACCTCTACACTCTGAGTGCAAGCATCAGACTCGTCCTCATCTTCACTATCCTCTATCTCATAATCATAATAATCATGGGACATGCTACTCTCTCGTCGAAGTGATCTGTAGTACTCTCTCCTATGCTTAACAAAGTGATCAAAAGGCAGTAACTTCTGAATTCGAGGTGGTACTAACTCCCACTCCTCATTCGCTGTCATATACCATGTGGGTTTGTTTTTGGATGTAGGATATGAAAGAGATTCATTCAACCTCTTCAAACTTAGTTTCAACTTCCTCATATCATAGTCCCATCGACTCTGAGTATATGAAGTCATCATGATACTTTACCCAAGCTACCCAACAGGATGGCAAGACATTAGCTCTGATACCACTGTAATATCCCCTACCAATAGAGATATATGAAAGACACAAAACTCTGATACCAAAGACCAATGCTCTGATACCACTGTAATATCCCCTACCAATAGAGATATATGAAAGACACAAAACTGTGATACCAAAGACCAAAGCTCTGATACCACTTTGATATCCCCTTCAAACAGGGAATATATAAATTCATAAAGCTCTGATCACAGATACAAACTTGCAGAATAGATTCAAATAAGCATACACAAATCACAGTATAATCTCTCAATAGCAAATAAAGATCACATTACTTGTTCTTCTGGACAATTACACAATTGAGTCTTTGTTATACAAAATAAAGAATATTAAAATCCTGGTCTTAAAACCTTGGCTTTTGCTAATTTGGTAATG
The DNA here is from genome assembly GCA_037957365.1 of Torreya grandis. NCBI lineage: Eukaryota > Viridiplantae > Streptophyta > Pinopsida > Cupressales > Taxaceae > Torreya > Torreya grandis. The sequence goes on along the minus strand of JARHVA010000479.1, from coordinate 4,258,209 downwards.
GAAACTGGATCTGGAAGTGTCTCGGCCTTTCTGTGTCGACACACAGACGCCGTCGTCGGTCGATATATCGCCGACGTCGGTCACTGTCGGTCAGCTTTTTGTCGACGTCGGTCTTCAGTCGACCGATGTCGGTCACTGTAGCCCTTTCTCTGCCGAGGTCGGTGCCTAATGCGGATCTGTATGGACCTGTATGGACTTGGTACGGCCGCCAACCTGTCTCTTCTTAACCCCTGATAGCTGAATAGCCTGATCTCACGAATATAGATTCTAACACAAGATCTATCTCTGTATAACTTATTAGATCAAAACTAAATAAAGAAAATACCTGGCAAGCTCTGTGATAAACTTCTGTGTGAAGTTATCTCTCAACCCTGGAATTCTATGATAACTTCTGGGTGAAGCTATCTCTCAGATCTGTATCTATGTGATAACTTCTGGATGAAGCTATCTCTCAATTTGGCAATAAATCAGCTGATATCTCACAGCCTCTAAATCACACACAATGAAGAGGGAACGTTCTTCACTGCAATGGAATCCTGGAACCCTTGGCTCAGTCTTCACAGAAGAATTACTTCAATTTTCAATAATCAATAATCTATGCATAATGAACAATGGCCTCCATGAGAAACCCTTATACCCTCAAAAGATATGCTTGCCCTAATTAGGGTTTCTTAAATTAGAATTAGGGTTTCTAATTAGAAATAGGCTAAATAATTAATATTTGATTAAATCAATCAAATATTAATATCTCCCTCAATACATGTCGGATCCACGAACCGATCGAAGCTAGTGAATCAGGGAGTGATTCCGCACATAACCATACCACAATAAAGGCGCTCCGCTGCATATCAAATATCCCTAAAAAGTAGGAGCTCAGGCCAAATGTGTCTGAAATACCCTGAATGAAAATCAAATGTAGAAATCCTGTGAATCAAAGTCGAGCCAAGCTCCATTATGACCCTCTATCCGTCATATTAGCCTACGAAGGTCGTATAATAGGCCAATCATCAAATCTGTCAATGTCCATGAAAAAGGGGACATGACAGTACACTTTTAAAATGATTTTCTTTATCATGGAATTCCCTCAACATAGAGTTAAAGATCTTTCTACCATTTATAACCTCATGATTAGACATCAAATTAAATAACCTCATTTTCCTACTCCCACATTCTCAATTGGATTTGGGGGGTACCAATTTATTTGATTATCAACCTCTTCCTTCAATCTTGACTCCTTATGCCATGGCATCTTCTTCTTTAACTTATTCTACCTCCATGCCTAGTATCTCAACTAGCATGCTTGGTTCTACATATAGTGGGGCTATCTTAAGATCCACTATCCTTAATCCTTCCACTAGTTCATTGTTTACTACCCAAGGTAATCATGATTCTAGTTCTTCTTCCTCTCAACCATTTAATAGTCCATCTTTTGCTTGACAAGAAAATTTTGCCACTAGTGCCTCAAATTCTCATAGCTCTTCTTGAGCTCATACCAACACTAATAGTGGTACCCAAGCCACGAATACCAACACAAACACTAATAATACTTATTATAATAACACTAATCAAACTCATCAACTATTATTGAAAACTTTTAATCAAATGAACACATTCCAAGATCATAATATGAATCAAATGATGAAAATGTAGAATCACCTTCTTAATCTTCAATCTCAACTACAACCAATGAGTTGTGGCACACATAACCAAAGCATTCCTCCTCCCCCTCTTCAATATTCTCAAGGCAATCTCACTTCTCAACCTCATTTAGTCAATAAAACCATAAATCATATACAAAATGAACTTCTTACCACTAAAATTGCTAACATTGACATTGGAGGTATAACACCTACAATCTCTTATAATAGATCAACTGATCTTACCCTTCATCTTAAAACATTTAGAAATCTGTATAAGGATTATATCAAATTGAACACCTTTGCTACTACCAAACTCATTGACAAAACCCTCACATGTGATGCCTTGGATTGGTATAATCAACTTAGACCTCATTCCATTACTAGTTTGGAGGCCTTAGTAAATGCTTTAGTTCAAGAATTACAAACTAGTGATCTTATTGAAATTACATTGGCCCATTTCATCAATTACAAACAAAATGAAAATGAAAATACCCAAGTCTTTGTTAAATAATAGAAGACTTTTTAAAGGAAGTGTGAACATAACATGGCCAATGATAATCTCTTTCATCTCTTTACCAATGCTTTATTTCCTAAATTAAAATATCAAATTCACACCCTCTCTCCATGTACCTTGGAGGAGGCCATTGACTAATCCAAATGTCAAGATTTTCTTATGCATCAATTTGAGCCACCCAAACATTCTATGGGTCCTTGTCTATTAATTAAAAATAAAAACCCTAATATTACCAATGATGGTGTTACCAATTCATATGATACCATTCACAATGTTCAAGTTGTCATTCCTACCCCTTCTTCAAAGCCAACTCCTTCTCAATAATATACTAATCCTTATTTCTATTCACCAAATAACTTTAATGTTCATAAACCTCTTTCCTTATCTAAATTCCTTAAATGTCTACCTATGCCTCTTCTTCAAGAGATTAACCCTAATCATCCTATGAAATCTTGGTACAATCCTAGAAATTTTTGTTGGTTTCATGCTAGTTAAGCTTGGTACAATACTAGAAAGTTTTTTTAGTTTCATACTAGTTGGGGTCACTCTTATGAGACCTGTAGACAACTTTATAATTTATCTATGGAATTTTTTATTGGACCTAATTTCAATTGTTATTCTATCATTTTAAATCATCCACAAGCTTATGAAAATGCTTTCAAGGAATAAAAAAATCTTAACAAAAATCAAGCCTTAAATCAAGCAAATGCTCATTTGGCTATCTATAAAGAACCTTTGCCTAATCATCAACTTATTCAAGAAAACCAATACAAGTCCACCCCTTCCACCAATAATGTATAAATTCTTGTTGAACCAACTTCCAAAGAGAATGTGGTTAGTATGACTAATATGTGAAGGGTGGTGGCTTTCATTGATTCTCAACCTATCTACACACTAACTCCTAAGACATATCATGTTATCCAAAATTATTCTCCAACTCATTTGAATGAGCTGGGAAAAGAAGATCTTATAAATTTTTATGATGTTCTAATCTATGATTCTCCCTTGGATAACACATCCCATTCTATTTCTACCATTATTCCATCATCTTCTAATACCAATGATAATCAATCTTCCAATAATAATCAACCTTCTATTAACACTTCTACTTCTCAAGATCAATCTAAAATTATTACTTCATCATCTCAACCTTCTAAACCTTTTCATTCTTATCAACACAAATTCAAATTCTCTTTAGATCCTCCTTCCAAAAACCTCCTTAACCATTATGCATTTATATCTAACAATCTTCTCATGGGTTATGATGCATGGGATCCCATTGTGGAGCTCAATAATCTCCTATCTAAAATTCCATTTGTTGAGATTATGAAGACCTCTCCCCATCATTGGAACCATCTTATGTAACTATTATTTGAGATGAATGTCCCTCATCCTCCCTTAATAGGATGGGAGGTAGCCTTATCTAGTTCTGAGGATAGTATTTTGAAACAATGTGAAGAAATGTCCATCTACATTGATGAAACTATCAAAACTTATCTTTCTTTGAAATTTTCAATCACATCTATGATTCTTGATGAGATTTTTATTTGTATAGATGATCCTCCCTTATTTATTAGCATCCAAATAGGTGATATCCAAGTTAAATGAGCATTGATTGATGAGGGTTCTAACACTTATGTTGCTTCTCTTTATTTTATTAAGACTCTTGGATATTAAGAATGTGATCTTAAGTCTACATATGACACCTGCCAAGGATATGATAGAAGGAAAAATCATCTTCTTGGGTGTGTGTGTCTTCTCGTTACTATCCCACCTATCACTGTTCATGTGAAGGTGATGATATTTAACATTCCTCTTTATTATAACATCTTTCTTGGTAGGGCATGGACTCATCATATGCAAGCCATCACTTCTTCTACCTGGCAATGCATTAAATCCCCTCATAATGGATCCATTTACAATATTCAAGGATATATTAACCCTTAGAATTTTAAACAATTATAAGATCATGGTGTTTTCAAGATTATTACTCTTGAGCCTTTGCCTAGCATTCCATTTTATAAATCACATCATCTAAATTTTCTTATCAACTCAACCAAAGGCAACAATGGGCATCTTGAGCTCATTGGTAACATTCCTCCCAACCTTTTAGACTCTGATGATGATTATCTTGATGAGATTAACTTAAATATCAAAACTTCTAGTCTCATGCCTCATCTCATTTCACAACTTCCTACTTCCTTACAACCTCATTATCGTAAACCTCCTAATAATGGCATTCTCATAGTTTTATCAGAGACTCAACTTTATATTCACCATGATTATTCCAATGATAAAGTTATTCCAACTTGTGTCATTGTTCTGCATACATTAGATTATGATGATGGCTACTCTTTAGATGATCCTTTATTAGGCAATCTTGTGCAAGCTCATGATACTAAAATTGTGCATTATCATTATTTTTTACTTGAGTCTTTTCATGTATCTTCTCATATTCTAACATTTATAGTTCTTTATTCTTGCATTTGTCCTCTTTATCATAGAGTAGAGATGGCACCGACACCTCTAATTTTTGAGGATCCTCATAGGACTATGCTCATGGATTGTGCTATGATCAAACCTTACAATTTATATAGTTTCCCTAATTCTTGTCATTAGTTTACCCCTGAGGTTAGTGTAACCTTCCTTAGACCTTTTGTTGATCCCACCCTTCCCATAGTGGAACCTATGTCAGAACTAATTATTATTACTTCCACTATTGCTAAGCCTACTCTTGATTTTTTCACTAGTGCTCCTTCTATTTAGCCTAGTTCCACTCCTTCCTCATCATCACCCTCTCTTGGTGATGGTTTACTTCGTTTGCCTAAGATGGATCTTCAACCCACCAAATGGGCTGATGATTCATCTCTTTTTTCTTCCACACCTATTACACCTTCTCGCATGAGTATTTCTCTTAAAAATACTCACATGTGTATCTATTGCTTCTATGGGATAGAAAATCACTCTTCTACCCATTGTCAAAATTTGTGATAATATATTGATACCTTACATCCTTCTTCCCGATAAATAGACATTACCTTACCTCCTCCAAAGATCTTTGTTAAATATATACCTAAGTATGGTGAGAGGTATTATTTATGGAACCAATGTGGCACACATCACACTGATCATTACCATATCCTTCAATGGCATCTTAAATACCATCTTATAGCTATTATTAGACCTTTTACCATTCCTCTCATAGGTCATTCTTGCAATAACTCTCCCCCTTCTTGTCCCATAGCTACACCTCTTGTGGTCCCTTCACCACATTCTTTCCCTCCACCTATGGTTCCTTCTCCACCCATGGACCATCCTTCACCTATGGATCCTTCTCCACTAGTGATTCATGTATCTCCCATAGATCCCATTACCACACATTCTCCTGACCACCTTTTCCTAATTTTATTCCTCAACATGATCTAATGAGTATTCATACTTTTTTATTTGAGGAGATTAGAAAATAAGTTTTTTTGTAGTATTCAACAAAGATTGATGAAACATTAGTAGTAGTTTATATTAAAATTCATAGAGATTTATCCTATGTCATGGATAATGTGTGTGGATAGATTTACCAGTATTTATGAGCACATGCATAGTGCTTTCTCATTATATTTGGATTGGATGTGTGCTATAATCTTATCTCTATTTTTGATTATATCATTTGACACTGTGTTAAATTATTTCTTATATTATATCATGTTTATCCTTCTTGTTTTACTATAGTTAGCTTATGTTATTACTTTTCATTTTGCATATGATTGTATTTTCCTTATCATTGTTATTTTTCATTTATCATTGATTTCTTTTCCTTTATATTTTTTTCTAAAAACTCTTCCCTTGTATCTTCATGATTGTTTTCTTTCTTATCTTTATTTTTCATTGATAGTTGTCATGGTGACTTGGTCATATCTACCCTATTCCCTTTAGTTATTATTTCCTTTTACCATGTGATCAGTTTGAAAACAATCTTTCTCATTACTATTTCCTTTCACCGATCCTCCCTTGGATCTCCTCTTTCCCTTCTTCCTTTTTTACAAACTAAGCATATAAATGATTGAGACTTGAGATCATATGCTTGTTCATTATCAAGCCTAAGTATCCTAGTTAGTCTTTTGTCTTTGGTTACTTAGCTCCCTTTATCCTTAGCCTATAGATCATTCATGTGTATCACTGTATCTCTCATGATTAGTCATTCCAAGTTCATAAGGAGGAGGAATCTTAAAAAAGAATTCAAAAGAAATTTAAAATCTAAATCATCTAAACAAAAGGAAATGATATCAAAAGGCAAAAATATGTAATATCTTAAAAGTAAAATCACACTAAAAAATGTGATTCAAAGCACATCTCCTTCTTCTAGTCAAAGATTAAACTCCACAGTTGGCCTCATGTTAGAGTCGAGGTCCTTTGGAGGTGTGGTAGGATAGTATATTAGAAGAAGAGAAGAAAAATAAAATATAATTTAGTGTTACTTATTCTTTCATGCAAGTACCCAATCTTCTTAGTAGACCAATGGCTCTGTAAGGGGTTCTATGGAGTGGGGAACACATTATGAGGAGGTAGGTCCATTTTAATTTTCCTTGTACTTATCTACCTTCATGAATTGATCTTAGTAGCACACTTATCTACCTATAAAGCTTTGTGTCTATAGAGAATAGTTTTACTTTGTACATAGATGACCACTAGTCACTTAGTGTCTTCTCTTGTCCTTAGTATGCTTCTTGCCTCCTAAGGTCTTCTCATAAAAAACCAAATTCTTGCTTCTTACATTCCCTTTTTCATTTCCTTTCCTTCATACTTCCTCTTGGGAAATATTATTTTGCTTATTGATCACTCCCCATGGGATTTAATTTGTGATTTGCTTTGTAAGACCATAGATTGGACTTGACATCTCTCTCAAATTACCACCTTTTCCATCCTATTACCCACATATTTGAATTACCATAACATATCCTTATACTTACCAATTTTTATTTTGTACCCCTTGGATTTTTATTTTATGAGTTACAGTGTAATACTATGGATAAGACCCAACCCTCCTCACAAAATTTTCCCATAAATAAGTCACTATCCAAATTACATGTTTCAAAAAAAAGATAAGATTTGATTGATTATGTGGTTACATGTCATTGACATACTTCCCATCTTGATATTTAGTATGTTTAATGCTTACTTTATTTTTATTTTTCCTTTTATTTTTTATTTTCTCAATGCATGTAAGATTACAACCTTTTCTTCAATTTCTCATACTTCTTATCTTAAATTAGTATGACAAATTTAAGACCAAGATTTTGAAATTTTTATTTTTATTTTTTACTTCCCATCATGAAATAGTATAATTTATTATCTTAATTTTGATTTACTTTTATTATCATTTATGCCCTTTTACATACCTTCCATTTTATTACATTGTTTTTTATACTTATCAATGTGATATTTAGTATGATTTTACTTGTTTTAATTTGGTGTAAAAATATTTTACATTGGTTTAAAAACAAATCCCCTTTTACCATCTTGTTTGTTATTTTTTTGGATTTTTATACTTAGTCATTTTTTGTTATTACACATTTCCCAACTAGAACTATTGTGTATCACTTTTTTGATTGATTATATTTTTCCAAGTCTTTTTGCCTATTTATTTTTAACCATGCATGTGTTTTTCATAATGATAGAAAAGAAACCACACCACATATTTACTATAGCATATAAAATAAAGCTAAATACATTTGTTATAAGAAATATATCCAAAGCATCGACATACATAACCAACATAATGACATACATAACCATCATAAATATAACATACATAACCAACACCAATAAGCCAAAATGATACATCACACACACACACACACACACACACACACACACACACACACACACACACACACACACACACACACACACACACACACACACACACACACACACACACACACACACACACGCACACACACACACACACACACACCAAGAGTTTGATACAACATATACAATCATATACAATGTTCCAGCTCTAGGGATGGGATCCATCCTATCTATCTCATGCCCTAGCCACACTTTATACTGAGGCCTAAATTTGACTCCTCTAAATGGTACACTATAATGAGTTAGTCTGAGATCTCAATCCCTCTACTTATTCCTAATGACATTCTATCTAAACTTATGCCTATACCAACTCAATGTGGGTCATTATATGTGCCTGCATCAACTAGGTCTACATCATCATATATTCCTATGTCATTTAAGAGGCATAGCTCTTTCATCTACCAAGGCCTATCGGCCCTATCTCTCAACCACACCCATCTTTATTAGTGGCTTCATCCTCTCTGTCAGCACCTATATCTACCTTGTTGCCTCAAAAACTAATCTAAACTAGCTTACTTGAGCTAGGGTAGATGGTACACTTAGATACTCTAGTGTCATGGGGTTGTATGGTTGTAGAGTCTTATCTAGGATGTCATAGAGTGTTTCCCTCACCAGGGACCCCCATCTCTCCTCCTCATCTTTAGGTATTCCTAAAAATAACACCATATTAATATTATATCAATGTCATATCTCATAATATCTATCCATATCTCTCTACTACCAAAGGAAATAATTCAACCATCTACATACCTATCTGTGTCTCAGCTCCTATAGTCTCACTATCCACATAACCACCTAGCATAGTCTCCCCATATGCATGGCCTCTTAGTACCTCCTCTATAGGTCACCTCCTCAACTCAAACTTGGTTATCATGGCTTATGTCTATCTCATCCTCCATTTGAGTGGTATCTCTATCCTATCCTCTAGATCCTTTGTTGACTTTTCAAGGATGATGATGGTCTCTATTCTCTCCTCCTACCTCCATCGATGCCATGTCCTTGGTGAATGTAGTTAATATCTCTATGGAACTAGTTGTGGTACATATAATATCTCTACCTTTGCCTCCACTTCCTCATACTTTATCCCACATCATGCCCAATCAATCCATGGTTGATACTAGTATGGCTTCAATGTTAGTCTCACTATCTATGGTTTGAGTCCCCTCTTCTCTCATGGCTCTCTCACATGCTAAGTCCACTACTTGAGCATGAGTATTAGTGTCATTATATGATGTAAGAACCATCTTCTTTAACACCCATCCCATTATATGTGGCTCTCTTTACCGTGTATAGTGTCTTATCACCTCTCTCCTCTCAAACACTGGTCCAACTATGTACCAACTCTCTCAAGTAGTCATTAACTACTCATATGGTCACCATAATATGTCGATGCATCTCACCATCTATAGTGCTAACACATGGGGCACAACCTACACTACCTATTCCTACCTCCATCTTGTCACACAAAGTGACCTATCATCAATTGCATGAGGTAACCCAATCAAATGATACATAGGAAATCTCTCATATATCCATGTTGTCAGTAGTATGATCAATCCCATGGTCTTATGTTCTATTACCTACATCTAAAATAGATCATGAACAAGTTAGACCCAGATGATAAATCTCAAATCATATAACACTCACTCTTCTAACATCATCCTACTCAAGGTTACCACGTATAGTGGTACCTTATTGTCTGACTTCTAATAGAGCACTCACTATGTCATAAGGCCTATCACCACATTATAGAGATATAGAATCTGTGATATATACACATCACCCATACTCACTCTCCACCCAACAATATCATTTTTTAGCCTATAGCCCACATGGCTAAGGCTCTCCTCTCCTCTATGCTATCTGGTATCCCTATGGTAACTAGTGCTCTTACTATCGGTAGTCTAAGGATGGTATGGATATCCTCTAGTGTGATAGACACCTCTATCACATCCCCATCCACCTCACATATGAAGGTGTTGGTCAGCTATTCCTAAAAACCAAGGAACATGACCAACACATCCACACTAAGGGGGATCTTGCACATATTTGATATACCTCCTAAACCCATGGATACCAGTCTAGCTCTATCTCCTCCTGTCAATCTCTCTAACAAATCTGGCAACCAAGACATGTCTAACAACCCCCAAAACTATGGCCATCTCTGCAATCAAGAAATAATAAAGGATGTATTAGTTCCTCCATGTCATGTATAATCACAATACATTCTTTACACATTATATTTTTAATACAAAAACAAACATAATTTATTCATTTTTATCCATTTTATCTTATTTTGGTCCCTCTTTCCCTTCTTTGGTCATGTTAGGCCATTCTAGCCCTCTTTTGATTTTTGACATGCTTTTCTATGTTTATTCTAGTTCTCTGGTCAACCTAGTTTGACCAAAATTTCTTTGTTCTTATCATACTTGACTTTAAATTCCAATTCAACCCTCTTATTTACCCCTCCCTAGTTTTGAGTTTTAGTTCTAACCCTTATGGACTAGTTTCTCACCTTTTTTTAATTTTTCAGCCTATAGATTACACTAGGTTGACCTATACCTACTAAGTTGATCATATGGATTTTACCCTATTTTCAACCTACTAGGTTGGCCTAGTTGACCTAGCAAGTTTAGTGTGCTAACTTAGTACATTTTCCTCATGATGTGCATTTTTCTCACTTTCTTCCTAAACCCTTTAAACCCATTTTCTATCTTCCTATTTTCTACCCTTAGAATCTAATTTTTTCCACTTTTGACATATATAAATGCTTAAAATCAAATTTTACTAAAAATTCACTTAATTTGATACAAATTTCAAAAACTGGTTTGAGATTCATAGATGTATACCTATAATACACCCACTATCACTCCTTGAGCTCTCTCTCACCTAACGTGTCATTCCCTCATCATCTTATCCTTGTTTGGTCTCTAGAGCTATTTTTCTCTTCTATTTTACAACTCAAAATAACAAAATTACTTCTTTTTTTCCTATAAATCACTTGTTAGCAATTCAAATTCTTTAATTATTTTCCTTCAGATTCCTTGTTTTGCTCATATCTCTAATTCTACTCATCTATTTTGTGAAACATGAAATGCATTGGATTTATGGTGATGTGGAGATTATTTTCCACTATCATATGCTCATCTTCCAATTTTTTTGATTTTTGGCTATTTTTTGCACTAACTTCTACAGGTTCACCTAGTATGCTTTACATTAGATACCTTCACTTTCTTACATTATTCTTCTTTATTTATAGCATTAAGGTAAGTTAAAGGTATGTGTTTTTCAATTATGTCCTTTCACTTATCTTATTTGATTCTTAATGCACCATACTTAGCATTAGTCTTGTGTGTTATCATGTTTTTTTCAAAAACACCATCCCATAATAAACTTAGATGACACATGATGAGCTTTGACTGGGGCATATATATACACATAATATTTTCAAACTTTTATTGATTAATGACACTTCATATCTTTCAATAATTTGTTGAGTCTCAATATCTCTAAGTGCATGCCCTAAGGGATGTACTAGGAAAGGGGTGGCTAGACCATCAGTGCTTTGTAAGATTGTTGTTCCTTTTGCCACTTTCCATCTACACACTTATCTCTTAAAACCTTAAACCCTAAGATTATTTCTCTCTTGCTTAACCATTCCAGTCATTATCATGTTTTATTCCTTTATTTCTTGCCTTGTTACCCTTTTGACATGTTCAACAAACTAGGTTGACCTAGTCAACCTAGTGTGTTTTGGTGACACTTTAGGTGTTTTGGTTTGTTATCATCCCATCTAACCTAGCATAGACCTAGTGAGTTAGCTTAAAAATGTGTTATGTCAAACTAGTCGACCTAGTACAAATAAGATGTCCAAAAGTTTTTATTGTAAGATACTACTATATATAGGGTCATTTACCACCATTTAAGAGAGATTTGAATTAATTAAAGAAGTGCAAATAAACATTTGCTTCTTGACCATTCTACTTGAGTAATAAAGATTTAGGCTTCAATACTTTCTTTAGAGCTCCAATTTTTTCTTGTGGATAAGTATTTTGGATGCTTAGGTAGGTTGAGTATCCTAAAGCTAATTTAACTTGATTATCCTTACATACCATAATAATCTCTTGTGAAGCACCTTGGCCAAAGGAGAGATTAGGGCTTAGCAGGTTCATCTTCAAAGGTAAGTATTCCTAAATTTATTTGTCATTTTTAAGAGTAAATAGATAATGCAGTATGTATTCTTCTCTTCCATGTATTAGGATTTCATATACATTGAAATGATTTTATGTATCCTATGCATGTTTAGTTTAGTTTTTATATATTTATTTTGTTCTAACCCCCACTTTGTGCCATAAACTTTGGTATGCACTAGATTAGTTTAATTTTCTTCTTACTATAATAGTTTAATTTATTATTTATTAGCATAAGTGAAATATCAAATCATGGGAATATTTTTGGGTTGTTGTGTGATTGTGTTAGACTATAGGCTTTAGAACCCTTCCTAGCATGATATGTTGTGACAAATTATACAAGTGATCCTCTAATCGGGTTTAATGGATCCCCATATTAGTCATGTTCCCACTTAACAAGTGTATACCCAATAAGAAGTGTAGGTGTGCTCTATCTTATCCAATCTAGGATTGATTCATGTATATCATGCAATTCTAATTGTATACACTACCCAACTCATATTAAAATCTTTCACCACTTGCATGTTATGTATGGCATTACCCTTCCCCACTATTTTCCATTACTTAATCTCACCTTGAAACATAATGTCTCTTCCCCACACAACTCATTGAAACATTGTATGAGTAAACACACAATCTCATTTTATAATGTCAATTCCATAAGAAATATAAGAGTATTATTGCTTAACCCATCATGCACAAAAGATGATACATGATCTATGGCCATAAGTTTTGTGTGAGGTAACACTATTGATTTACATGCCTTTTATTTACAAAACATCACTTTACCACAATAAAACATTACATCCCTTCTAGCATTACTTGCACCATTGGCACAACTACTTTTTATTATCTCTATACATGATGTTTCTTTATGTGGACACTTGAGTAAATTATATTTTAAAACGAATAAGTGAAATTAATAATAATTTAAAATTTATGTACATGTCATTAAAATCTATGGTATATCCCTTTGGTGGTTAGCCCTATGTATATAGTATTTATTTAATGTAGATATATATTTGACTACATTATTACAATATGAGAGGGGATAGAGTGGGTTCACACTTCCCAACAAAAAATGTTGTTTGATAAAATTTATTTTTAAAAATCTTACAACATGATCGAGAGTGAATTCCATCTTGATATGCTTCATAGACTTGCTCTTAGATTTTTGCATACTGCTCATATCCTCTTTTGAGATTTTTATGCTTCTTTCATTATTAATGGTCATTACTCTGAGACTTTTTGTATTTTATGATCTATCATGAAAGGGTTTCCTTTGGCTCTTTCTCTTTATGTCTCAACTAAAAATAATTTAAATATTTGTTGGTAGTTTATACTTCTATAGGGATGATAAATGGAATTTATCTCCCCCACTCACCTCAAGACAAACTTATCAGTGGTCATTTTGATGATGATTCTTTCCTTACAATTTTGAAATAATTGATTATGGTTAAAAACACCATGGAATGCCTCTAGATTTTTTTTCTTGCTTCTAGCTCTAATATTTAGTGGGATCAAACTCAATGTTACATGTAATATTATGGCCCTAAACCTAGATGGAAATGGATTTACCATGGAGAAATATTCAAGTTTCTGGGTACTGTATTTTAATTCTAAGATTCATAAGTTGAATTATAGAACTATGTTGTCTAAAGGGTGGATAAAAAACCCTCATATTGTATAACCAATTTTTTTTCCTTGTAGGTAAGTTTCAATTTTTTCTCAAAGTTCTTGCAACTACTCATGTCTACTATTTTTATTGTTGGGATCCCTTTAGAATTTATTATATGAACATTGAGAAGTTATTTATATATTTCCTCCTAGCCAAATTTAAAATAAAAAATGCTTTCATAAAGTAACCTAAGATATTTTTTACAAACCCAGAGAGGTAGTGGGGCTAGAAATTATTGATATTGATAAACAAGGAGTTTCCCTATGTGATAACTAGATCCCTAAGGCCATTGCAGATAAATAATCTTGGAAATTTACTCTCAAGCATTGTATTTCCTCTAGTAGTCCTCATGGATGAAGGGATTGGAAGAACTTGGGTTTTCAAACCTTACTTATTATGTTGGTTCCTATAAAAATTACAAGGACTTTATGGCTCAAGTTATATGGAAGGCATGTTAGACTATTAATCCATGGCTTGTTTATAAATTATATAGCTTTAGATTAGATTTATCTATCAACTCTCACTTATTATGATGATTTACAATCATATATATTAATGTAAATACCTTGGTATAAGTTCCTAGGATCAAAGATATATATCTTCTAAGAAGGCATCTATAGTATTTGTGATTTTTTTGAAAATGGACTAGATCTTGGGCTAAGTGGCACACTTTAAAAAATAATTGAAATCTCAATAATCACTATTTTGAATCCATTACTAAGATTTAGATATCAGTCCTTAGTTATGTCTTGTAAAAAATTAGGATTAGAGCCCCTATTAAATGGTGAAAAGATTGGGATTTGAGTGTGTCTACTCCTTTTCTTCGATATAAACCTCAGCTTGGTTATCAATGGTTAAATCCCAACACTTTGAATTGGAAATTCAAAAAAAATGGTGGAATATTAACAAATCTTCCATTATTTATAACATAATATTCCAAACCATTGAGGTATGGTTGTAGAAACTAAAAAATCTCTTTTTGTATAATGCATTTTTTTACAAAGGACTCTTAGTGGGTGATAGATTGTTGAATATAGGAGTCCCATCTAAAAAATGCCTTGCTTGTAGACAAACTACTCTTAATCTATTTTTTTGTGTTAAAATCTAATAACATTAGAAGTGGATACACTCCTTTTTTTATCACTTTATACTAGAACCCTATTCTACACACATGGTCCTATTTGGGGATTTTGCTATGCTCCCTAAAAATTCAAGCAAATCTAGATTTTTTTTTGAATTGAGATTATTTCATCTTTAGATATATAAAAATTTATATATATTTAACAAAGAGTATCTATAAATATATTTATCTATTACTAAATACACCCAAATAATAATCACAACATGAGAACTCTTGCTAGCATGGAACTTATCTTGTAGGACATTACCTAGAGTTAGCTAGTTCTAATTAATATTCTAATTCTAGATTACTTAATCTAGATGTATAAAGGGAAATATTTGAAGGGAAAATTATTTGAGAGATACATAAAAGTAAAATTGATAATACCTAAGAATAAGAGGTGTGTTGGTGTCTATATTGATAAACACAGAGCTAACAACATGTAAGAATGAAAATGGATATAACTTAAATAGAATTAATGTAAAAGGAAAGATGTGACTCAAATGTAAACATGAGGTCACAAAAATAAGATAAATAACATGAGATACAAAAATAAAAGTCACAATAGCTTTGATTTCTTATACAAATTATGAACAATTACATAAAACTTCAATAAGAAGGATTGGGATATTATTTCACAATAGAACAGAGACCCTAGATACTACATTGGCTTCCACATTGTTACTAATGACATAGAGGGATGTTATAAGTTTCTAATTTATGACTACATGAATAATGGATTCCTTGATGAGTAAATTTTTGAACTTTTACATGAGAGCAATACAATAAAATTTCCATCACATGAATAAGGGACTATGTTATCTACATTTCAATGTGTAACCAATAATATATCATAGATATATCAAGGTTACCAACATTTTTCTAGACGATGAAATGAACATCTGTGTTGTATATTTTGAGCTGGCAAGGATGACTACACTAGGACAATCACATTTCACCACCAAAATATTAGCCACACATGGATTCATTAGGGAAAATGCTTAGGGGCATGCCCCACTCTAAAGGCCCCTCATAATTTTTTTGTTTTCCTTAAGATATTTCATCTCTTTATTTTGATCGTTAAAAATGGAAGATCATTCCCCTTATAATATGTTACCCATCCTTGACCGAGCATCTACACAAGCATCCATCAATTACTTCATTCTCCACCACCTTGTCTACCATTATGGACCTTAAATGATATATATTTTGTTCATATAATATTAATGACTCTTTAGTGTTAGTCCTAAATAAATTATTAGTGTCCATACCAAGAGGATTATGACTATGATTATGATTATGATATGCAAAAGATCGATAAAATATTCTCAATAATTTAAAACATACATATGGCCATCCACTTGATGATTTTATTGATTAACACTTTTCAATTTCAAAAATTAAAGAAATTCAAAAACATTCAAATAATTAAAACAAAAAATAAAAAAATTGATCATACATAGGTTTTTGATTATTTCATCATGTTAATCTTCTACTTCATACACATGTGATCAATTTGATCAATCTTCTATCATTTGGTTCTTTGTGTCATTTTTTTGGCTCTTAATTTTTCACTTTCCATATCTAAACATTCCAACACAATGTTTCATATTACCATCATTTTTTATTTACATTGTTATTTTCTTAATCTGAATAGCTCAGCTTGCATTTTTATATCATAGATAATATTGACTAGAAATGGTCAGTATCGACTACCATTACTAGCATGAACCAATTGATTCTATCTTATAACAGTTGAGACACCCAAATGAAAATATGAGAAAATAGAGCCTTAATAATTCTAATTTTCTAATATTACATTCAATTTTAGTTTACACAAGAGTAATTATTGATACACAATCTTTCCTTTGTGTAATATATTTCTCATAAATATGACTACATACTTTGAAAAGTGTACATTTATGACACAAGGATGTATAATCATTCCTCTACATTATTATTCTATCGTCCACATTCACATATACATCAGGGGAATTTTTATCAAATGTGTCTATGCCATCATATTAAACACATATTTTACATTGACACATGTCATGGATTATTCGATCCCTTCCCTTTTTTATAATTTAAAACTCGTAATTACTTACTCTATTTTTGCCTATTGCATATTTTTAAAAAAATTAAAAAAATAAAATATTTAAAATTCAAAAAAACATTAGAAATATTATAAAAAATCTAAAATAAGGACTTGAGCATGATTAGATGTCTAGTTTACATTAATTTTCATATGTTATTTATATTATGATTGGTAGGTAGCATACTCTTTTTCTATCATAAATGAATTTCACTAGTATTTATGAGTTTTATGTAGGACATACAATGTTGAAAGCACCTCTATCCATAATTTCATTAAATTTGGACATATTCCAATCTATATTTAAAACCAAAACTATTATTATTAATTTTTTATAGTATCATTTATTTAAAATATTGGATTCTAATATCTATATTATCAGATTCTAAATTTCAATTTATTATAATTACATATCATATTTTATGGATTCTAGTTTCAATGTTTTTGGAATTCAAAGTTATTAATCAACTAGTAGATATTATTCTATAGTGTTGAAATAATAATTTTTTTTTAATAATGGTTAAGTAATTAATATTTATTTTGGATGTAATCAATTCAAAATCAATGAAATACTCCTCTCTCAATTGGAAGCTAAGCTCAAAGAATCTTGAAACCAACAACATTCTCTGCTAAATTAATTTTCTCAAGTTACTGATATCATAATCATTATTTTAGGGAGGCTAATCAAATTTATAGTATCATATCTAATTTGGGGGATTGTGCACTTATAAAAGGTGAATGCATGCTATTGAAAATAAAAATAGACAATATCAGACTTTGATAAACTCATTGATATTAATAATCATTTGATAAAATACCATATTAACTCTCGAGCACGTATAGGGAGGTCTAATAAAAATGAAAAAAGAGTATTTAATCTCTCCCACATTCAAATAGGTCTAATATAAGGGTGAAAAAAGAGAGTATTAACTCTCCCATGATCAAATAGGATGGTAATGATAAAATGAAGTATTTACTCTCCCACACTCAGTAAATGGTCATCATATCAGGTAGTTATGATGTCAGTACTCTATTCATCATTAAATTCTAGATCTTCATCAATTATAGAATTGCTAATCTCCTTCAAATCTAAAAAAATCATTCTTACTTCATGGTTTCAAACATGTCATCTCTCCTAATTTTGTTCCTCCTACTATACTACCATACTTTGTAGATATATGCAATTACTTTGAATGGTAATATCATCATCAAAAGATTGATTTGTCAAGTGATGATATTATCTAGTGTAACAATCAACCTACCCTTCATGAAAATCAAGTTAATCCATGAACTAATCACTATTCTTTCTTCAATTCTTTTGACATTTAGCACTCTCAGATTCATTATGATCTAGATGATGGGAGAAGAACAGACTCTAAATAGCACCAAAGAATTGAAGGATATTTGAGATCTCTACCAACCTAGTAAAAAGGTAAAGGAAGTCCCACTGAGCTATGGAAGGTGGATTGTAAATGATTTGGAGAGAGTCTTAAACATTGATTTAGGATCAAGATGCTCAAAAGGATAAAAGGTGAGCATGACACATGTTACTCAATTCTCTATCCCTTCAATCCATTGAGGCTAAGCTAGATAAATCATTGGGTCAATGTTCTAAGTTTAAGACTTCCAATGCTAAGTGTAAAGTTCTTGTGAATCCTAATGTCTAAAACATGACTAAAGGCATAACCTTTTCAGGTTTTCTTTTGATGATTGGAAGCTCTAGAAAGAAAGGAGGTAAGCAAAAAAACCTATTGGCCTTATTGATGGATATTTCTAGATAATTGAGCATGTTGGTCACCCTCTAGGTCTACCTTCAATCTAAACCATTTTCTCTAACCAAATATTGATAATAGATTAGATTATTATGAAGTACAACATGCATGTTATATTTTCTCAATAGGTTATCTATATACTCATGGATAAGGACACACTAGGTGAATTTTACTCTCACATGAAGGCATTACTAGACCAATATGATGTAACTATGTCTAAGAAAGAAAAGTATAGTTAAACCATCAAATCAAGGTAATATTTTTGATAAGTCTTCTATTACATACCTTCGTCTATCTTCCTCTTCAAAATTAAATTCCTCTAGTATAATAAATATCTAATTTATAAATTGATTTCTGTATTTATACGGGTGAGAGCCCCAATAGAACCCTATTACCATATTATCAAAAAAAATTATCTTGACATGTAAAATGGGCATGTGCCCATTTTATATAAGTTTATAAGAATAGATTAGATTCTTAGCTTCATAAGTAATAATATTATTATATAATTTGTGTATTATTAATAGTAAATAACATTATGGTAACTTTATTTATATTATCCCCCCATGGACTACAACATGATGGCTATATCAGTCTCAATAGCCATTAGGTATGATGGGAAGACAAAACTTGTAGGGGGTCTCATGGGAAGGGGAAACTTATACCAAGTTCTTTGAAATCTCTCATCAAAGTCATGCATAGTCTCCTTAGGACCTCTTTGAATCACATTTAGCTGATGAATGAGTAATGTGTGATCACTTTTATCTTCAAATATTTGAGTTAACAACTCTTCAAACTCATCCCAAGTGGTGATACATCCTCCCAGCAATGTCCTATACCAATCAAGGGATTTTCCCCTAAGAGACATGGAAATTAGTCTAATTGAAATATTAACTTTAGTGACATCATGAAAGTTACATAAGTAAGATATGTCCCTAATATGCTCACTTGGGGTAATAGGACCTTCCCCATTGAAAGTGGGAACACTCTTAGTGGCATTGAGAGGGATATCATCATAGGCATTGAGGTGTATTACATTTTTTGTTTTAAAGGCTAGGAAATCATGTTACCTAGCCATATTATCCTCAAGTTCCTCTTCACTCTCTTGATATTATTGGCTTACAAAGTCTTCTTGCTCTTCAAATATCAAGATAGGATGAGGATGTTGAACTTCAAGAGGAAGTTTAGGTTGAAGGAGTGGATCTATAGGATAGTTTCCTATACTAGTATTTGACCTAGTAAGGACCATGAATTATGAAAAAAAGTAATGATAAAACTTGGTCTATAACTAGATATTACCTTTAGTACATGAGTCACCAAACGTTGAGTAGAACATTGTATGTAGTTGTGATGTTGTCAAGACCACCGTTCACCTTGGCAAGATGTACTTAAGATAATAGTCCCACTAGGCATGCCAGAACTGGTCACTAAACCTTGCACTCTAGAGAGGTTTTTCAAGCCTTCTCTAGATTGAGTGAAACATTGGATTACCTCTAGGCCTTTAGATCGCCTATAATAGAGGTAAACCTCTATGTTTAAGGGCTAGTACCTAGATTAATCTTTAAAAGATTATCACCTATACTAATTATTTGATTAAGTGAAAAGAGATAGAAAGAACAAAAAATTAACCTATGATAATGAAGTGATACACCAGATAGGTCTCCGCTAGACTACCATACACTTGCACTATGAAACATGACTCATAATATTAATCTCAATATCCTAGATTGCTCTAACATAAGTGTTGACCAGATTTGATTTCTAGTCAAATGAGGTCAACCCCTAATATTTAAAAATTTTGGAGAAAGTTTTATAGGTCCTATAGGGTGTCATTATTGGTCTATTACTTTATTTGGCCTTGTCCTAGTGCTTGTCTAAGCTCACCCTCCTTAAAATAGCCAAAGTCAAACTCGGTCAAACCTTGGTCTAAGTTGGTAAAAGGTCCATTTTATGTAAATTTGTCCTAAAATGGTATATATCATGTTTAAAATGGTTTACAAGTCATAAATTAGTTATTAGTTATATCTCATGTGCAAAAAGGGGTCTTTTGTCCACTTTCTAGCCCATTTATTGACTTGTACAGACTTATAAGAGGGAAAATTTGTAAAAAAGGTGAGATTAAACGTGGAAGAGGTTATAATAATGTCAGGAAAATTCAGATGGTAGATAGAGGTTAGTTACAATCAGAAAATGGGAGTTTCTCCTTATTTTTAGGGGCTTTTAGACACTTGTATGGCCTCCATGAACTAATCTTTAGATAAAAATGTGGTGGGATGTATCTTCATATCCCCTTACCAATTTAAATTCTTTGTGTGAAATAATTTAATTATAAAGTTCATCTAAAACTCTTTTCTCTTCTTTTCCCATTGGCAAGCTAATAATGGTCCACTTCAAGCACTTAGCCTGGGTTGTATAGGTGGAATTGGAGGGAGTGCTTCTGGGGGTGGATTTTAATCTAAGTTAAATTCATTTCCATAAAAATAAAATGAAATTTATTGGATCCTCATTTATGAAAAATGGCTAACACTCCAGGCAACTTTTTATGCATGTTCAACCATGAGGGGGTCTCTTTTTGAACATGTTTCAAGTTTTCCTTCTTTGGTTTGATGGATTGGTTTATTTTAGGTGATCCTACATGTTTTTAAAAATATTATCATTCTTATTTTGGTGTTGGAATCTTCAAGTACTTGGGAAAGCCTCTTTTAGGCTTGTACATGCTTGCAAAATGCCTATTTTACATTTACAGTCATCTCAGTTGCCTTGAAAGTGGTTTCTCCACATTGGAAAAAGTGATTTGATATTGTTTATATGATGATCTTGATGTTTTTTATGTTGGAAGGGTTGAAAAGTGTTTTTGGGGTGCTTGGAAGGCCTTGCCTTACATTTTCCTACTTTCTTAAGGGGTTGTCTCAATTCACATAGTCAGAAGCTTCACCTACAGGAGTATGATAACAGGAGTATGATAGAGAAGGGTCACAAGGTTCTAAGAGGTTAAGAGAAAGTTACTATGTTTTTGGTCTATCTGTCCCTAAAGGGACTAAACAGAGATCCTGAGGCTTCTTTGGGATTATATATGTCATGACAAAGAGATATTTCAACACCCTTGATTGTTTCACCTTTTATCCCTATCTACATATATTTGCTTATACCAATTTTGAGGGAAAAAAGAGGAGTGGAAGATGGAGTTTGATATCATTAAATGTTGTTAATAAATCATTGAATTATGGTAGTGATATCTATAGGGTATGGTTTAAAAAGTGATTTGCATTCCAATTTGACAATATTAAGCTATGCCACCAAGCTTGATCAATCCAAACTAGTCCAAATGACTTTATTGATATAAAATGATAGAGAAGAAGTGTGTTTTGATGTTTTAACCTCCTAACATACCATCCCATGTCCATATAGGCTTTGGAACACTAAGCTACAATTATGGTAGTGATATCTACAGGGTATGGTTGAAAAAGTGATTTTCATTCCAATTTGACAATATTGAGCTATGCCACCAAGATTGATCAATATAAAATATTAAAAATGACTTTCCTAAGCTAAAATGATAGAGAGGAAGTGTGTTTTGATGTTTTGACCTCCTAACATACCCTCCCTTATTCGTATAGGCCTGGGAACACTAAGCTACAACAAGATTTTACAAAATTTTGTCCCATTTTGGATAATAGTGGTCAAATTAAAGGTTTGAAGTGAAATTAGATGTTTGAAGGACACTATAAATATAGGTTGAGTTGGTCCTTGTAAAACACATGACCTAAGTGATCTCAATTAACCTACAGGTAGCACTCAAATCCATAAAACATAGTCAGTTAAGGGAATGTTGATAGTGACTTAAAGGTAGGGTTTTACTTATACAAAATGAGATTTGATTGGTGGATTTAGCCTTAGTGAATGGGAAATGACCTCAAGGGACTCAATATAAATATAAATAGATCATGAGATAGGCCTAATTCTTTCCAAAAATAACCTACAGGGGTAGAGTATGGTGACTGTGACAGTCAGGTAGGGTGTTCTAAATCAAGTCCATGGAGTTGATTTGATTTGAGGAGTTTCCAATTGGATTCAAACATGAGGAGAATATATTACCTAAAAAAAATGGATATAAGGTCCAAAACCATCATACAAGCTCAAAACATGACCTACAACTAGAGTTTTAAGGGTCGGTCTTAGTCCTTAAAGAGCATGGCCTAATCTTGAGAGTAAAGATGCATTGGTGCAAAAGATGAAGTTTGACCTTGGAAAATGGTGGCTGAAAACTATAATGAGATTATAAACATATAAATATTTTTAATTTTTTTCTTATACGATCATATAAATCTCAATAGTACTTATAGGTAGGCATAAGATGCATAAACTCAGTCAAATAGGGACTAATAGGTAGTGAGGTTGAAGTAGGCTTCCTTTGTGCCTAAAGGGGAATGTATGTGTGAAATTTGACCTAGATAAAGGTAAAGAATGATATAAATATATCATAAACATGACTTATGACACCTTACAAACTTTATCATGTGGCAAACCAACTCCAAATACAACTGAAGGACCTTGTCTCAGTCAAAGCATGAGGCCTAGTATGACCAAAAAGGAGAATATACAGGTTGTAGTGAAAATTAGGTTGGAAAGTGATTGAAAAAATGTTTATAGTTGGATGAAAAGTACCAATAAACATAAATAGGATGATACAAATCAAAGGAGACTATATTTTCAAAGGGAAAACAAACTTGTACCTTGCCTACCTTGCATTTTCTACCCTTTAGTGATGAGTCTTGGAATTTGGAGGTTTTCAGAGTTAAAAATTGGAATAAAGGGGTGAAATTTTGGTATAGAGTATGATTTGGGATTTATTAATATTCCCAATAATTAAATTGGCAAGTATAATAGGGGGAGTTCCCCCTATTTTGTCTCAGATAGGGGGAATATTTCCCCTTGCATAAACCTTGTTCTTCTTGTTGAAGGAGGTCAAATGATGGACCAGATATCAAGTAATCTCAAATGGAGGTTTCTATATCTAGGAAGAACCTAATAATAAATTTTTTTAAAAAAAACCATGATATAGGGTCTAGAACAAAACAAGATGCTCTAACCATGGAGGGTTGCAGTGATCAAGGGAAGGAAAGGAATAGGCCGAATTCCAAATAAGAGGTCGTTTTCAGTTTGGGCCTTAGGAAAACATTATAATGACTTAGGTCAGCTTCATGGAGGTGAAAATGAAGTTTTTTATCCATTATAAGGCAAAGGAATTCATTTAAAGGTAATTTTGAGTCTCAAGTGGCAGGCAAACCTATTGGCAAGGTTTAGACCTAATGCCAAATAGAGGTAGGTTTTCATATTTAGCTCTTAGTGAGATTTTATAGTGATTGGAACAGGTTATTGGGATGTATTAACAGGTTTTAAAACCTTTTTTTTAATATAAAGTTACCAAGAAGCCATTTTTGGCTTTAAAATGTTCATAGACCTCCCAAAATGCACAAGAAGAGCTCGAATGCTAAGTTATAATGCTCATAACTTTCATATACCTTTTCATGGGACATAGATATATTTTGGGATGATGGAGAGGGTAATTAATATGACACAAGTGGAATTTGGAGAGGATTCCAAATTTTTTATTTATGAACAAATGTTAAGCCTAAAATCCACTCAAAACCCTCTCAAACCCTATTTTAAGACCCAATGTTAGAAACCAAGCTAAAAGTGCCTCTATATGGATGAATTTGACCATGAATATTAAATGAAAGTTGTTTCCAACTTCATGAGGAACACATCCATGGAATTAGATTGTATGGACCTATACAGAATAGAGAAGAACATAGCTTATTTTGAATTTTTTTTGTGTTTTGTAGGCCTAGAAAGGTTTCAAGAAACCAAATAACTTTTGGAGGAAAGATTAGGAATTTTTTTAAGTCCTCATGGTCATTATATCAAGTTTATAGGTCCCTAAGTGCCTCTGCGAGCTCTCTCTTTTCAGCTAGTATAGTGAGCCAACTAGGGAAGACTTGGAGAAATGGTGAATCTTCATTTGGAAATCCTTTTAAGGATTTTTTCTTGCAATTTATGTAATGGAAAATTGGAACATATGCCTTTCATATTATTTTATGTATTATATTGTAGGTTTGAATAGTTTTTAAGTGCTGAGTGTGAGAGGTGAAGGGAAAAAGGGCTATTTTGAGACTACCAAGGATGATTATACATGGCCAAATGATCATGAGTGATTTAGGAACTCACTAATTCATGTGTAGCCCTAAGAGTAGCCCATAGTAATCATAAAAATAATTAGACCTGATCATTTTTAGTTTTATGGTAGTTTTGGAAGGCCAATCATGAGGGGCAGTTTTCTATGCATAGAAAAGGAGTTTCCTAACCATTTTGTAGGTCCTAAATGATCTCAAATGATATTTGTAACTCCTAACATGGAATGTATTGAACCATACCTCTCTTTCAAGCATTTTAAACTAATTTGATAAAGTTAACACATGACCAAGTGACTCTTGGACTCCCCTTCTCTCTATCTTCCCATCTCTTCTATAAATTTTGGCCTTTTGGCATTGTATTAATCTCTCTACCTGGGTATGGTGAATCCATGCCAAAATTTTTCCTTTAATAAATAAATACATTTATTTTACCTCATTAAAATATATCACTAAGTGTACATGATGGTTTTTGGTCTTGTGCAAGTGTAAGTTTCATTTACCTTCACATGTTACTCTCCTTAGTACCTTATGTGTTTGTGATCTCTCTCGAATAGGTCAGAAAGAAGTGTCAAAGTGGATTATAAGTTTAGTGAGTAGGATACTAAATAGAGTGTATTATAATGCCTATTGTCTATTTCCTCATAGCCTATGCTATCTTTAAGACCCCATGTTGAAACATTGATGTGAGAGGGAAGATTGACATTTGGATGAAGTGTATGTTCAATTTGTCATTAGTTTCAAGTGCATGATAAGGGTATGAGTAGAGAAAATATTTTGGTGTATCACCTCTTATAGACTAGGTTCACTTTTAGTCATCCTCAACCCTTTTCACCCCCCCCCCCCCCAAGTGTTAGTAGTAGGAATATGAGCTTTAGTGATACATCAAGGGGAATTAGCCCCTAATCTAGAGATCCACCTCCTAATAGGGATACCCACAGCCCTGAGGTGGTTCCATTATCTCACTTGAATGAGGAGAAGTTTGTCCCATCTCCTCATTGGTTGCAAGTTCAAGTGACAACAATAAATGTTTCAAACATGGAAGTGATATGCATTGTACTTTCTCAAGGTGTGTGAACATGAGGTCATATTCTAGACACTAATGCTACACTTTACAATTAAATATAGACAAATACACTTGAATTCACTTCATGTGACCTATTAGAGGGAGATCTACTTATACCAAACATGAAATATTAAATAGAACACAAGGATAGATAATTATTGTAGACACCTAAATCTAGCCACTAATGACCATCAATTAGGGTTTTTTGACCAATTCCCACCAAAATGCACAATTTGGCCTAAAAACACTAAAACACATTAAAAGAATTAAAACTAGAATATTCAAGTGTTGATTTTGGCCAAAGTATCTCTAAATGGGGTAATGCATTTTATGGGCTAGCTAACTTTGATCAAATCATAATTTTTCACTTAGGTGCCCTGGATTACTCTTTTCTATCAAATATCTTACATGAGACATGTGCCTTTGTTATTTTTTTGTTGGAAACATCCTAAATGGGATAACTAATCTTAATGCATCTGACATTGCATCCTAATTTTAGTCTAGTCAAATTTTGATCCAATAATAGGATATTTTGACCAATTTGATTAATTTATGCACCAAAGAGCCAAGGTTTGCACCAAAATGACTAATCATGCTTTAAGTTAATTAATTCAAATCATGAGCCTAATTAGTAATTACATGGAACTTGTTGAATAAATATTTATTGGAAATTCATTGTCTTTAACTACATCATCAAATGACATCATCCTATGGGGTGGTATTCACAAGCCATAAATATATAAAATATCAAGATTAAGCCATCCCATGCCTCATTAAGAACCTCCATTCCTCTTTATTACCTCTCCATCCTAAATGTTTATGAAGGCATGTATTGATTTTTGTCTCAAAAATTGAATGGATTCTGAGCCACACATCTTCATCTTGAGATGGATAGTTTAAGTTCATTCTAACCATTTTGAAAAATCCTATAAATAGGAGGCCTTGCCTATTGAATTAAGAATCTATTTTATGCCAAACTTACAATACCCAAATTAATAAAAAATCATTACATTTTAGTGGTATAATTCCCAAATATTGAGCCAAGCCAAGCCAAATCCAAACATGGTGTCAAAGAGAGATGGAGGTAGCCATACTTCACTGATGCAGACTTCATAAGTACAAACTGAGCAAGCCACTTCAAAAAGCTATTTAGAGCATCCAAAGAAGGTGAAAGACATTTTATTTTGCATTTTAGTTGTGATTTCCATTTTGTTCTTATCAACTAACCTCCCCCTTTGTGATAGGCCTAAGGTGTTAACATTAGTGTGTTTTTTTTTGGATTTGTTTTATTCACTAACACAATACTAATATCCCCTTATTACAATCCTATGTTTACTTAATGGCATTCCTGATGGGACCCTAGCCCCAAAAATTTGCTCATAAAGGCTCTTTCAAGCAACCTAATAACCAATTTTATGTAGAATGTTGGAGTGAAGGAGTCAAAAGAGTGAAATTTCAAGTTATAATTCTATTTTTCTTATAATTGCATTTTTATTCCTGGTAATGTCAATTTTTTTCTCTATTGTAATATCACTGCTATCATAGTAGTGATTTTGTAACAAAATTGTTATTTGCTAGAAAGTGATATCATAGCCATAGGTAATGATACCATTCATTGGAATAATGATTTCATTTTCTTGAGCAATGATTTCACGAAAATAATGATTTTGTCTCAAAATAACAATATTATTTTCCCTATGTAGTGATATCATTCACCAAAAGAATGATTTCATTTGCCTGAGTAGTGATTTCACCAAAACAATGATTTTGTCTCAAAACAATGATATTGTTTACCCTATGTAGTGATTTCATATTTGGCAATAGCAATTTTATCAACAGAATAATGATTGTGTTTTCTATCTAGTAATAGTGATTTTTTAGGAAAATAGTGATATTGTGTTTTTTTATGATATAACCCATAATAGTGATATTGTTGTTTGGTAATTGTGATTTTGTAGGGAAATAATGATATTTACTATGTAATAATGATTTTGAAATAGAGAACTTATTTTGATAAGTTGCTTCACTCATTTGCAAATTAGCTTCAAAGTTAAAGGACATACTAAATTTTTTATTATAGGATCAAGTTTGAAATTTGTTAATACATGCTTTTGAGACCTTTTTTGAAATTTTAAAATGGACTAGGAACTTTGTTTTGGTGCTTAATGGGAAATTTAAATACTTAGGTAATTGTTTTGAAATTTTTTGATTTCAAAGTTATAACTTAAGACCAAAGGGTCAAAATAACACCACCTAATATTTCATTTGGTACTTAAAATTGAACTTATTTGTCAAATTTTGTCTTCAATAGTTGTTTAAATAGAATTTGATTGGAAAAAAGAGGGACATTGCATGTATGCTCTTCCATCCATCCCCTTTAGGTAAATTTTGGAATCAAAAGAATCATCATTATTGTAAACATGCCTAGTCCAAGGCATAGAAAGAATATTATCTAAAACACTCCCCAAAAACTCACAATAGTTTGGGTGACCTTGAAATGACCCTAAAGTCTTTCTATTAAGTCATTTATTTTTATGCAAATTTGGATTATAAGGGGGACTTCATTACTTTTCACAAGTTATTTAGGGAAGGTCTAACCTAGAGTTTCATCTCTTGGCACTAACTTCAACCACTCCCACTAGGATTGGAGGTTTTATTGGTTAAATGACATTCTAGTGTTAGAGTTACACACAAGACGTATCTGCATTTTGGACATCACACTAAACTGAGCAAGCAACGGATGTAGTGGTTGTAAAAATGACAAGACCTTTTTACAACAAGCCAAGTGCTGTAGATACCCAATTTAAATGTGTTTCTTTTGCAATGTTACATAAATGTCATTGGGAAATTTATCCATCTAGATGTTTGAAAACTTATAGATCTTAGACAAATCCCAACTTTTCATGGAAGTATTGTTGGTGTAAGGTATGCCTCAAGGTCCATGTCATAGTAATATCATTTGAGAGAAAGGGGGTGTAAAAACCCTACTATATAATGCACATTTTAATTTTTGGATGAACACTAAAAAATCCTCTCAAATGAAATATATTGATGGATTTCAACAATACCAAGCAACCTTATCAATTTAGGACCTAAGAGTGATTAATTAGTTGGTTTTGTCCTAGACTAAAGTCTTTTATGGAGTCAAAACTTGGTGTGAAAAAATGATACAAACCAAAACACATAGTCCTCATTTTCCATTGAATAAAGAGGTGTTATGCTACCCACGTGAATCATCAATTTTCCTTGTTCAAAGTTCATCGAAACTTAGAGTCATATAATCCACTTTGGTGTAGTTATGTTGTCCAATTGAGTCTAGACTTTTACTAAACATTTTTTAAAGTCCTTCATTTATAATCTAAATTCAAAATTTCACCTTAATAAGTTCATAAGGTTGGTTTTTTAAGTGGGTTCACCATTTTCACTAAACGTGAGGTAACTTAGGTTCAGCTTCCAATTTGGGTTGAAGGCCGTATATGACTCATAATCATTATCACCACTTGGTAGACTTAAGTCATTTTGTGTTAAACACTTACACTTTGAGTCTATGCACCAATTTTTTTTGTATTACCATCTTATTTCCATTAAGATCATTTGAATACATACTTTTTTGCCTCAAAGATATTATCAAAATTTTGAAGGTATGTATGTCATTTGAGTTAAGAAAGGTAGTGTTATGCTATAGAATTTGTGAGAAACCATCTTTGCCTTAGAGAGTTTTTGATCACATCTTTTGAGTAGTCTAGCATTATTACACTGCCCAAAACATTTCAAACATTATTTCATAGACCTTTTTGCATAGAGTTAAAGTTTGTACACATTTTTCAAGCCAATCTGAGTATACCTTTGTGAATATTTGTCTAGCATAGTTACGTCATTTACATTTGTCTAGCCTATTTGTCAAAAGAACCAAGTTTTATACCATTATTTGTGAGAAAAAAATTATCTCTAAAGTGTCTTTTGTTTCATACCTTATACATATTTGATTGATTTCATGTCCAAGAGTCAAATGCCTAGTTTTTGTTATAAGTGTTTCAAATCCATTAGATTAAAATCTCATCTATTTCAAAGTCTAGCTTTTGATTTTATTTTGCCAAGAGTCCTAACACCTGCCTTGTTTGAGCCTAGCTTTTGACACCACATTTGGCTAAAAGACCTAGCAACAGTTTATTTCCTAGATTAGACTGATTTGAAACACTTCAAACTTAGAGCTTGGCATTTTTATTTTCAATCCATTTACATTAGCTTGTTTTATTATAAATCATTGCATAAACCTTTCCATCCTTTTGATGAATCTAGACCAAGTTTGAACATCATCTTTTAGACATTGTATTTTTAAAGTTTGTAGAACTCTCTTCCCTTTCTATCACAAAACATTTGTTGTGGAACCCAACATGTTTCCTACACTCATAGTGGACTCATGTACAATATAAGGATTAGTAATATGTATTCACAAGAAGAAATGATATAATACCCCTACGTAGATAATATTTTTTATGAGACAAATCCTTATCCCTTTTATAATACTAAAATAGGGTCACAAAACATTGGCTAACTATTTGGTTAATACACCACCATATTTAGAACAAGACCAAGAACAAATCTCACAATACCTAGCTACCATACCCATAATTAAATAACCATTTCCTCAAAAATCATACTCTATTAATATGCCTTCCACGTATGATCCACTTTTTTTAGCATCATTTTTTGGAAAATAAAGATGAGATTTTGGTTAGAGCCATATAAGTAGGGGCTAAGTTTCCAAAGGACTTCCCTCATGAAAGTTTACCAAGCCTAGTAAGAATGCCTCATAACATATTGTATAGTCAATAGGCCTCTTTTAGAAATCCTTTAACTCTAGTCTAAATGACATATTAGGACCCTAATATATCTATCAAAGGAAAGAACCTCATGGAAGACCACTTTAACCATATGGAAGTAGCATATCAAACCTACCTAAATCTAGCACATAATTTCAATTAGATGACCATGGTGAGTAAACATCTTATTGACTTAGTTCCTTTAATAAGAGTTTTGATAGAGCTAACTAGTCAAGACAATTAGAGTTTAGACCCATTCATGTAAAATAATTTGGTAGATAGCTTATTGCATACACCAATTATTGAAGAAGTGTCTTATGCTTACACATAAAATAATGAGCAAAACATCATGGAAAATACATAAGTAACGTCCAATCAAAATCAAAGTAGTAATAATACACAAACAACTAGTCAAAAAAATGTGCCTTTAGTTAATACCATGAGTGGATCTACAAACCTAGGAATGGGAGCTTCTACAGCCCAACCTTAACCAACTACTTCTAATCCTTAACTAGCTACTTTGTTAAGCACACAACCAATAGGATCAGGAAGTCAATCAACAACCAATGTCATGCCTCAACAATAGAATGTGATGAATCCTATTCCTCTTCAATAGGTGATGAGTATAATTCCACAATAATAGGCACAAATGAATATACAAATGCATTAGAGGCTGAACATATTATCACCTCAACAAGGGGAAACTAATGTTCCACTTCATTAGGTAATAGAAAAAATACCTTCTTCTTTGCATACCAACATGCCAATTTAAAACCAAATGATGTTTAATCAATAAAATAATCATGTTGGTTAGTGATAGGTACCAAATTTCCAACATGCATCCACTTCCCAAATGGGATTCATGCAATAATGGGGTTTTAATGTCTCTCAAATACTACCTAGGCAATAATTTCCTTTTGTGTAGAACATACCACAAGTTTAGAGATAGGGTTTTGGTTCACAAGTTCACACTCAATAACAAAGTTTGAGTAGCTGGAAATAGATCAATATTCAACCACAATAGACATGGTATAGTTATATCCCTCCATCCTAACTTCAAAATCCTCTAAGTCAAACCTTCATCACCAACCCAAACCATAATATCACACAACCAAATGTGTAATTTTAACATGCACATCCTAATCCATGTATGCATAATCTTGGTTTTTTTCCCAACCAATCCAACATATACCAATAAATACCTTCATCATACCCTAGTTAAATGGCTTCACTTGTGACCACTCAACCATCTACCTAGGCTAATATTCTCACAAATTTCTTAGAGAAAGAGTTACAATAAATGAAAGATGCAATTATGACCATCCAAGAAGGGAAACATCTTTAAAAGTTTAAGTTAAATGATGTGTGTTCCTATCCTTTCAATATGGAGTACTTACAGATTATATTTACTCCAAGATATGAGCCACCAAAATTTGATAAATACAAAGGGAAAGGTGACCCCAAATCCCATTTAACCAAGTTATTTTTTGCATGCCAGCCACTGGCATATAGTGATATATACCTTTTTTTATTATTTCCATGGAGCTTAGCTAGACAATCCTTGAAGTGGTTATTGAAATTGCCTAAGAATTCAGTAACTAATTTTGATGATCTTTTAGATAAGTTTTTGTAGCACTTTTCCTATAATTTCAAGCATGAGATTTCATTGGTTGATTTGACATAAGCTAAACAAAAAGCTAGTGAGAGTTTTTCAAGCTATCTATAGTGATGGAGATCACTCGCAAGCCAATTCACTCATAGTTTACCAAATAAACAATTAGTCATTAAATTCACTAAAAAATTGCATAGTGAGATAGCCTATGATATGGAATTGTAGTGTGTACATACCATTAAATAAATCATTGACAAAGGTTTGTTGATCAGACAAACACTCATTAATAAAGGAGTCATCAAACTTAATTCAACTAATCTGAACCAATGTACCAATCATGGAAGTGGCCAAAACCAACATCCAATCCAAGTGCAAGCATCACAATTAGCATAGGCCAATAACCAAGATACACCAAAGTAATTCAACTACAATAGGAATGTTTTAGGAAATGAAGCAATTGAGTCATGCCATGTCCAAATAGTTCAAACATCATATTCTCAACCTACACTACCTTTTCAGCTTACTCCTACATGACAACCTCTTCAACCAATGTCATAAATGCAATAATCAAAATCTATGCAAAAAATGCCATAACCTTTGCCATTGAAAAACCCTTCTCCAAGGAGAATTATGCCTACACATCATGTTTTTAGTGACCTTGGAGAGCTTATTGAGTCTGTATTTCAAAAAATTTCTACCACTGATTTGATTAGTTGGCCTATACCAAAGCATTATCCTCAAGGCATCCCTTATCTTGATTGGTACCTTGAAAATGAATTCTATGAGTATCATTGGGTCAACGGGCACAATTTATGAAGATGTGTGCAAAATAAGAATTTAATTAAAAATATGTTGGAGAATGGGGAGATCACATTAGATGGTGGTGATTCCACCTCCAATCAAGCTCTTAGCATCTATCAAAACCCTTTTCCATAGCATAACTAGCAACAAAAATAATAGCCATGGCTAGTGCAACATCAAAATCAATAGTATCAAAATCAAAGGCTAAACCAACAGAACTAGTAGAATCAACAATAAACCTAATAATGTTAGAATAATAAACAAAAACAAGGTCAAAATGGTAACAACCAAAAAACTTACCATGCAGTTACACATGGCTACAACAAGGTTATAGGTCATATTGTAGAGGGTAACATTAATACCATCTCCATTAATCCTAGATCAATCACCAATCAATCTAGACCATTACTAAACAATACCACTCAGCCAAATTACATGGATAATCCTTCTTTGACCTTGGATCACATGCAAGTAAACCAAAAAATTGATATTTCCACTTTTGGACTTTATACTGACAACTCATCCTTGTCTCATGATCACATACAAGTGCACCAATAATCAAGACTTGTCCTATCTAGTCCCACACCATTAACACCATTTATTAGCAATCATGGTCCTATATTTAATCTCAATTATGTAACCACAACTTAGAGGTCAAGGATTACCATCCCAGGCCCATAGCTATCTACCACTTTGCCCATTATCCAACTAGCCATTCAACCTCAGAATAAGCCATTTACCACTGACCCAAAAAATAAGTTTGATATTGTAGAACAATTATAGAAGACACTGGCCTAGATCTCTATTTTAGATTTGTTACAAATATTGGAAATCCACAAGTACATTTTAAATGATTTCTTAACCTGATCCACTATTTCCAGTGACATATCCTATGATAAATTTTAATCTTTGGTTGGACACCAAGCTCCTACCCAACAAGTCACATTCAACTAAAGTGATATGTCTTCCCTTGGCCCACTCCATAATAATCCATTATACATAGAAGTTTATATAAAGAAACATAAAGTGAAACATGTCCTTATAGACAATGGATCAGGCCTCAACATAGTGTCTCTAAAGCTCATCAAGATTTTTGGGTACACAATGGTATATGTCTAACCAAAAATGATAACTATCAAAACCTACAATAATTAGGAGAGAGAATCATAAGGGACCATTAACTTTTCAATTATTATTGGGTGTTTGATGAATGATACACTTTGCCATGTGCTTGATCTTAAGTTATCATGTAATATTCTTCTAGGTAAGCCTTAGTTACATAAGATTCATGTAGTCCCATTAATGCTACACTAATGCATCAAGTTTTCACACTTAGGTATGGAAGTGAATATTCTAGGATATTTACACCCATATGAACAATGCAAACATCTTGAGGCTAAGTTTCAAAGCTACAATTACCAATATGACATGAAT
Organism: Torreya grandis; assembly: GCA_037957365.1. Classification (NCBI taxonomy): domain Eukaryota; kingdom Viridiplantae; phylum Streptophyta; class Pinopsida; order Cupressales; family Taxaceae; genus Torreya; species Torreya grandis. Next base: position 4,223,405 of record JARHVA010000479.1, on the reverse strand, counting down.
CTAATTTCCAATTAGGATAAAGGAAAGGTCATACTTATTGATTCTCTAGAGGACAATTTCATAGATCATAATACCCTAGATTCCCTTTCCCACATGTTGATTCTTGAAGCTTCCAATCATTACAACATTTAGCTAATGGCCTAGGAGAATATTTAACACATGATACCTTTCATATTACAAACCTTCCACATAATAAAAAGTCCTTTGGAAGACCTAAAGCTAAGCCACTTCATCTAAAATGGTAAAAAAAGAGAAAAAACAAAGGACCTATCATGTTTTTACCAACATCTGGTCTAGAACTATGCCATCTTGAAGGGGACAAATCATGGTTGTATAATGACAACCAAATTGATTATTATTAAAATGCAAAGTATCTTATTCCTAATAAGATCATGAATAATCAAGATTATGAAAGAGGAGGCCTCAGACCTAATCAACAATGAACACTTGAGCCAATTTCTATGACCAAATATAAAAGACCCTATGGACTTGGATTTAAACCACTTGAGGATGACTCCATATATCTTACTTATATTTCATCCCCATCGACTAGTGATGAGGATGTTGGTATAAAAATAGAGTTTTATCATAGCCTTATATTTTATGACCTCACTGAGACTATATTGTTTGATAACAATGCTATATGTACCCTTAGCCTAATCATTTTTAATAACCCATTGCAATTATACTATCTCCAACTAACAGATTGGGACCAACAAGAATCTAGTTTATCGATTGATGAGTTTTAGAATGATGAGGCATTTTATGATTTTCTAGGCCTTAGAAAACATTATGTTGGGAGATCATAAATCAAGGTTCTCGATCACATTATATCTTAACACCTATTTTGGAGAGCAGGTGAACACCCTTAGAAAAAAACAAATAAATAAAATATTGAGGTCCCAAAGTGAAAACCTCTTTAAGGTTCTTTTTGACTAGGGAAAAACTAAAGATAAAAGCCAGTCTAGTGATGAAATCTTGTTTTAGGTGCCATTAGATGAGGGTGTTCATTATTCTTCAAATTTAGACCAAGAGACCACCAATGATGAAATTGCCTATGGATTTGAGTTTAGTTTTGAGAAACAACAAGCCTTTGATTGAATTGTTCAGGAGTTTCCAATAGTTTTTGTTACATGGCCAAATCTCCCATTAGGGGATTTTGATTCTTCATGCCTAGGTGAAGTTGAAGAACCAGTTATAATAGAGGACTCTAATATAGCTTGATAGTTCAAGTCTTTACGTACTATCCTAGAAGATAGTTTAACCCTTGTAATCGAAGATATTGTTTCTATACGATTTTTGCTTGGTCCTCAAAGTGCAAAGACTTCTTGGGGGATGATAGTCCACTATTAAAAAGTAGCATATTGACAAAAATAGAAATGATAAAAACAAAAATAAAGAAATGAAAGCAAATGTGTACCTGCTTGTACCAATCTACTTTACACAGTCACCGATGCCGGTGGTCCTGCCGGTGTCGGTCAAGGAAGGTAGCCAACTTTGGTTAGTCTACCAATGTCGGTAGGGGAAATGGTTGAGGTCAGTCGGGGCAATGGCTGGGACAAGTTTCAGCATTGGTTTCAGGGCAGTCTGGTCTATTAGAATGGTTTTGGGAAGATCTGTGGGGGTCTAGGAGTCTGTGCTGAGTTGATTGGACTGAAAGTATGGTCTACAAAGGGACTAAATGGGTGACAGAGGCAAAAAGGGGGAGACAAGGGTCAGAGAAGGCCTTTCAACCTCTCAAGGAAGGACAGGGAAGGTTATGTCTAGAATGGTTGGGAATGGATAGTAGACAGAGTGCTAGTATATTTAAAATGACATTGAAATAAAAATAGTACAAATACTTAGCTGTGGATGGAGTTAGTAGAGGAGCAGGAGCTATGTTTCCATTGTGGCTGGTAGTGGAGATGTCATGCAGTCCTCAACCCTGTGTGGAATGGCTGGTGCAAGATCTCAGTGCCTAGAAAGTGCTATCAAGAATGTTGATACCTGTAAGAAAACAAGAAGCAAGAAGGCTGGAAAGTAAGATCATGAGAATTTTGTTTCATGGGGGAAGCAACGGATGTAGAAAACTAGTTTTAAAGGAAACTGACGCCAGTAGAACCACCGATGTCAATGATCAAAGAATGGGGACAGAGGCTAATTTTAGCCTTCTATCCATTCTTACAAGCTGCCAGGGTCAAATGTCGTTAAAAAATGGTCAAGAGGGGCTTAAATGGATGTGAGAGGAAGGGTTAGGATGGGATTTGGGTCATTAAGGCTTGGAATGAGGTGGGGGCATCCAAGGAGACAAATTCGAGGTGGCATGGGTGAAGTGGCAAGGGGGCTACTAAATTAAAAGATTTGATTATTTTAATTTAAAATTGAGGGGGCTTAGGACAAGTGTTAGGAATATGGACCAAGGGGACCAAGAGGGGAGGGTGACCAAGGGGTAGACACAATTTCGGTGTCTACATTTGCCCCTTTTTGTCTTGTTGGTTATTCTTGACGAACTGCAAGACAAAAATAAGAGTTAGTTGCCCTAGGTATGGGATGAGGTGTTCCCCCCTCAAAGTGGGAGTCGAGGGAATGGAACCTAAGATTGAGTGTCGATTTGACAGAGAGATGGATAGAGAGGGTGAAGATCGAGTGTGAATGCTGCAAAGGGTGAGATTACACGTGTACCACACCACGTGATAGGTAGGTCAAATTGTCATGGTCAAAGGTTGAGGAGTGCCATAATTGAAATAACTAGGCCCCAGTATGTAGTCGTAACTAATTGGGTTATTCGATCCAAGCTATAGCTCCAATGGGTCATCATGCTCCAGGTATCCCAGGCTCAGGAAGTGCTCCTAGAAAACACAAAAAAAGTCACAAGCATAGGGGATCAACTTGCACGTGATCCAATACTTGTGAGGGTCTAGAAAATTTGCTAACTAGGTGTGAGGTAGCAAAGGCAATCAAAAAATGAAGGCAGAGTTGTCTCGAAAGTGGTCGAAGGAGATAGTCATGATCTCCAAGGTCTGGTGGTCAAGGCAGGAAGTAAAAGTGATCTCAAGTGTGCCCCAAGAGGGCTAAGATGACTTCTACTATGAAAGCTGACTGATTAGGGGCATGATTTTGGTCATGGTGAAGAATAAAGAGGTTTGAAGGTTTCCAACACTGGTGATAAAACTGACATCAGTGGCCCAAGGTGTCTGACGTCGGTAGAAATTGGCCGACATTGGTGACCTAGGGCACGATGATGCCGACATCGACGGCCTACCAAATCTGACAAAACTAGATTGGTAGCCCACCAAAAGTCATTTGTGATTTGTTTGATTGAGAGAAAAAAGGGCTGTAGATTGATTGAGTGTGATAGGGACTGATTGTGAGTGCATTAGTGGTCTGAGGTGGCAGAGTGAGATTGGTGGAGAAAGGGAGCAGATTGGAGAGATTGGAGGTCATAGAGGTGGTGGTAGGAGCTGTAGATAAATTGAGATAAAAGAGATGGCAGAGGGCAGTGGAGGACCCACAAGAGGTCCACCACTAGTGGCACCCATTGTGCCACCATGGTGGTGACAATGGGATGAGGTAGGAGGTGTTGTGAACTCTGTTTGGTTTGGTTTTGAATTTGTTTTTGTTTTTGAAATTTTGATGTTTTTAGCTAGAAATCAAGGAGGAGGGGTAGCTAGGAGGGTGGGAAGGGCAGGTAGGTCATGCTAGGGTGATTTAGGAGCATTTTGGGGGTAAATGGGGGGATATTAGGGGAAGCCCTAAGTTTAGGACCTTCCTTGTTCAGCCTTGGGGCCAAACCAGTCACCGGCGTCAGTCTTTTTGGCCCAAGTATACAGAGAGCTATGGGGCATCAATCATCGGTAGTGATATAGTCTGTGTGTAGGCCACCTTCTACACTACTGGGAATATGAGCATATCATGGTTACATGACCTCTCAGCCTCCCAGTGGTAATTCAGGCTGGCTTCAGGATTGGTTTTAGGTGATGGCGTGAGGTCATGGCACAGACTCGAATAGATAGGGTGGTCAGAGATATTGACTATTACAGAGGGGTACTAGAGGCCCTAATCTTAGAAGATATCATCTAGAGACCATACTTGGTATATCTAGCTTTTAGAGACTAGGGAGAGTAGCTAGTTGGGGTGCAGAGTTTGAGATGGGTTAGGGGGAGATGAGTCGACAAGCTCGAGAGGGTGCCAATGGAGAGAGTGCGGTGCCAATATGGGCTACTACAAGATGTGTCGCCCACCTTCCCATAGTATAGGCAAGATGACATTGAGGCGCTACTCCCACTACCAGAGGAGACAGAGGGGCCTAATTTTGAGGAGTTACCAATAGGGCCTGGGATAGTTGATCTAGGGTGCACAGAGGCCTACTCAGCATGGTGGGCAGGACCACAGCTTGATCTATAAGTAGTGATCAAGGAGCAAGATATGGTGAGGTAGGAGAGGGATGCTACCAGACAAGAGAGGGATGCTGCCATCCAGGAGAGGGATGAAGCACGAGGATGAGTGACCATTTTGGAGGGCTAGGTCATAGGATTATAGGGGTAGATGGTAGGGTTTCAAGTTTTGGCAGGATAGGTGGCTGTGTTGATAGGGCAGATCACCATTTTACAAGGTTAATTGGTCGCAGCCTAGGCACATGCATTGGCAGGATAGGGTCCAATTCAACATCCACCTCAGCAGCCACCACAGTCAGCGTTAGCTCAGCCACAGCCATAGGGGTCAGTTTAGGGTGTGGCTTTAGGGTTGATGGGTCCACCGTAAATGGTGCTATATCCAGATACAAGACTGCTTTGGCTGAGATTGCCTACTATGAGGGTGCTATTATGGAGTTTCCTCATATACAATGATACTTAGAGATGAGAGATGAGCAGAGTCGATAGAGATCGATGTCATGTGTGACTATGTCGGGCTCCTGTAGATGGTACAGGTCAGAGGGTAGAGATGATACAGCATCTTCACGGCCATCTCCACCACCACCACAGCCACAGCCTTGAGGTGATTTTTGACATGATGTATATACCAGCCTATGAGCTATTGATGTGAGATGTATAGATATTTTGAGAGAGAGAGACAAATTGTACCATTTTAAACTTTGATGGACAAACATATATGATGAGATTTTAGTTTATTGATGTATTATGGATGTTATGGATGTTGAATGTTTGCAAAAATTTTCATATGTTTTAATGATGTATGCTGAGATATGATGTGATGATGTTGCTAATGATTAGAATGATTATGTTATGTTTATGATGAAGATTATGGTGATGTATGATTATGTTATGTTGATGCATTTTTCATTATGATGTAATGATGTATGTTGTAATAGGAGTTTGTTAGTTTCCATGTGGATTGTTTTTTATAGAAACTAATGTGAATGACTTATGAATAATGTGTGTGATTGTGGAAATATGTAATTAGTTGTGATGTGATTAGCAGGTGATGAAAGAATGTGATGGAAGAAATGTGATGAAGGAATGGCTGAGCTAACCCCAGAAGACCCCATGTCAATTGAATGCTGCCTACATAGCCCTTGTTGTTAGGGCCTCAGGCCAATGTAGTTCTCCCTAAAAGGGAGGAAGACGGTCAAAGTTATGGATTGGTCCGGTCTGGGTCAAGTAATGGTCAAAGGAGGAAAGAAGGTTTGTCCATTAGAGAGACAAATAAATGAGGGTGGTCGAGCTAACCCCAAAGGACGTCGTGTCAACTGAGTGCTGCCTACATAGCCCCAGTCTTAGGGCCTCAGACCAATGTAGTTTAGGTGAAGAGACAAAGTGGTCGATGATTGGTTTTGAGGATGATTAGCATGTCCCATATGTCTGAGGGTTCATGCTTGAAATGATGAGGAGAAAAAGATGTTACAACCTTTTCCAAATGGTGTATTTTGTAACATTGGTCAAGGTTTTTCATCCCTAGTAACTATCCATATTAGAGGATGGATGTTTGCTAAAAATGAAATGAGTCTATTTATGCTTTAGCAAGTAATGGTTTATGCTTAACATAAATTGTGTAGTCAATAGTTTCCATGTGTATTGGTTTCCATAGAAACTATGTGAATAGGCTATGTGAATGGTTTGAAAAGGGTTAGGTTGATTTGTTGTGACAAATGATGTAGTTGAATGTGACCAAAGTGTAGGTAGCAAGTGAAAGGCATAATCACCCTTTCATTGCCAAGGACTAGATAGATAGCATAGATAGGGGTTGTTAGGCCCCATTCATGCATTAGGTCATTGACCATAGGTTGTGTTAGAGAAGTAGTCGAATCGCTTTGACATTAAAGTGAGCTCGAAGTCCCTTGAGTAGGTGATGTGAGATGAGAGGATAGGGTAACTACTTTTTAAGTAGGGATAGCTTTGCCCCTTTTTATAGGAGACCCTGAGATGACTACAAGCCAAGTCCATGACCCTTTTTTTTTTTTGGTGGACTGATCAATGCGGGAAGTCCACATAGAGATGTCGTTTGCTTTGTGGTCATTTGTGAGGTTGATCAATGCGGGAAGCTTCTAAAAGAGTGCTATTTGTAGCAAGATTTAGACATAGCCATCCTTCGAGGGAGTGGTCTATATTTTTGCTTTATATATATAAGGGCTTTGAATAGTTGTCCTTCGAGGGAGCAGTCTATTAGCTACAACAATGATAGTACAACTGTCATTCAAGGGAGCAGTCTATCTTTTTGATTTTGTGACCTTGGATATTTTGACATTTTGATTTATTTTTGACAAAATTTTGAGTCATGAACAAGACTATAGAAGTTCAAGGGCTCCCTTTTATTAGGACAAAGCATCCATACTTTATGAAAGGGTTATAGAGGATTTGTTTAGGGGAATAGGGTTGAAAGGAATGAGGATTAAGAGGATGGGGAATTGCTCAAGGGATGAGCTCAAGTTAAATGTCAAGTGAATGAGTACTTGACTAGCAGTAGAATGGTCGCAAATTCAAGGCATTAAGAGGCTCAGGTTCTGGCCGTCCGTCAAGAGAAGACAAATGATAAGCCCCTGACCCATACTTGTGCATAATGATGAAAGGTCCGAGCCAATTAAGAGAAAATTTGCCTCGTTTACTTCACTCCATATTGGTCACATGGTGATTTTCTTTGAGGATGAGGTCTCCAATGTTGAAATCTTGTTCTCTCAGATTTTTTTCATAAGCTCGCTTGATGTGATTTTGATAGACATGGAGATGGATGAGGGCAACAAGATGACACTCATCAAGTAACTCAATTTGAGCTAAGTGATCTTGATGAAAGTCATCATTAGAGAGAATGTCATGCAGAGAGATGTAGAGAGATGGGATATGTACTTTGAGAGGTAGGACAACCTCTGTTTCATACACTAGAGAGAAAGGGGTAGCATCTATAGAGGTTCATATGCTAGTGCGGTAGGCCCATAAAGCAAAGGGAATGTGAATGTGCCAGTCCCTTCCTATGTCATTGACCACCTTCATGATAATTTTAGTCAAGATTTTGTTGGAAGCCTTAGCCTGCCCATTTACTTGTGGGTAGTAAGGCAAAGAGAAGCTGAGCTTGATGCCAAATGAGTTACAGAGTTTTTGGACAATTTTGTTTTTGAATGACTTGCCATTGTCGGTGATGATTTTGTGAGGGACACCAAAATGATAGATGATGTGGGTGCTGATGAAGTTGACAATTTTGTTGGCTTTTATGGAGATGAGAGGAATGGCTTCCACCCATTTAGTGAAATACTCGGTGGTGGTGATAATGGATTGATGACAAAGAGACGAGTGAGGGTTAATCTCACCGATGAGATCTAAGCCCCACTGTGAAAAAGGCCAAAAATCCTGAGTAACTTGTAAGGCATGGCTAGGGAGATGAAGCAAGTTAGAGTGTTGTTGACACTTAATGCAATGCCAGACATAGTCGCTACAGTCTTGATGAAGAGTGGGCCAATAATAGCCCAAACGAAGGATGCGCTTGGCAATCGAGTTCCCACTAAAGTGTCCACCACAAATCCCATCGTGGACTTGCTTAATGGCATGAGAGGCTTCAGTGGAGGTTAGACAGTGAAGAAGGAGGCCATTAAAGCCTCACTTATAGAGAAGACCCCCTAGCATGGTATAGCGAGCCGTGCATTTGATGAAAGCTCACCGCACATTACTAGAGAGATTGGGAGGAATGATAGAATGAGATAAGTAGTCCACAAGTTACTTATACCAATCATCTCATGGACTAGAGTCTATGGTGTTGACATGGTTGATGTTAGGAGAAATGTATGAAGGCAATGGCACATGATGCACCATGATAAAAAGTCTAGATGAAGATGGAATATGTAAGGCGAGGGAAGCCATGGTGTTAGCAAACTTATTCATAGATCGAGGAACAGTCTGTAAGAGGTAATAGTTGAAAGAGGCCAGGAGAGTGTCATCACAATTTTTGTACCTTTGCAAAATTTCATTTTTACAGAGGTATGAACTGTTGATCTGATTGATGACAAGTTGCGAGTCACCGAAGATGTTGATGGACTTGATGCTGAGAGAAAGGGTAGTTTGAAGTCCCAAAATTAAGGCTTCGTATTCAGCCATATTATTGGTACAATCAAAGTAGAGCTTGAAAGATAGAGGCATGGGCTCACCTTTGAGTGGGATGAGAATGACTCCTACACCCCCATCGAGTTGACATTTGGAGCCATCAAAGAACATGGTCATTTGATAGACGATGTCATTGGTGAAAAGCACGGTGATAGATTCATCAGGAAACTCACACTAAGAAGGTTGATTGTCAGGAAGAGGAGCATTTGCTAGTTGGTTAGCAATGGTTTGCCCCTTGATGTATTTTTGCTGGATGAATTCGAAGGCAAACTCAGTAAGCAACATGAGCCATTGAACCTATGTTGATTTTGGTATGGCTTGGAATGCATGTATTTAAGAGGGTCAGTGTGAGTGATGACAAAGGTTTTATGGTTGAGAAGATAATGGCAGAGCTTGGTAGTGGCAAAGACTAACGCCAAATAGAGTTTCTCGATATGAGTATACTAAGTTTCATAGTCAACCAGTGTTCGACTGATATAGTAAATTGCTTGCTCACGGTGATGCTCGTCTCAGTGCGCGATCATGGCACCTAACAAATGGTTGGTTGCTAAGATGTAAAGGTAGAAGGGTTGGTCGTCTTTAGGTGGAATGAGGACTAGTGGAGAGACCAGATAGCATTTGAGGGCTTCAAAAGCCTCTTGACAATCATTATCCCATTTAAAGGAGATGTCCTTCTTAAGGAGATGATGAAAAGGTTGGCAGCGATTAGAAAGTTGTGAGATGAAGCAGTGAATGGATTGGAGCTTCCCTTATAGACTACGAAGTTACTTGAGATTGGATGGAGGTGGCATCTTGAGGATAGCATGGATCTTGGTAGGATCTAACTCGATGCCACAGAAAGAGACAATAAAGCCCAAGAGCTTGCCTGAGAGGACCCCAAAGATGCATTTCTTGGGGTTAAGGTAGACATTGTATTGAAGAAGGTGAGAGAAGATGATCTTGAGGATGGTCAAATGGTCATGGCGAAGCTTGGACTTGCCGAGTAGGTCATCCACATAGTCCTCCATGATTTTGTGGAGGAGATTGTGGAAAATGTAAGTCATGGCACACTGATAAGTGGTACCTACGTTCTTCAAGCTGAAAGGCATGACCTGATAGCAAAAAGCCTACCATGGGGTGATGAAGGTAGTCTTGTGCTAATCTTTCAGTGCAATCAGGATTTGATTGTATCCTAAAAACTTGTCCATGAGAGATAGCATCTCATGACCAGCCATGAGATCAACAAGTTGGTCAATGTTGGGAAGAGGAAAGTCATCTTTGGGATAGGCTAGGTTGAGGTCATGATAGTCCGTGTAGATCCAAATCCCCCCAGTCACCTTGGTGATAGGGACGATGTCAGAGACCCACTATAGATAATTGATGGGTTGGATGAAAGAGATAGAAAGAAGGCATTGAAGCTCCTCCTTGACAAGGAGTGCAACACGAGGATGCATCTTTCAAAGCTTTTGCCTGACCAGCTTAGCCTCTGGTTTGGTGATGATGTTATGGGTAGCAATGGTGGGGTCGATGCCAGGCATGTCACTGTAGGTCTAGGCAAAGGCTTGGCTATGGTTTGAGAGGAACTGGGTGTAGTCAAGCTGCTCTTAGGCATCTAGAGATTGGCCAATCTTTAAGATGTGAGAAACATCGAAATAAGGGAGGTTGATGTCAATGGTTGATTCATTTAACATAACCTAGGTTTTAGAAGGGATGGAGTGCTAGATGAAAGAGTCATCGGTGCCCATGTAGGAAAGAATGGTGTCATCATCTATGCAACAGACAGTGTTGATGGTCACCAACTCATCATCTATCAGGCTGGGATAAATGAGAGGGAGAGACCTAGACAACCCATTTAGCTGATAGGTCAGGGGTTCTAGGCGGATGGTGTTTATGCAAAAAAAATTAGGAGGGATGGAAACCACCAACTCTATAGGTGGAGGAAGAATAGGTGAGCCTAGAAAAGGTTGGTTGATGGTGGGTTTGGGGCAAAGGTCTGCAGAAGTTTGAGTAGGGTCTTGGAAACCCAAGCCATATCATTTCTTGGCATTGTCATTATTGATTAGTTCGATGGGTTGATGGGAGCCTTGCTCATAGCATCCAAAGCTAAAACCCTTCCATGCACACCTGTAAAGGTAGGTGTGTGCAAAGGCAGGGTTGCCAAGAAATGAGAAGTTTGATGTGAATGGTTGAGGTGAAGAGAGAGAGTTCCCATAAGTGGGAGCTTGATTGAGCCCCCCATAGATGAGATTGGTTCAGAGGTGAGGAGGACCATAAGGTATGACCATCCCAATATGATGGTCATAATTGGGGCTGTGGTGAAGCTATCCATACTCTAGCAGAGTTTGGAACATATCTAAGGCAAGCAAGCAATATTCCCCAAGTGAAAGTCGTTGGAAGATGTCTTCCATGGGGTCTTTAGTTGTCACTTGAAGAGGTGGTGTGAGGGCGACCGCCATTTGTGAATTGGTCGAAGCTTCTGCAGATAGAGGCATCATCTAGGTTGATGTCTTGAGAGGAATGAGAACATCATTTGGCTGATAGGTCATGTTACAAGTTTTGAAAGGTGATGGGTTGGCAAGAATGATGTGGACTTGCCCATTATGTTCAAATTTTACATAATGGTGTAGGGTAGAGGGAACACAAGCTATGGTGCAAATCCAAGGTCAGCCTAATAGCATGTTATATTGAAACTCTCCTTTGATGATGTAGAAGAGCTCCAGGATAGTGCACGGGCCAACGTAAATGTGGAGGATGATGGTGCCAATGGTTATGGTAGTGGTGTCATTAAAGGATTGCAAGATTGTGTCAGTTTTGGATACGCAATTCTTGGGGAGGGCTAATTGATCAAAGGCATGAGTAGAGATGATGTTAATGCTAGCACCTCCATCAATCATAACTCACTTAATGTGGGTTTGATCAACATAGGTAGTGATGAAGAGATTAGCATCTTGATCTTTTGAGGTAGACGTAGGATTTTAGAATCGTTGAAAGTGATAGAGGCAATGGGGGATAATGACTGGACCAAGGCAGTGAGTGGTTGGGGGTCCTCAGGTTAGAACTCCACTGCCTGTAAGGCTCAGATTAGAGCTTGATGATGTTGGGGCAAGGTTTGGATGAGGTCATAGAAGGTCATCTTCATGGGCGTCTGGTGAAGCTATTTTAACATGGAGTCATGGATTACCCCTGAAGAAGAAGAAGAGGGTTGAGATGCACCCAGCATAGAGATTTTGGGTTTTGGTAGTTGAGGCAGCTTGATGAAGGGATAGGTCCAAGGAATGGTGGCTTTTTCTTTTTCCTTGTCCTTTTTTGACCTGGTGGTTATGTGGATGGCATTAATTTCAAAGAGAGGAGGTGAAGGAGATGAAGGGGTCATGGTCTGATGATGAGATGTCGATGTGGTTGAAGAGGTTTGAGGGATATGGGAAGGTGTCAGGGGTCAGTCGGTGGTGTCCTCAAGAAGAAGAGTGTCTTTCTCCATGTAGCGGTGAATGATAGCCTTAAGGGCACAACAATTCTCGGTGTCATGTCTTGGCGTACGATGATATAGGCAAATCTTAGTATCATCAAATCAAGAAGGCTTTGACCCGAGGGGTTGGAAGGCTTTAATAGGTGGAAGGGTTATGCTAGAGGTCTACAAAAGTCGGTGCAATATCAAAGAGTATGAGCCCACTAAAGGGTTCATGCTCATTGATGTGTGAGATGCTGGTGACTTTTGCTTGGGTGGTGTTGAAGGAGGCTTTCATACCACCTTTTGGGTTGATGGTGCGGCAACATGTGAAGACGACACTTTCTTCGTGAGAGGTGTTGAATTTTTTAGAGAGGGTAGGCTTGTGGTAAGTAAAGGAAGTAGAGGAGGCAACTTGTTTTGATTAGAGGTTGGAGTGGAGAGGACTCTGATTATGGTCGAAGGATGAGGGCCCAAAATGGAGGGCAATGGTGATGGAAGAAGAGGGGTTCACTGATGTGGTTTTGTAGTCTTCTTTGGTTTGGTTTGAAGACTACTATTGGTCAAGGCCTGGTCTAAGTCTACCTTCACTTGCAGGTGAGTGAGGTTAGGGATAGGGTGAATGCTGAGTGTTTTGATTGGTTTTGATGCGATAGATGAGGGTTTTGGTCCTGATGTGGTTGGTTGAGGTTTAGAAGGTTTAAAAGTCGAAGTCTAGTCTTGGTTGGAAGTCTTGGGAGATTTTGTCATGGGTGGGTTGGCGGCATGAGATGAGACATAATGGGCATGTTGAAGAGCTTTGAGTCACTCCCATAATGCCTGATGCTCCACTTTCCTTGAAGGGAGAAGTCCTAGTTTCTCCACTAATCGGGAAAATGGCTGAGAAGATGTCAGATGAGGCTTGGGTCCTCTAAAAGATGTGGATGGTTGTGGGGCCAAAAATGAGATTGGTGTAGTAGTCTTAGACCCAAGGCATGCTGATGTGATAACAGGTTCGTCTTTGGGTGAAGAAGGTGGAGAGGCAGGTTCTTCCCTGGGTAGAGAAGGAACCAGAGAATGAGGCTCCTCAAGAGGGTAGAGGGTAGGGATGATTGTGCCCTCCACTTGTGGTTGAGGAGTAGGAAGGGTAGGGTCCTCCATAGGTAACAAGAAGGAGGATCGTGAGATTGGTGGTGCCAGTATGGTCGAGGCATCCTCCAATATAAGAGAAGTCGATGGAGAAGTGACAGGAGAAGAAGGTTCATCCACATGTGTTAGACTGATGGGTTGACTAACCTCTTGAGTCTGTGAGAGGGGTTGGTTGGGGATGAAGGGTGAGACCGTATTGACTGTGCGTATGTTATGTTCTTGAGTGTCATCAGTCATAGTCTGCACATTGTTTTGGGTAGGCAGATGATTAGGAAATGGTTGTTTGAAGATGTCTATGCCTTGATTGGGTGGTGCATTTGGATTGTCGAGGATAAGGTCACCCTTATCTAGCATGTCTTGGATGATGTTTTTGAGGGTCTTGCAGTTGCCCATGTCATGGCCTTTAACACGGTGATAGTTGTAGAAGTCATTTTCTCTATACCATGTAGGGATGGCACGTGGGGGATCAAATTGTGGAGGCAGTTATATTTGGGGGAGATTAAGAACCCCCTGTTTGACAAGTTTGTCTAGCACAGATGCATATGACTCTCCTATCGGAGTATACTGTCGCTGCACGTATCTTTGCTAGAATTGCTGAGTGATGCTTTGGGATGTGGATGGTTCAGGCTGATTGGTTGTTGAAGAGGAAGGTCTAACAACTATAGCATTTGTTGATGCCTTAGATTTGGGATTAGATGAAGAAGGCTTAGAGGAAGAGTCATTGGTCTTGGTGTTGGAGTTTTTACTCCACAATTTGACTTTGTTCTCCTCGATGGCACATAATTCAAGCTTTCGATCCATCATGAAGGCTTCATCAAAGGTGTGGAATGTCTGAACCCACAAGGTAGGGGAAATATGTTTGGCACAAGCATGAGAGAAAAGTTTGATAAGCTCGGGTTGGGGTAGAGAAAAGGAGAGCTAATTAATTAGGCCTTTCCAGTAAGCAACGAAATTGGCTATGGATTTATCCTCAAACTGTCGGATAGAATACAGATCTGTGATTGAGACCTTTTTGGTGATATTGATAAAAAAGTGGTCAAGGAAGAGTTGGGCTAGCTGGGTGAATGTGAAAAGAGAATGGCTGGCAAGAGAGCTATACCAGTCAAGAGCAGCACCAACAAGCGACATGGGGAACATGCATAGAAGCAATGCATCATCATGGGCTATGAGATAACAGGCATGTCTGAATGCTTGTAGGTGCTATTGTGGGTCTTCCTTACTCTGGAAATGAGAAAATTTAGGAAGCTCCCACTAACTAGGATACGGCCTGATCGGGATGGAGGGATGGATGGGTTCATTACAAATTTGCTCATATGAGAGGGCATTGCGTGAACCAGAAACAGAGGTCTCGAGATTAGACATTTTGTCCATTAGCATTTTGATGATGTCTATTGACGGATGGGCGGGTGGAGCACCCCCTAGGTTGTAGGGTGCTTGAAAGATGCTAGAAGGGGCATACGACGTAGTCAGTTGCACTTGTATGGGCACAACATATTGATAACTAGTCATTGGGATAGAAGTGGAGGCCAAGGGTGGTTGTATTATGAAGGCAAAAGGCATGGCTAGGCTTGATGTTGCCATGGGTGGTTAAATAGTGACAACATTAGCTAATGGATGAGTGGCCACCTGGTGTTGATAGGGGTGAGGGTAGGCAGAATAGAGATGACTAGATTTTGGAAAGGGGTAGAGGTTGGTTGAATAGTCTATAGTTGATAGGGGATAAAACCCTAATGAAAGTGGGCCCAGAGATGGAGGGGGAAGCCACACTTAGAAGGTTGGTCATGGGCTGGTTGTTAGTTGAGGCACTAGCCTGGGTGTCTATGGGTTGAACCGCAGATGCTATCGATATGGCAGCTATCTCGATTAAAGAGGTCGGCATCCCATAAATCAGGTTGCCTAAGGAGTCTCACGTTTGTCTTTGCGTGAGATAATGTTGCAGGGCTTTGACATTGAGGTCCAAGAATCTTTTGAAATCTTGGTCCCCTTTAGGGACAATGGGGGTCTGGGTTGGGGTCGGTCGAGTAGGAGTTCGTTCGGTCTCTGAATGAAACTCCATTAAGGGACTGGTTATGGACGGTGAAGGTGGAAGTGGTTGATGCCTCACGTGGTCGATAAGAGCCTTGGTTTGATTGCAAGTCAAAACCATTCAAGGCAAGAAAGAACATCCTCACAAGCTCAAACAATTAGATAAGAATAGAAAAGATGAAGAACATAAGCAGATCCTAAGCGTTAAATCCCTAGGAATAAATTATTAAGATGTGGTGGCTTATGCCTTAAAATATGTTTAGGAGATTGGCTTTTGAGACGGGTCTTAGAAGAAGTAGTCTAGAGCTGGTTTTAGGTTTGTTTCGGTGCTCAAGAGTCTGTGTTAGGTTCTGTACGTGCCTGGTGCTAAGGAGCAAGCTGTCCTCACTTCACAAACCCAGTGATAAGCTGGGCCCGCTTAGCCAGTATATACTTCCCCTAGAGATTATCCTCTGCTAGAGAACAGAGTGGGCTTTCCCCTTGGTAGTGAAGTCCAAGTGGGGTTGCCGGGATGGGTAAGGTATCCTATGGGTGATGAAATCCCAGTCGGGCCTTGTCTCAGGTGAGTTTTAGATGTTTAATTTGTGCAAGTGATTTGGTTGTGTAACATAAGTGGCCTACGATTAATTCATGATGCAGTTTTTAATTACTAGATGTGTACTAAGTATGCAGTCAAGAAGAAATGAAATGCAATGTGTTTTAAGCCCAAATAGAAATGTGAGTTCGTATGAAGACAAGTGAGAAGAGGTTGAAGAGTATGACTTTTGACTAGTCTAAGATGCAAGAAAAAAAAGAACAAGAATGATTCTTTTTTTAATCCCGTTAATGGTGTCTTTTGGAAGAGATAGAAGAAAGAGGTGAAAAGGAGAAACCTAATGCACCTATATGAAAAGAAAGAAAAGAACCCAAGGAAGACCCTAGGGTCCCACCGAGTGTGCCAGAATGTTTCTATACAATTTTTGCTTTCACATTCAAAAGAAAATGAGAAACTGAGAAAAATGGTCTAGGGTTAGATGTTACCCAGATGAAGTCTTGCGCACCAGATTCAAACGATAGCAGGAACTCCTCTTTGGTTGTGGAGGATGACACCTGTAGCAAAAAGAGACTCAAACACAAAAATGGTTAGATGGCTAGAAAGTGGACTGCCAAGTGAAAGCTTGGTCCTCGAAGTGCAAAGACTTCTCGAGGGATGATAGTCCACTGTTAAAAAGCAGAATATTGATAGAAATAGAAATGATAAAAACAAAAATAAAGAAATGAAAGCAAATGCGTACCTGTTTGTAGCAATCTACTTTGCATAGTCACCGATGTTAATGGTCCTGCCGGTGTTGGTCAAGGAAGGTAGCCGACGTTGGTTAGTCTGTCAACATCGGTAGGGGAAATGGTCGAGGTTAGTCAGGGTAATGGCCTGGGACAAGTTTCAGCACTGGTTTCAGGGTAGTCTAGTCAATTAGAATGGTTTTGGGAAGGTCTGTGGGGGTCTAGGAGTCTGTGCTGGGTTGATTGGACTGAAAGTATGGTCTGAAAAGGGACTAAATGGGTGATAGAGGCAAAAAGGGGGAGACAAGGGTCAGAGAAGGCCTTTCAGCCTCTCCAGGAAGGACAAGGAAGGTTGTGTCCAGAATGGTTGGGAATGGATAGTAGACAGAGTGCTAGTATATTTGAAATGACACTAAAATAAAAATAGTACAAATACTTAGTTGTGGATGGAGTTGGCAGAGGAGCAGGAACTATGTTTTCATTGTGGCTGGTGGTGGAGATGTCATGCAGCCCTCAACCCTATGTGGAATGGCTGGTGCAAGATCTCAATGCCTGGAAAGTGTTGTCAAGAATGTTGATACCTGCAAGAAAACAAGAAGCAAGAAGGCTGGAAAGCAAGAGCATGAGAATTCTATTTCGCGGGGGAAGCAACGGATGCAAAAAATTGGTTTTAAAGGAAACTGACGCTGGCAAAACAGCTGATGTCAGTCACATAATGACCGATGTCAGTGGTTGAAGAATGGGGATAGAGGCTAATTTTAGCCTTCTGTCTATTCTTACAAGCTGCTAGGGTCAAATGTCGTTAAAAAATGGGTGAGAGGGGCTTGAATGGATGTGAGAGGAAGGGTTAAGATGGGATTTGGGTCATTAAGGCTTGGAATGAGGTGGGGGCATCCAAGGAGAGGAATCCGAGGTGGCATGGGTGAAGTGGCAAGGGGGCTACTAAATTAAAATATTTGATTATTTTAATTTAAAATTGAGGGGGCTTAGGACAAGTGTTAGGAATATGGACCAAGGGGTAGACATGATTTCGGTGTCTACGGATACAAAAGAGGTAAATACCAGGACTCCATCAGACTTGAAATGGATAAAATTAGGCACATACCTCATTAAGGATGAACATGAAGTCTGTATAGCTCTTTTGAGGGAATTTATAGATATATTTGCATGGGCTTATTCTAACATGCTAGGTTTGGACCCTACCTTGGTTTTACATCATGTTATGGTAAATCTTGATGTCAAACTAGTTAATAAGAAATTACACAAGATGCATCTTCAAATTGTTGTATTAGTAAAGAAAGAGTGGGAAAAACTCTTAGAAGTAGGATGTATTCTATCCATTAACTACTTAGAATATATATCTAATGTTGTACCTATTAGCAAAAAGCTTGAAGGAATTAGAATTTATACTAATTTTTGAGACATAAACAAAGCTTTACCTAAGGATGACTTTCCATTTCCTAATATTGACATGATCATTGACTCCATGGTGGGTTATGAGATGCTTTCACTCATGGATGGATTTTCAAGATACAACCATAGCAGAGTAACACTAGAATACCAACACAAGACAACATTCACCACTCCATGGGGTACATTCTATTATCAGGTAATGTCATTTGGTCTTAATAATTCTAGAGCTACATATCAAAGAGCCATGACCATCATATTCCATGATATGATGCATGAATTATTGAAGACTATGTCAACAACATACTAGGTAAATCAAAAACCAAGGTTGACCATCCAGTAGTGCTACGTAGAATATTTGAAAGACTACGTGAGTATAAAGTCTGACTAAGTCCAAAGAAATGTGTATTTTGAGTAACATAAAACAAATTAATTGGCTTCATCATGTCTAATAGAGGCATTGATGTCAATCCAACTAAATTCCAAGCTATAATAGATATGCCACCACTAACCAATTTGAAGCAGTTCTATAGTTTGTAGGGTAAGATCTAGTCAATCTAAAATTTCATATCTTAGTTAGCAAACAAGTGGCATCCATTTACACATCTTCTAAAGAAGGGATTTGTATTCCACTAGGATAATCACTACCAGACAAATTTTTACTAGCTAAAATATTACTTAGAAAATCTACCTATTTTGTTACATCCTATGCTAGGAAAACCATTTTTATTATACCTATCAACTATAGATAGTGTATTGGGGGCACTTCTAGCTCAACATGATGACAATGGAAAAGAGTATGTAGTATACTACTTAAGTCATACATTGGTCATGTATAAACACAACTATATTCCTATTGAAAAAATCTATCTAGCCATGGTATTTATAGACACCTAAAACTGGCCGTTGATAACCTCTAACCAGGCTTTTGACCAATTTCTACTCAAAATGCACAATTTGGCCTAAAAACACTAAAACATGCTAAATGACATGAAACTGACATATTCAAGTGCTGATTTTGGCTAGGGTATCCCTAAATGGGGTAATGCAATTTATGGGCCAGTTAACTTTGATAAGTTCATTTTGAGTCAAAATGCCAAATTTGTACTTGCATGCTCGGGACTGCTCTTTCCTCTCAAATATTGTGCACAAGACTTGTGCCTTTGTTATTTATTATTGATAACATCCTAAATGGGAATATGCATCTAATGCATCTAACATGGACTTTTAATTCAAATCTAGTCAAATTTAGGACCAATAACAAGGCATTCTGATTAATTTGGGTAATTTGTGCACAATATGCTTAATCATGCCTAAGATCTAATTAACCCAAATCAAGGCCTAATCAATAATTCCATATAAAATAGTTGAATAAATTGTTTTAGAAATTAATATTGAATATCTACATCATCAAGTGACCTCATTTCTTGGGGAGACATCCCTAGGCCATAAATGCCACAAATATTAGGATTCATGCCCTCCATGCCTCATCAATGCCTTCCATGATGCCCTCCATGCCTCTTAATTACACCTTATTATTCCATGATGAGGATAATTAAAAACTTAATTCCAAAAATTAAATTAATCCTCAACCACACATCTCAATCTTGAGATAGTGGTTGAGGTTGATTTTGATCAAATCCCATAATCTATAAATATGAGGCCTCATAACATCATTTCTAAGCTTACTTTTTACAAAGTTATAATGCAAGATTGGTGCCAAAAGCTTCAATAAACTAGTGTTATAATTCCAAATTGGTTCCATGTGAAGCAAAGCAACAATCCAAAGGTGCCAAGAGGAGATGAAGGTAGCCACACTTCATTGAAAAAGACCTCTTGAAGCATAAGCCGAGCAAGCCACAATTAAAAAGGCATTTGGAGCATCCAAGGAAGGTGAAATGAATTATTGTGTTTTCATTCCTTGATTTTTAGTTGTGTTTATCATTTGATTTTGTTAACTAAGCTCTCCCTAGTGTCTAATCCTAGAGATGTTATGCTATTAGTGTGTTTATTTCACTTTGTTTTCATTTTGGAACTAACAACTTACTAACCATCCTCTCTTGAGTCAAATTATTAGATCATATAATGGTATGCCCGGTGGGACTAGATGCATCCTACACCTAAAGGAGATCCTTTTACAACCTTTAAAAAACTTATTTGAGCTTTTAAAACTCTTGAAATTTTTTTTTGCCATTTTTGATTGCCACATTTTTTACACAATAATCAACGTTGGTAGAAATACTGAGATCAGTTACTTGGCTTAACTGACATTGGTCAGATCTTGGCTGGACATAACCAATGTTGGTGGTATTGACTGACATCAGTCACTATGTTTTTCCAAAAGCATAGGCCCAAGACCTACTTTTTAAAATTTTGTTGTTTCAAACTCAAAAAGAGATTCAAAGCTAAAGGACATGCTAACAATTTTACTACAAGACCAAGCAGGATATTTGCTCCAAACATGTTTAAATCAATTTATAATTATTAAAGTTAGATTAGGAACTTTGTTTTGGTGATTAAACAAGAATTTAAGTGTCTTTGGTGAATGTTTTCAAAGTTTACAACTAAGACCAAGGGGTCGAATGAACACCACCAAACATTTCATTTGGGTTTAAAATTGAACACACTTATCAATTTATGCTTGCAATAGTTGTTTAGATTAATCTTGTTTGGAAAAAAGAGGGGTGTTGCATATATGTTTTTCTATTTGTCCCCTATAGGGCACCCTTAGAATCAAAAGTGTCATTCCTATTGCAAATATCCTAGTCCAAGGCTTAGAAAGAATGTCACCTAATCACTCCCCAAAAACTCACTAAAGTTTGGGTGACCTTGAAAATGACCCTAAAGTCTTTCTACTTTCATGATTTCTTTATTTTTATGCATCTTTGCTTGTGAGGGGGACTTCATCACCTCCCACAAGTTCTTTAGGGAATATTTAACCTAGGGTTTCATCATCCAACATTAACTTCATTTGACTCTTTTAGAGTTGCACATGGGACATAATGGCACTTTGGACATTGCACTACACTGAGAGAATAATAGGATGTAGTGGTTACAAAAAGGAATACACCTTTTTGTAACAAGCTAAGTGATATAGACCCAAAATCTATGCTTTTCCTTTGCATTGTTTGACATGAAAGTCATTATATAATTAATTCCCCTAGTGATGTTCGGTAACTTGATAGCTTAGTCAACCCAACATGCCATACCCTTGCTAGGATTTGGAAGATTATACTTAGTGTATTTTTGGGTCATTTTCTCATTTCTTATGTTTTGAGACTAAAACTTATTTATTTATTCATAAGTCCATGTCAAACCTAATTTGTCTATATGTCACTCTTTTTTCTAAAAAGGTGTTATGCTGGCCATTTTACACCACACTTATGCCTTGAAATTTTTGCTAAACTGGTTTGTGTTTGTGTCATTTGAGTTGCAGAGGGTAGCATTATGCTTCCCAAATCATGTCAAACCATTTTGCCTTTGAGTCTTTAAAACATAGTATTGACCACATCATTCAGCATGCTTACATTGTTAAGCTGCTCAATTTGTTTCAAGACTTATTTACCATTATATCAAAACCATTTGTTTTAAACCACTTTGTGTATACCATTTATACCTCTGTCTTGTTTTATCATGTTGTCCAATATTGTATAGCTTATTTGGTCCAATCCTAGTTTTCATTATTGAGTTTTCAATTAGCCTTGTTAGGTTTGGATCCAAACATTGATTAATTTTTATATAGGCCTTAATTTATGGGGTTGATATATAGATCTTTCTCTTTTAAGTTGCATAACTTTGGTTAATCAATTACCATAATTTGAAAACTGTTGATGGTTTGTTTGTTTAATGCCTATCATCATCATTATTTTTACCTTTATTTGGGAGAACATAGCCTTTTATCTTAAGCCTTATGCCAACTGATCATGTTTATGTTTGATTTCATGTGCTAGGTCTATGTCAGAGTTGTTTAAAAAATTGTTAAATTAAATCAAATCACATCATGCCTATTTGTTTGAGCCTAGCTTTTGACTCCATGTTTGGACAAAAGACCTAGCAACTCAACTTTTCCCTTTCCTATTTTAGACCTTGTTTAGATCACTTTGACCTAGACTTTGACATGCCAATTTTTACTCAGACACTTGACTATTTGTGCATGTGACATTTGACATTAGGCTATTTTATGTCAAGTCTTAACACTAATAATTTTGGAGATATAGTTCCACCTTTTGACCAAGTTGGACCAAGATTGAACCTTTTGTCCTTTAGACATAGTTTTTTAGATTTTTTAGAACTCTCAGTCCTTTTGTTTTCAGAGCTTTCATCATTTACACAAATATGTCTAACTAAACTTATGGTGGAGTCACTTGTAATCCAAATTATGATATAATGGCCACACAAAATGACTTTTATGGCTTTTGTCAAGACCCCAATGATGTTAATATGGTTTGTGAGATATATTTCTATCCACCTCATATTAATCATTCATGGGAACAAAGTCATGAAGCAACTTACGATCTAACTTGAGACCTTGAGTGGTATGAATTTGATTTTAATGAGGAATTTGAAGACCCAACTACATATAATATTTTTTGGGATACAAATCCATACCCTCTTTTTAATAATAAGTACATAGAACATAATCAAGAACCAGCCTATGAGCCAACTCATGACTGGGATGATATGGTTTATAAGGAAGACTTGGATGCTTTTAATTATTTAAGTAATCAAGTTTCATGATGTCCTTTTGTTATCCAATCATAGGCTACCCCTAACCATCATCTAGATTATATGAGCTATCAAGCTTTGTAATATCCAAAGAATACCATACCATTCCTAGACCTAGTGATTTGGCTTGTGTGAGCAACCAAGTTCTACAATGCTCAACCATTTATATACTAAGACCTTATCCTTTGGTTTATGTGAGCAATCAAGCTCCAAAACACCCCTTCATCATTTTAGGACCTAGTCCTTTAGCTTGTACAAGAAACCAAGCTCCATAACACCCCTTCATCATCTCAGGACTTTGTCCTTTAGCTCATGTGAACAATCATGATCCCCAAGGCCCTACCATTATCCAACCATAGGCCATTCTTCATCCAGTACCAATCCCAAACAAACCTCAACTAATCCAATCATTCAAAGACCAAGCTATGTTTAAAACTAGTATTTTCTAACTCATTGGAAACTAAGGCCAAGAAAACAAACTCTTCCAAGATGTTTTTATTGAATCAACCATTTGTGATAAGTAAACCTATGATAAATTGCCTATTGATCCTATAACAGTTGTCGAGGAGTTTCACTTTAACAAGCTAGTCTTTGTTGAGTTACTTCTTAATGATTATAACCACCTTTGGGAAAATCATTACCTCGACCATGTGCCTATTTTTTAATAGCCTCCTATTGACAAGCTAGTCTCTGAGGAGTTGTCTCTTGACCTTTTTCCCATCCTAGAGGATTCTCACTTTGACAAACCATTTTTTGTGGAGCCCATTATGTCATCATAGGCCATTACTTATCCAAAACCAAATATTCAACAAGACATCATTGTAATAGAGTACCCATTAGATGAAGAATTAGAGTTAGAGTCAGGTTCTATTCTTGAACTGACATCAGATTTAACATTAAAATGAAAATTGACATTAGTTTCAACATCAGATCTAGAGTCCCTTGCTTTAGAATTAGATTTAGAAGAAGAATATGTTTGTAGCTATTACAACATTGGTTATGCATGACTTGTAGATCAATTTGAATACATTTGTGATCCTTTTATGGTTTTTGAGGATGAATAATTTAGATTTGACACAAGTTCTCGTAGTATCTTCTATGAAGATTATGCAACCTCTCCCCATTCCATTACTATTTCATAGGCCATTACCATCAACCAAAATAGCCATATTATTGACATTCTATCTCCCACAACTATAAATTAGGTTGATAGAATCACACTTTGTTAAACTGCATCCATGGTGACACATCAGTTGAAGAAGAGTAAAGAGGCTAAGATAACATTCATGTAGTAGAAGAACACTCTCCTAATGGGACCTTTCTAAAAGTGCTAGGGGATAATCAAAGTCATAACTCAACATCTTCTAGTGATACTTTTTTAGAAGTGCTAGAAGCCAACCAAAGTCAAAAGCTAATGTTCATTAGTGAAACCTTCTCAAAGGTGATATGGGACAATCAAGACAAATTCATTGGTGAAAACCTCATTGAGGGACCAATAGCTGAACACAAAATTTCTTCACTACTTGATGAAGACAAAATCAAAGATCAAATCAAAATAACTTCCAATCTATAGCCTAATCAAATTGTATCTACTCTCAAGATCAAACAATAGAAAAATTTGGTGGTCCTATTGAGATAAAAAGTCTTCAGCCTTGCCACAACCAAAATTATGTCAAATTTGACATCAACAAAATTATGTGTGATTGAAAGTCTTGATCTTCACTTGTTTCTCCACCATCATACATTCCATTATCATTTTCCATTCAATTTCAAAATCAAACCTACCATCCATTTTATGTATTTGTTTACCATCCATGGCCACACTTTCCTTCACAAAGGATATAAAGATACCTTGTCTCAACACTTGAAGAAATCAAAATCAATGACTAATGAAGATCACAAAAGCATTCTTAACAACTAAATCTATAGTCCATTTTTGACAAAGAAGCTATTTAGATAAGGTGTGGGATAGTAATTAACATTATTTAGTATTCTATTTGTATCATTTATTGATTAGGACATGCATCTCCCCATCAACAAGAATAATATTATTATATGCCATTTACCACACCTAGGCCAAAAACATGTACCATGCCATTGCCATTGTTACATATCTATTTTCCATGGTTTCATACCCAACCATTTACCCCTACCACTTAGGGGAAACCCTACTTGCCATTTTATCCAATCTATCAAAAACCATCATTATCCTTAGCAATTTTATGCCATCCTATCATTCCATTCTTATCTAGACCAAAGCATATTTTTAGTCATCCTACCCAATCCTATTTTTGATCTTGGTTCATTTGGTTCTTCCCACACCATTTTTGGGGGGATTCCAATTAAGTTTCAACAATTAATCCAATCCATGTTTATAATGATAATCTATGAAATTAATGTGGTAGTTGATCTGGCAAGATATCATTCATCCTATCCAAATTTGTTTATGTGAGCTTGATTATAACTGCCTATGGGCAAATCAGTGTTTCACTAGTCTTGCTATTCATTATAACCACCTATGAGAAAATTAGTATCATTGCCCTATGCCATTGTATCTTAGTTATAACCACCTATGGGAAAACTAAGGTTAACACTTGTTTATCATGCATTCTCGCATCACCTTGCCTTCACTATTTTCATTTGACTAACTATTTACTAGATTTGAGAACTTGTTGGGACCTAGTTGGTTTTTTCCCTATCTTTTGTTTGGATGGAATTACTATGAATTGAGATCATTTTAGGACTATGTGGATTATTCTCAATTCATGTTGAGGTCACCTTAGTCCCCATTTATATATGCTCTCACCATTTTGCAAGCAACCTAAGCTAAATTCTATTGCCATTTTGTGAGTAGGTATCTTGTCATTATCTAATGAGTTAAAATACCTCAAAAATCCAAAAACATTTATAACATTTCAACAATTCAAAAACATTTATCATGTCTAAGCCTAGTCTTATCCTTGATTCACCTTATTGGGGCATTATCATTATTAGAAATCTTTCTTTCGATTTTATTTTTAGGCTTTATATTTATTTGTTTATTTTAGGTTATTTATTTGTTTATTTATTCACTTGATTGTTTGTTTGTTTTCAACACTATTTCCTTGATTTAGTTTATGTGTGTTCATTGGGTGATTCCTTGTCCACACTTACACTTGAATCTATCCATATTCATATGTTTAAATTATCATTATGGTTTCTATCATTGATGCATTATTTTCTTTTGAGTATTAAATAATGGGAGTTAGTCCTTATGCATATTTTGGACAAGTCTTTATGGTGTTCTATCATACAGCCTACCATCACATGCTATAGCAAAAATCAGCTTCATGAAGGTCTAAAATCAATAGAGCCATAGAAGTTTCTCCTTGGCACCTTGGGAAATCCTTCCATCCCACCCTTGATCAATATTAACTCATTTGACCATTATTGTTATATCATTGTTAATTAGGACGAGCATCTCCTCATTGGTAGGTACAACTGAATCATTCTAATGATCAATCTTATTCTTCTATTAATCTATTTCATCACTTTATAGTCACTCATATTAATCTATATTCCAAGTTATATCCTTGAGTTATTATTTCTAATTAGCCCTAACTGGGGCATAATCATCTTTAGACAATCTAGGTCCTTTTAATAATTATAACCACCTATGGGTAAATCATTGTTTTGACTTTTAGTCTTGATTATAACCACCATTAGGAAAATCAACATCCTTTTTATATCAATGCATGCAAGCATTTTCTCATTTGGATTAATCTCAACCATGAGTTAATTCCACATTTCTTCTTATTTCTTTTTGAGGGACCATCCATCAATAAATGTGAAGACAACTCCCTCGAGGGGGCATCATCATAGGCTTCCCAAAACCATTTAGAGCTTTGTTCTTCAACCATCATCTTATTTTTGGTATACAAGCCATTTCTCATTATTTGATAAGACATTTCTATGCTTATAGTTTTTAATGCCTTTCCAAATAGGGGGAAAATGTAGACACCTAAAACTGGTCATCGATAACCTTTAACTAAGTTTTTGACCAATTTCCACCCAAAATGCACAATTTGGCCTAAAATCACTAAAAAATGCTAAATGACATGAAACTAAAATATTCAAGTACCAATTTTGGCTAGGGTATCCTTAAATGGGGTAATGCAATTTATGGGCTAGCTAACTTTGATCAGTTCATTTTGAGTCAAAATGCCAAATTTGCACCTGCATGCTTTGGACTGCTCTTTCCTATCAAATCTTTTACACAAGACTTTTTCTTTTGTTATTATTTTTTGGAAGCATATTAAATGGGAATATGCATCTGACATGGATTTCTAATTCAAATCTAGTCAAATTTAGGACCAATAACAAGGCATTCTGATCAATTTGGGTAATTTGTGCACAATGTGCTTAATCATGCCTAAGAGATAATTAACTCAAATCAATGACTAATCGATAATTCCATGGAAACTTGTTGAATAATTTATTTTGGAAAGGAATATTGAATATTTGTATCATCAAGTGACTTCATTTCTTGGGAAGACATCCCTAGGCCATAAATTCCACAAATATCAAGATTCATGCCCTCCATGCCTCTTAATTACCCCTTCTTCTAATGCCACGATGAGGATAATTACAAACTTAATTCCAAAAATTTAATTAATCCTCAACCACACATCTCAATCTTGAGATGGATGGTTGAGGTTGACTCTGATAAAATCCAAAAATCTATAAATAGGAGGCCTCACAACATCATTTCTAAGCTTAATTTTTGCAAAGTTATAATACAAGATTGGTGTCAAAATATTTAGGAAACTAGTGTTATAATTCCAAATTTATTTCAAGCCAAGCCAAACCAAAAGCCAAAGGTGTCAAGAGGAGATGAAGGTAGCCGCACTCCATTGAAGAAGACCTCTTGAAGCACAAGCCGAGCAAGCCACCATCATAAAGGCATTTGGAGCATCCAAGGAAGGTCAAATGAATTCTTGTGTTTTCATTCCTTGATTTTTAGTTGTGTTTATCATTTTATTTTATTTATCTAAGCTCTCCCTAATTTCTATGCCTAGATATGTTATGCTATTAGTGTGTTTATTTCACTTTGTTTTCATTTTGGAACTAACACCTTACTAACCATCCTCTCTTGAGTCAAATTCTTAAATCACATCATTCAAATCTTAGAAATTGTGACACTACATGTTAAACAATAAGACTATGGTCATTTCAAAAGTATATCCACTCAAGTATCTACTATATAAAACATCTTTATAAGGTAGAATGGCCAAATGGATCATGCTTAGTGAGTTTGACATAGAGTATGTCAATCAAAAGGAAATCAAGGGACAGGTCCTTGCAGACATAAAGACACTCAAATTCCAATTTTTTGATGAGTCCATAATGACCATCATTGACATACCTCTTTAAGATTACCATTGGAATATGTATTTTGATGGATCATTTACTACATATGGATCAGGGGTAGGCCTTTTATTTATTACACCATAAGAGGATCTAATTCCTAAGTCTTTGAGAATCAATTTTCCTTGTACCAATAACACGGCTAAGTATGAAGCACTTATTGTAGGACTTTGATAGGAAATACAATATAACATATCTTATCTCAAGGTTTATAGTGATTCTTAGTTAATCATCAATCAAGTCATATACCATTTCTAAAGTATAGATGACAAGTTGGTTCCTTACAAAGCTATGGTCAACACTCTAAAACAATAAATTATAGATATCTAATTTTAGTATATACTAAGGGCTAGTAATAGAATATTAGATGCCATGGATATTATCGACTCTCTAATTCAATAAATGGATAAAGCTAGAGAGGATCAACTTCTCATCGAGAATTTGGTTCCACTAACTCATGAACCTTCAATAGCTATAATGATTTGTGATATTGTTGGCCTAATTCTATCTGGTATTTAGACCTTTATAACTATCTTCATGACTAAGTTATACTAACTAATCTATCCTAAAAATAAACCAAATCCCTTATCCATCACTCCACTCATTATACTCTACTTGGATCAACCTTTTACCACCATATTTTTTATGGAACTCTATTTCATTGTCTCACTTTGGTAGAGTCTACACTAGCATTACAAGAAGTACATGGAGTATGTGGTTCCCACACTAGCGGGGTAGTCTTATCCAAAAAGCTTGTACATACTAGTTATTATTGGCCCACAATAGACATAAATGTAGCTGCATATGTAAAGAAGTATGACAAATGTCAATGACATGCCAATTTGATTCATGCCCCAACCAAGACTCTAAAACCAATATTGACACCATGTCCATTTGCTACATGGGGACTTGACCTCTTTGGGAAAATTAATCCTACATATTTAGATGGCCATAAACATATACTTACTACCACTAAATATTTTACTAATTAGGTCAAAACTATACCCATCACTTTACATGACTAGAAAGCAGATTTCTTAGTTCATTTTTAACCATCTCATCTGTCACTATGGTATCCCTTCCGATATTATATCTGATAATGGAGGATTGTTTAAGAAAAAAGATGTCAAACAATTATTTAATGAATACAATATTACACAACATTTCTCTATGAAATATTACCCTTAAGGTAATGGTCAGGCTGAGGCATCCAATAAAATAATTGTTAACATTATGAAAAAGATTATCAATGATGTCAATTGTGACTGACACCTTCAAATACTTTATGTCCTTTGGGCATGCCATAAAAATCACCATACCCCCTAGGAGCCACTCCATACTCACTTATTTATGGTACTAAATCCATATTTCCTATGGAGGTTGAGTCACCTTCATTATGCATATCTTTCAAGCATGTCCTCGATGATTATGACTATCGAGTAGCTCACCTGAAAGAGCTATACCTACTTGATGAAAAATTCATAGCTATGCTCTATAATATTCAAGCATATTAGAACTAAATCAAAGGCCACTACAATTAGTGAATCAAGCATAAACCATTTGAACTTGGTGATATTGTTATTAAATAAAACTAAAAATATACCATGGCTGAGAAGAAGCATAAAGGTAAATTAAAACCAAACTAGATAGGGCCTTTCATCATTACTGTAAATTATTGATCATGAGCATACAGGCTCACCACACTAGACAAAGATGAACTTCCTGAGCTAATGAATATTATTCACCTCAAGTAGTACTATGCTTGAGTAATATGGTGTATTATCTATAAGGACCATTTCAATTGTGCCACTTTATCACTATTCTTGTTTGTATGAATATCATTCTTATCATTCTTTTTAGCCTATTACTTATCCATTTTATCATTCCATTATATCAACTAATCATGTTTTTAATCCTATCTACCTAGCTTGTTTGAAATTGGTTTTGCCATTAGTTGTACATTTTTTAGCACCAATGAATCTAATCAATTTTAGTAGTTATTTCAAGCATTTCAAATAGAGATAGTCTTTTGGAGAAGTATGATATAAGTTTTGGTAGATGCATCCTTCATTATTGTTCCTTTCTTATCACTGATCTTGATACTAATTATAACCACCTATGGAAAAGTTAATACCATTGATCTATGCCATTATGTCCTAATTATAACTACCTATGGGCAAACTAGGATCAATATTTATTTATTGAGCCTTGATATACCAAATTTTTATTTTGTATGCCACACTATACCTTTATACCAATTGTGCCTATTTTTGTTTGAATTGGTTATTACAATGGTCATCTTCCTTCATTAAAGGTAGAACTATTATAAACTTAGGCCATTTTGGGACTCTATGGGTCATGTTTGATTGACACCTAAGCCACACTCTCACCATTTTGTGAACAACCTAAGCCATAATCTTGCCATTTTATGAGTAAACTAAGCCATGCTCTCACTATTTTGTGAGCAACCTAAGCCATGATCTTGTCATTTTGTGAGATTAAACCATCTAGTGTCTCAATATTCTTGATTGAGTTGAGATACTCCAAAAATTCTAAAAACATTTGTAAAATCATTAGAAAAAACAAAAACATTAACCACTTTTTTGCCTTAAGGATTCTGGGAAGTCTTACCAAGTTACAAGAAAATCACTTGTCACTTAGTTTCCCCATCCTTTTAATCCTTTTCTCCCTTGCACTTTCCATTTTTCAAGACCATTCTAATTATTGTATTACATTCATTATGTTGTTTTTATTAGTTATCATTTTCTTCCCATTTCTTGGGAGAACTACATTTAGCCTAAAGTTTTGATGGATATTATGTCCATAAAACTATGTAAGTAGCATCCACTTGCCTAGTGCATATGGAGATAGCTTGGCCAGCCCCTTACTTTTATTTTATTCCCCCATTCTGTTAGTTTGTTAAGTTATTGCCTATTTTCTAAGGGAAATATTCATGTGGATTAAATTTAAATTATTTTTTTATTTTTTTTGTTGTTTTGTTGGTGGGCCTATTTATTTGATTTCAATACTATTTTCTTGATTTAGTTTATGTTCATTAATTGGGTGATTCCTTGCCTTCAGTTACACTTGAATCCATCCATATTCATATGTCTACATTGGCATCATGGTTTCTATCATTGGTGCATTATTTTCTATTGAGTATTGGATTACGGGAGTTAATCCTTATGTATATTTCAGCCAAGCCCTCATGATGTTATACCATGATGCCTACCGACATGTGCTAAAACAAATCTTAGCTTCTAAAAGTCTATTTAGCAATGGCAACATTGACATCTCTTCAACATTGGCATATTGATTCCATCCCAATCATATCCTACACAACCTAATTAAATAATGAAAGAATGTCAACCTTTGTTAGTTCGGATGAACATCTCCCTACTAGCAGGTTATTCCAATTCATCATTACCCTCTATGTTAAGTTACCATCATCATTACCTAATCAATCATTTTTTCCATAATTGGGGTCCAATGATTATAATTTCCAATGGGAAAATCATTGCACACCATCCCACCTATATTTCTCAATGATTATAACCATCTTTGGGCAAATCATTATGTTGTCACCACTTTACTTATTCTAACCATACAAGGTCATGTTGCTCTCTTGTTTGTCTATCATAACTAGAATATCTTCATCTTCTTAATGATTATAACCACCTTTAGTCAAATCATTGTGTTTTCATACCATGTTGCCATAATTGGTGTCCAATGATTATAACTACCTATGGGAAAATCATTATACACTATCCTGCTTGCATTCTTAGTGATTTTTACTAATTTTTTCATATCATTATGTTTTCATCCCATCATTTTTATTTATTTTTTCCCTTTGTCTCCATTCTTTCTTTCGAGGGACCGCTTTCCAACCTTTCCTTATACCAACCATTCCCTTGAGGGGGCATCATATTGTTAGCTCATCATCATTGAAGTTGTAGGCATAAAATACCTTTTCATTATTTTATAATACATTATTGTGCTTATAACTTTCAATGCCTTCACAAATAGAGGCAAACTATAAACACCAAAATATGGCCACTAATGACCATCAATCAAGCTTTTGACCAATTCTCACCAAAATGCACAATTTGGCCAAAAAACACTAAAACACATTAAAAGATTTTAAATTGACATATTCAAGTGATTATTTTGGCCAAAGTATCGCTAACTAGGGAAATGCATTTTATGGGCCAACTAACTTTGATCAGATCATTTTGAGTCAAAATGCCAATTTTACACCTGGGTGCCCTAGATTGCTCTTTTTTATCAAATATCTTACATGAGACATGTGTCTTTATTATTTTGTGTTGGAAATGTACTAAATGGGATAAATAATCCAATGCATTTGACATTGCATCCTAATTCCAATCTAGTTAAATTTCAAGCCAATAACAAGATATTCTAACCAATTTGATTAATTTGTGCACTAAAGAGCCAATGTTTGCACCAAAATGACTAATCATACTTAAAGATAATTAATTCAAATCATGAGCTTAATTAATAATTCCATGGAAATTTTTGAATAAATCTTTATTGGAAATTTATTTCCATTAACTACATCATCAAATGACATCATCCTATGGGGTGGCATCCACAAGCCACAAATTCATAAAATATTAGGATTAAGGCACCCTATGCCTCATTAAGAAGGTCCATGCCTCTTTATTGCCTCTCTATCCCAAATATTTATGAAGGAATTTATTTATTTTTTCCTCAAAAATTTAATTGATTCTTAGTCACACATCATCATCTTGAGATAGACAATTTAGGTTCATTCTGACCATTTTGAAAAATATATAAATACGAGGCCTTGCCTATTGAATTAAGAAGCTCTTTTATGCCCAACGTATAATGATAAAATACATTCAAAATCATTACATTTTAGTGTTATAATGCCCAAATATTTATCAAAGCCAAGCCAAGCCAAATCCAAACATGATGGCAAGGAGAGATGGAGGTAGCCACACTTCATTAATGCAGACTTCATAAGCACAACCCGAACAAGTTTCTTTCGCATTTTAGTTTTGTTTTCCATTATAGTCTTTTCAACTAAAATCCCCCTTTGTGATAGGCTTAAGTGTTAGCATTAGTGTGTTTTGTTTAGATTTTTTTATTCACTAACACAATACTAATCTCCCCTTATTGTAATCAGATGTTCACAATTATCACTTGTCATCCCACTATACACCACTTCAAAAAATTAGAAAATAATTTTATGAACTAAAAAATAGATTGTAAATCTTTATTTCAAAGGCAAATATAGTATTCAAACTAGCAGGGATTCACCATACCAAGTTTGGATTAGATACAAATGTTAAAAATGCTTGCATATATAGAGCATAAGAGAGAAGAGAGAAGAAGGGAAGTGTCAAGGTCATAAATACAAGTGTAAATACTTGGAAACTATTTAAATTCCAATATAATGAATTATAAAAATAGGTTAGGAGGTTTACATGGATAAGTGTCCATCAAAATTTCATCCTTCTCCTAAAATTGGCATAAAAACCTCATTTAGCCTTCTTGAAACTTCCCTCATGATGAAGCATAACTTGAATAATTGAAAATAAAATAGGAAATACTTGACACATGTTATATATCATGGGAGGTTGGAAGTAATATTTTATATTCATCAAATACCCCTCTAACTTATAGCCTTCTTCTTAACACTTGTGTTCACTATTTGCAGTCACTTACTAGCCCTCTTATTTTAAATCTTCACACTTATCATCAAGGAGATTGGAATTTTCTCAAGTAAATTCATGAAAGAGGTGTTATGACATATTTTACAATTCCATTTATCTTCTACTCCATTATTTATACCTCAAAAAAATCCAATATCAGACCTCTCATCTTCTCACTAGGCAGTCACTTATTTTTTCATTGTCTATCTGAGACTGCCTACAATGAAAATATTAGTAGAATATTTTATATGATTAACTTGGATTATATATGAGAATATGGAGTTATAAGAAGTCCCTACATACCTCTCTCAATGTATATCATCTACAAATTCTCGTATGTACCTATGAAACACCTCAAAAATTGTAATAAACTTAGATTTTAACCTATCTGTATAAATGATATTACATATAAAATTGATGTCATGGTGATTAGGTGAGTTATATATATTTTAAGTTCATTACCATGGTAATTTTACCCCTCTTACATGCATCTCCAAAGATATTTTCTACATTGGGTTCTTGATAGGGTTTCAAGAGGTTTTGCTTCTTAGTGATAATTCATAAAGGTTAGATGTCCAACCCCTAAACCAATTCCACAAATTTTGATTTCATGACCCTCCTCAAATACCCATATCTAATTTATATCTCATGCACCTCATATGTATAGGTCTAATAAATTGAATATGGCCTCTTGAGCTCTTGACTACATTCTAAGTAGGCTTGAGAGAGGTTTAGGCCAAAAATTTAATTATCTACAACCTAATGGTTCGTGTAGACTCTAAAATCTCAACTAAATGTCATCAAATATATTTTAAGGATAATTTTATCATCGAATTTAATTGAGGAATCTTGAGGATATACACCAATTTTTAGGCCTAATAGGCCTAACTGTGTTTGATTGCCTATAACCACCTTTGATTGGTTTCCAGTGACTATAGGTGTTTAATCACATTTATTAATAACCAAATAAACTTTCCAAATCATTTCATAGTGTTTAAATACTTATTAATTTCATCCCCTTCTTATTCATATGACATTCCTACAATTATATTACAATTATATGACAAAATAGAGGTCATCTCCTCTATTTACCTGAACAAACTGAAATAATGGGAGGATAGATTAGGTCTGGAGTATGAGGTTAGAGTCTATTTGTTCAACCTTTCTTTACCCTATTTAATTTCCCATGAAGATCACATGTAAATATATTATCATCAATATAGGAGTGATTTTTAACATGATCATTAACTTTATCTCTTCCATCTTTACCAAACCTACATTCTCCATTTTCTAGGTTGATCTGCTACTTTAGTCAATCTGTAGATGACACCTTAAGAGAAGTTATGAAACCCATTTAGGTGCTCATTTGTATTTTATTTATACATTAGTTTATTTTGATTCCATCTAATATCATTGGGTCATTTATAACTTTAATGAACATCTATGTCTTCAGACCATGCTTCTTGTCTCTCACATTCAACACCTTATGGGTATATAAGCAGACTATAGATTCTTCATTTGGGGAATCATGGGATTATTGTAGATGATGATGTATGCATTAACATTGGACTTCACCCTCTTTGATACTTATTGAGGTCACTAAGACCATTACACAACTATATGATCTCATCTCATGCCTAGGTACCATAGTCTCACTCACCACTATAGGTCAATACGATATGTGTTGTTTTTAGTCATCTTACCACTGTGTTTTACTGAGTGTTTCAGGTCAAAACCTATCTGAGTTAGAAAACACTCAAATATCATTCTATTTTGATCAATAAAGCACCTTATTATGTCAAGATATTACCCTTGGGCTTAGGATAAAATATGGAAACTATTAGGCCTATCTATACTTCATGGTACTTCACCATGAGATGAAATGGTGTATGAGCAAAACCTGGCTCAAAGAAGTTAAGGTAAAACTTCTCAATTACAATTTTCTCAATATGTGGACAATGTTATAGGTCTATCTACATATAATGGTCTCACCATTATCATAATGATACTCTCAATGCCCTCAATACTAATTAAATGTCTCAATTGAGTTCAGACAACTCCCATTCAATATTACTCTACCTCTTTTGGATTAACCTCATATCATTATTGGAGACTGCTTATAGGTGCTATCAGCTATATTACAGTGTACTAAGAATTATTTCTCACAACCAATCTCTAAACCTTTTGGATAGATCAACCCTACTATTTTCACTTTAGAATCCTCTCAAAATATCAAACTTTATTGCTTCATCAACATGATTGATCATAGTTTAGCTCCACTTGACTATAGGTGACTTTTGTAGGGAGATATTGATTGTGCTTATGTGTTAGGCCTTTAATTTCATAAAGAACACTCTTTATACCAAACCTTAAAAGGAGAAAATAATCACCATACTATGATATGTTGAAAACAACATATCACATTTGATCTAAAGACCAATATAGGAAGATAAGCTTTGTAATTGTGAGAATAATGTCTATAGACTTTAATGGAGTCTTCTACTAGAAAAATGAGATAGTCCTGCTCATCATTTCACACCCACACATGCAAACTAAAATAAAAACCTTATGAGAATGATAACCATACTCTTTAATATCATGTACACTACTTATTTTTCTCATATCAATCTAAATAAAGATTAAAATTGAAGCCATTGGGGATGTGCATGCAAATTAGAGGCACTAACATTCTTAGTGATGGTTCAAAGCATAGGCCACCAAACCAAAAAATATTTCCATGAAGTTGGACTAAACAAAGACTAATTTCACCCATTAATTACACTCACTTGAAATTTTCTCCTCATATTCATTCTAATTGGAAAAATGTTTGACCTCTTTGACTTGTCCAAGAAAGCGATGAGAGAGAGAGGTTAGTTGTTGGTAGTTTTATACCTATCAAAACTACTTGAGCATAGAATTGAATTGTGGGAATCTGAATAGACCCTCTTAATGTCTTCCCATGTTCCATAACTATTGTATAGTCTGTACAACTACCTAAAATTACATGAAACTACTTATCTTCTTGGATGGATGTTGAACTTGTAATTTTTTAGTATTACAATAGTTTCTCTGACTATTCCTAACATTTAAGATGTTGCATTTCTTTTTGACACCTTTATATTTCATGAAAACCATTCCACTTCATTAAATGACTCAAAATGTGACCTCAGATGACATAAAATTTACATGGATAATAATAACAAAGATAAAACATATGTTTGACATTATTAAAAACTACAAGACCACTTTTCAACCTAGGAGACTCTATGATAAATTTGGACTATATAAGGGTTGACCTATTTTGACTTGGGGTCAAATTAGTCAACATTTTGGTAATTTCCTTGGGGTAATAAGCCAGCTATGCTAAAGACCAGTAGCCTAATACTATCCATTGGGATATGGAGTCACCTATACATTGTACTTGATATTGAAATGCCTTTGAAAGAACACCAAACCACACCAAACAATAGGAAATAAACACACAAGACAAGAAAAACACACAACATAATAAAAACATACTATCCTAATATGTACAAGACCTTAAAAATTTGAGGTGAAGAAAAATTCACCATTGCTTCAACCAAGGTCAAAGATAATGCCTCTTGCATCATTATTGCTCCATGAAAACAAACCTTCATATGATGTATGTTTATCAATGAACACTTGCTTATATAGATGATAAAATTACTTACCATCTTTAGATATTATATTGATTTCAAGTTTGTCACTTAGAGCTCTTATGGATACTCTATCTATCCCTCCAAGGATTTTGTTTGGATTTTCAACTTGCTTGAACTCTAAAATGTCTAATTGGTACTTCTCAAATTGAATCTTAGGAGTCATCAAAGTTGTCTTAACTTCAATATCTTCTAGTACATGATGCACGTGATGTTTATAACCATCAATATTATTCTCTTACTCTTCCAATATGTCTAAAAGTGGTTCGATATTATATTGAGGTTGAGACTACTCTTTAACTACACACATTTATACCTTTGCTTCATTAGATTCCTTAATGACTAAAACATTATTGATAATAGTTTAAAACTCATTATCGTAATTGATAAGACACTCCATGTTTATAAAATCCATCAATAACCTTACTATCAAATTCATGCTTCTTAGTAAGGGGAGTTAACTTACTCAAATAGTCAAATTCTTGAACTATGGCATGGAACTATTGCCATAGGTCATCTTCCTCTTCATGGTTTCCACATTCATGGGATCCTAATATCGGTATGTAGAATGACATTGTCTTCCTCATTATCTTGATCCACCATACTTTGAAAACTATCATCATCATGCATATGAATAAAGTAATTACCCTCAGTAACTTGTTGAAAATAATTATTAATGCTTAACTCATAATGTTCATCACCTTTGTCATGGATGATGTATGTGTCAAGGTTAGTATATTTAATAAAATTGTATGGATCATGTCCATAAGTCTTAGTACCATACTCACCTAGGAAAATATTAGAGATGCCTTCAATTTTTTAGGATTCTCCATCATCCACAACATCATATTCTTGATCATTGATGGCACAATTTAGATTAGAGCTTGCTTCCACATATGGCTCACTATGAAAATTAGCCCAATGGTTATGTTCTAATAGTTACCTTTTCTCCATATCTTGTCTTTAAGGCCAAGAATGACTAATTAACTAAGAGATATCCTCCTATCTTGGT
Source organism: Torreya grandis (assembly GCA_037957365.1). Classification (NCBI taxonomy): domain Eukaryota; kingdom Viridiplantae; phylum Streptophyta; class Pinopsida; order Cupressales; family Taxaceae; genus Torreya; species Torreya grandis. The sequence goes on along the minus strand of JARHVA010000479.1, from coordinate 4,185,117 downwards.
AGTTAAATCCCTTGATAGGTAGATAACAAAGTGAGTAGGTAGATTAAACACCACTATATCTTGAAGGATTGGGAAGCTTGGAAAATCATGCAAGAAAACTCTCAAACCTATGATGAGTCCCATTAACTTAGCTAGTATCCTATCAAGTTATAACACTCCCTTATTATATGGCTCATATTTTAAGCCCAATTTATCGACCATAAGTTTGGGCATCACTAAGGTACTTACCCCGCTATCCACAATGTAATTGTGAACAAGCATGTTTCCTAAAATGAGAGTGAGGTAGAAGGGTGGAGGCTTTTCATATTTGGTATAGGATTCAAATATTTAATTAGGAGAATTAGTAAGGGATACATAGCCATGTCTTTATGGTTAAATATAAATTTGGATTTAGGATAGCTACTCTTGAAGTAGTTCCTTTTGACTGAGCATGTAGAACACTTCCCAAAGAGAGAGACTAGTCTTAGCACTCTTTATAGAATTAATAATATTCAAAACAGGAATATTCACCTTTTCCTACATTCTTGAAGGAAAGTAAGTGCCTTGAGATTGAGGCAATGGAGCACTTTGAGTCACCCTTTCCACATTCTGATTTTGAATAGGTGTAGAAGTTGTAAGGACTGTCACACATACATTCACACCTTGTTGCCTTGTGGAAGGGTTATTTGAGCTTATGACAAGACCATGAACATCTCCAAAATCCTTCCTCTTTGATATTTTAATATATTCCATTGAATTAATTTAATTAAGGACAAATGTATCTTCCACTTGAAAGGTTGCAAGGCTCACTCTTTGAGGCTACCATTATTTATTTGTTTCTACTTATATGAAGTTCTCATCTTCTACTATCAATTGAGGAGTAGGTCTTCCTTGAGATACCAAAGCTTGTCCTTCACCTTAATTTTCATCCATGTATTATCCTTGAGTCTACCATTCTTCTCATTAAACCAAGTTACTATTGACTGAAAGCTCTTGTGTTAGAAGTAGAGGTTGGATTATATGCAATGGGTGGCCTAATGAAGTTAGGTTGTCCTTATCCTCTCCCTTGACCATATTTTTGAATTGAGAACCTACTTTATTATGAAGGATAGGGATAGGGGTTTTGGTTAACTTCATATTATAGAATTAATTTCCTAACTTGAGCCTTAAAGGCTTTAGATATTTCTTCCCAATCATTGATATCTTCTAACTTTTTTAGGGCAATTCTAGACTTATTATTTGCACTTAGAGTTAGAGCAAGACTTGGAGTAATAGCAAACATGTTTGGTAAAATAGGCATAGATACTTTTGGAGGGAGTTTACTGGTTTTTATTAGGCCATTATTAGCTCTAATGGCTATGTCATAGGCTTTAGGTAAAGTGTATTCACCCATAGACTACAACATGATGGATATATCAGTCTTAATACCCCTTAGGTATGTTGGGAAGATAAAACTTACAAGGGGTCTCATGGGAGGGGGAAACCTATACAAAGTTATTTTAAATCTCTCATTAAATTCATGAATAGTTTCCTTAGGACCTTTTAAAATCACATTCAACTGATGAATAAGTAATGTGTGATCATGCTTGTCTTCAAATCTTTGAGTTAATAACTTTACAAACTCATCCCAAGTGGTGATATATCCTCCTAGAAATGTCCTATAATGGTCAAGGTACATTCCCCTAAAAGACATGGCAAGTGTTTTGATTGCAATACCGACTGAAGAGAAATTATGAAAGTTTCAAAAGTTAGAGATGTCCCTAATATGTTTAGTTGGGGTGATATCACCTTTCACATTGAAAGTGAGAACACTCTTGGTGGCAATGGGAGGGATATCATCATAAGCAATGAGGTGTATAGTATTTTCTATGTTAAATTCTATGAAAACATGCTTCCTACCCATTTTTTACTCATGTTCATCTTCTCTCTCTTGATCTTATTATCTTGTAAAGTATTCTTACTCTTAAAATATCAAGATAGGTTGAGGATGTTGAAATGCAAGAGGAATTTCAAGTTGAAGGAATGGATATATAGGATAGTTTCCTCTACTAATAGTTGACCTAATAAGGAACATGAAGTATAAACAAAAATAATGATGAAAATTGGTCTATAAACATATATTACATTTATTAGAGTCACCAAATGATAATTAAAGTAATGTATGTAGTTATGATGTTGTTAAGACCAACATTCACCTTGACAATATGTAATTGAGATATTAGTCTCACTAGGCATACCAAGACTATTTTCACTCAATATTATACCATAGATAGGTTTTTAAAGCCTTATCTACATTGAGTGTAACATTGGATTATCTCTGTGTCTGAGGGTTGCCTATCGTAGAAACAAACCTCTAGGTTTAAGGCTAGGACCCTAGATTAGTCTTTAAAAGCTTATCACCTACACTACTTATTTTCTTGAGTGAAAAGAGATAGAGGGAAAATAAAATTAACTTATGATAATTAGGTGATACAATATATATATCTCCACTATAATAACATAGACTTGCACTATGAAACATGACTCGTAATACTAGTCTTAATTTCCTAGATTGCTCTAATATAAGTGTTTTAAACATGGAGGTGATATGCATTGAAATTTATCAAGGTGAGTGAATATGAGGTAAGATTTCATACACTAATGATACTATTTACACTCAGAGATAGACAAATTCACTTGAATATACTTCATATGACATGTTAGAGGGAGAGATACTTATACCAAACATGAAAGAGTAAATAAAACACAAGGATAGATAATTATCACTTGTCATCCCACTATACACAACTTCACACACTTATAAAATAATATTATAAACTCAAAACTAGATTGTAAATATTTATTTTAAAGGAAAATATAGTATTCAAACCAAAAGGACTTCACCATACTAAGTGTGGATTAGATACAAATACCAAAAAGGCTTGTATATATAGAGCATATGAGAGGAGAGAGAAGAAAGGAAATGGAAAGGTCACAAATCCAAGTGTTTATACTTTTAAATTAGTTAAATTTCAAGAGAGTGAAGTATAAAAATAGGTTAGGAGGTTTTCATGGATAAGTGTCCATCATAATTGCATCTTTCTCTAAAAATTGGCATAAAGACCTCAATTAGCCTTCTTAAAACTACCCTCATGATGAAGCATCACTTAACTACTTGAAAATAAACTAAGAAGTCCTTGAAACATGTTATAAATCATGGGAGGTTAGAAATAACATTTGAAAACCATCAGATACCCCTCTAATTGATAGCCTTCCTCTTGACATTTATCTTCACTATCTGCAATTACTTACTAGCCCTCTTGTCTCTAATCTTCACATTTGTCATCAAGGTGACTAGAAGTTGATCAAGGAAATCCATGAAAGAGGTATTAGTACATATTTTCAAATTACCTTTTTCTTATAATCCATCATTTATATGTCAAAAAGATACAATATCAAACCTCTCATCTTTTCACTAGGTATTCACTTATCTTTTCACTATCTATTCAAAACTGCCTATAATGAAAATATTAGTACATGAATTTTCATTCTTCACTTGGGTGAGATATGAGTATAAAGTGTTATAATAAGTCCCTATATATCTGCCTTAATGGGTTTCATCTACAAATTCTCCTATGTACCTATAAAACACATCAAAACCTATAAGAAACTTATATTTTAGCATATCCGTATAAATGATAGTACTGATAAAATGAAAGCTATGAATCTTAGGTGAGTTATAGATGGGTTTAAGTAATTCTCATGGCCATTATACCTATCCTAGATGTATCTTCAATGACATTTTCTCTATTGGGTTCTTGATAGGGTTTTAGGAGGTTTTGCTTCTTAGTGTAATGAAATTACTTAGATATTCACATAGAATGATTTTATATTGCACAGAATAAGAAAATATGAGAGATCACATAATGATAATTGATAGTAGAATAGAATACTGGATAATATAGAAAATCCACTTCAAGGGGGCAACCTCCAAAACTATGCACTAATATTAGAATACTTAACATAATTCCTAAAGACTAACCACTACCTCTTATATATAGTCTACTTAGCCAAGGTTATTCCATAAGTTTATCTAAATAAAAACATAGAGAAATGTAACAAGTAAATAAAAGAGGTATGTAAGCCACAAGTTAGCCACACATATCCCTAGACACACTAATAATTAAGGGCATAACAAGCCCCTCCCCTTCAAAATAATGTTGTCCTCAACATTGTAACAACTCTAGATGCTGCTACATAAATGCTTCATCCTCCTAAGTGGCATCTTCACATGGTGGATTCTTCCATTTGATCAGGTACTCTATAATTGCTCTAAAATGTAGCTACTTGGTGTGCCTTTGAAGGATTGCCTCAGGATCAAGAATAATTCTACATTCCTCATCTAACTATGGTAATTCTATTTGAATGGCAAGTCTGTGTCCAATGACTTTCTTCAGGCATGATACATGAAATACTAGGTGTTTGCGAGTGGATGAAGGAAATTCTAACTTGTAGGCCACATTGCCAAATTTTTACAAGATCTGATAAGGCCCATAATACTTAAAGGATATATTGTTATCCTTTTTTGTTGATTTAATGACATCTATTTGTATGGTTTTAAGCAAACAAAGACCTAATCACCAATTTTAAAATTTCTCTCACTTCTATGTTGATCCGCCTATCGCTTCATACAATTCTGGGCCATAGCTAATTTTTTATGCAAACTTACAAGGACCTCCTATTGATGGTGAATATGTTCTTCAACTGCACGAACCTTAGGATAGACCTTCAAGGTTGAAGTGATAGATAGATGGTGGTATCCATATAGAGCCAAAAGATGAGACATTTTGGAAGAACTATGAATAGAAGTATTATACCACCATTTAGCAAATGGTAGCCACTGAACCCATTTATCCTATTTATTAGAAATAAAATAATGGAGATATCCTTCTAGATATTTGATGACTGCCTTAGTTTGTCCATCAGATTGAGGATGATAATATGAACTATGAGCCAATTGGGTGCCCAAACATGTAAATAAATTAGTCCAAAAATTACTAGTAAAAATGGGATCTCTATCACTGCTAATGATCTTAGGGGTCCATTGAAATTTTTGAACTATATTGATAAAAGAAATAGCTATTATAATAGTAACAAATGGTTGGGATAATGAAAAAAATGAGCATATTTACTGGGACGATCTACAATAACCATAATAACACTTTGACCCTTAGATATTGGTAACCCTGTAATGAAATCCATAGATACTTCTTCCCAATGCTGGCTAGGGATAGATAAAGGATATAAAAGACTTGGGGTTTTGATGGTTTTGCCTTTTTTTGTTGATAGATCATACATTTAGCCACATATTTCTGGACATCCCCCCTTAGACCTTCCCAAAAAAAATCTTGCTTGATTCCGTGATAGGTTTTCAAAAATATTGAACGACCCCCAATTGGAGTTGCATGAAGTTCTTTAAGTATTTTTTATTTAATAAGAAAATTATTACATAGGTACAATCTATCTTTATACCATAATGCATTACCTTTCCATGTGAATTTTTCAAATCCACCTAAACCTTGCTAAAGATTTTAAATCAAATCATGGGTAGTAAAATCATGTTCCCATTATAATCATGCTTCCTCTAGCTAGTCTACCTGTAAAATAGTTATGGCACATAGCAATGCCTCAACTAATTCATCTTTTTTCAGATAGTGCATCTACCACCACATTATCCTTGCCTTTTTTGTAGACTATTTCAAAATCATAGCTTAACATCTTAGTTACCCATTTTTATTGTTCTTCATATGAGAACCTTTATTCTCAAAAATATTTGAGACTATCATGATTAGTATTTACCTAAAATTGATGACCCATCAAATAAGGTCTCCATTTTTTTGACTGCATGTAAAATTTCAATCATTTCCTTTTCATAGATGGGCTTGTGCTAATTTTTACCCTTTAGTTGATGACTTTGAAATGAAAGTGGTCTACCTTATTGCATGAGTACAACACCCATATCATACCCAGATGCATCACATTTAACCACAAAATTTTTAGAAAAATTAGGAGTGGCTAATATTGGAGTAGTGCACATAGCCAATTTTAATTGTTCAAGTGCTCGGGTAGCTACATTAGTCCACTGAAAGGAATCTTTATTTAATAAAGAGGTGAGTGGGGCTACAATACTACCATAATTTTTGAGAAACTTGCGATAGTAACTAGTAAGCCCCCAAAATCCCTAGAGTTGCTTGAGTGTCTTAGGAATTGGCTAGTCCACCATTGCTGGGAATTTTTTAGAATCCACTTTCACTCCTTCATAAGACACCAAATGACCCAAATATTTAACCTCACTAGCCCCAAAAGTAAATTTGTAAGGTTTGGAACATAATTGATTTTGCTCCAAAATGGAGAGTACCTATTTTACATATTACAAATGGTCTTCCCAATTTTTACTATAAATGAGGATATCATCAAAAAATAATAGAACAAATTTCCTCCAAAATAGATTAAAAATAGTATTCATCAAACTCTAAAAAGTAGATGGTGCATTTTTTATACCAAAAGGCACAACCAAAAACTCATAATGGCCCTCATGAGTCTTGAAAGTGGTTTTGGGTATGTCTTCATCACAGATCTAGATTTGATGATACCTAGAATGTAGATATAACTTAGAAAAATAAAGAGCACCATTCAATTCATATAGCAAATCATCAATGATAGGAATTGAAAACTTATCTTTGATAGTGTACTTATCAAGTTCTCTATAGTTAGGGCACATCCTCCAGGTGTCATCTTTCTTTCGTGCCATGACAACTAGTGAATATTATTTGCTTTAGCTATGGAAATCTCTTGTATCATTTTTTCAATTTCACTTTTTTGGGCATAGGGATACCTATATGGCCTGATGTTGGGTGGTGTACTACTAGGAATAAGTGTGATAACATGATCATGCATGTGGCTAGGTGGAAGTCCTTTTTGCATGTCTCCAAAAATAATAGAATGAACATCAATTATTTTTTACAAATCAAGAGGTGCAGATGGCTGAGTTGGTTGTACTTCCATAAAAAACAAGTGAGCTATAAATCCATTAGCACTCTTATGAAGAATCTTTGTCATTTGATAGGAGTTAATAAGTTGTGGAGATTTAACCTTTAATCCCCTTAGCTAAAATGTTCTTTTTTTGAGAATGAAAATGAATGGATAATTATTGAAAATTCATCTCAATAGTGCCCAAAGTGGTGAGCCACTGGAATCCCAAAAAATATCAGATCTATCCATGAGAATATCAAACACAGGAGAATCCAATAAGTAGTCTCCCATGTAAAAATTAATACTATGACATTTTCTTGAATAACTGACAGTACCACCATCTTCAATCATAACCTAAAATTCTAGAGTTGGAAAAATAAAATAGTTCAAACAAGTAGCCAACTTACTATGAATGAATTTATGTATGCTCCTAGAATCAATCAATATAATGACCCTCTATTTCTTAAAGAAACCCATCACCGTAAGAGTTTGGGGAGTACTAATACCTGAAAGGGCATGACAAGAAATAGTAGGCTGAGAATCTTCAGATTCCTCCTTAAGAACCTCTGTATCCTCATCATGTACTTTTGCATCATCTTCATTGTCATTGGCACCTTCAATGTAGAACAACTTATTTTCAACACAATGATGGTCTTTTCTCCATTTTATTTCACAACCATAACATAACCCTTTGGCTTGCTTTCCCTTAATTTGTCATTAAGCTAATTTGGTGGGCTGTGGAAATGATGGTGTGCAAAAGTTGTGATCATGACTAGTAGTGAAAGTTTTCCTTTTGACCATATATTTTTATTTTATCATTCATGCCTTAGGGATAGATTCTACTACAAATGTTGGGTTAAACATTCAAACCTTGAATTGGATGCTATATTTGAGGTCACCCAAAAATAGATTAGTCAAATTTTTCTCAGTGATATTTTCCACTTGTAAAGAGAGATTTTGAAATTAATGAATATAATCCTTCATAATTCATGTTTTCCACAGCTTGGCTAATTGGCTAAAATAGTTCTCAGACAAATTATTTTGATAATGAGCTAACAACTCCTCAGTGAAAATAGTCTAGGTAATAGGAATACCATTCATTTTCTTTTGAGAATATAACCAATGATACCAAATGAATTACTCAGGTTCTAGATATAGGGATTCCACTATCACCCTCTAAGAACTAGGGGTTTGATGTAGCCCAAATAAATTCTCAATATGGGTAATCCAAGCAAGAGGATCCTTACCATCAAACTTATGCATATCCACTTTTGGCAACATCAGTTTCATACTAGCATGGGAGTTGCTGAGAGGAGGATTTGAATGCTGAAGTGGAGGGTTGTTAGGCTAAAACTAAGATGTAAGGGTATCCAATTGCATAGTGATATGTTATAATTCATTGTGAACCCCATTAATTTCTCTATGCATCCCTAAAATATCATCTTGGATTGAAATAAAGTCATCATGCCTCACCAAGTTATATATATCCTCTTGAAGCTAAGAAATCACTAGATCTAAAGTTCCATAATCTATGTCATCAGTAGGAGTCTTAGGTGTTTCTTTCCCCCCTTTTCTTGCTTGAGTACCTGGGCCTGTCGTAGACCAACCCTAGGAGGGTTTTAACCCCAAAAAAAAGTGTACCAAGAAATGGTACTATTGTGATCACCTTGTCAAGATGAATCCAATGACTACCTTTGCACACTAGGGTAAAAATTTTAGTACCCAAAAAGTGTATCGATAAAATATACCATTGTGATCATCTCATCTAGATGAATCCAATGATGGTAATTATGCAAGAGGTAATTTTTTTCCCAGACTTTCTTTTAATTATTTTTTTTCAAAAAAGTGTTTCAAGTAATATTATACTGATAGAAAAAATTAATTCTTCCCAGATTGTAAGTTATGTTAATTTTGCTCTCACCACTCCCAAAAGCCACACATCACTAGATCCAAGAAGAAAGTCATATGAAACTTATCCAAATCGATGTTGTGATACCACTTGTAATGACATTACTTAGATATTCACACAAAATGATTTTATATTACACATAATAAGAAAATATGAGATATCACACAATGATAATTGATATTAGAATAGAATACTAGATAATATAGCAAAGCCACTTCAAGGGGGAAACCTCCACAACTATACACTAATAGCACAATACTTAACATAATGCATAAATACTAACCACTACCTCATATATATAGTCTACTTAGCCATGATTATTTCATAGACTAATGTAACTAAGAACATAGAGAAATGGAACAAGTAAATAAAATAAGTATGTAAACCACAAGTCGGCCACACATATCCCTAGACACACCAATGGTTAAGGGCATAACACTTAGTGATGATTCATAAATGTTAAACATCCAACCCCTAAACTAATTCCACAAATCATGAGTTCATGACCCTCCTCAACTACCCATAGATACTTTATCTCTCATACATCTCATCTGTATATGTATGATCAATTGAATATGGCCTCTTGAGCTTTTGATTGCATTATGAGTAGGCATGAGAGAGGTTTATGCCAAAAATGGCCATTTTGAGATATTTATCTACAACCTTATGGTTCTTGTAGATTCTCCACTCTCCCCTAAAGGTCATCAAATATATTTGATGGATCATGTGGTCATGGAAGTGAAGTTAGGCATCTTGAGTATCTAGGCCTAATAGGCATAACTGTGTTTCATTGCCTATGACCACTGGTTTGCAGTGACTATAAGTGTTTAATCACATTTTTTCATATCTAAATCAAATTTTAATATCATTTCACAATGTTTCAAGACTTATTCATTTCATTCCCTTCTTATTCATATGACATGCCTACATTTATCTTACTCCTGGAGTGCCCTCTATCCAAGATAAAATAGAGGGAATATCCCCTATTTACTTGGACAAATTGAGACTATGAAAGGCTAGATTAGGTCTTGAAGATGCTCTGTATGAAATCAAGACCCTCAAAACATCAAATTCTTCAAGATAGGTTTATAGGATTGATGATTGTGTACAAACTTTATTAAGTATGAGGTTAAAGCCTATTTGTTTAACCATTCTTACCCTATTTCCTTGATCATGAAGATCACATGGGAATATATTATCATCACTATAGGAGTTATTATTTACATGATCATTCACTTTATCTATTCCATCTTTTCCAAACCCACATTATCCATTTTCTAGGTTGGTTTATTACTTTAGTCAATCTATAGATGTCACCTTAGGAGAAGTTATGAGACCCTTGTATGTGCTCATTTATGTTTGAGTACTAAAAAAAATTCTATTTATTCTATCGGAGATCATTAGGTGATTTATAAATTGAATGAACATCTATGTCTATAGATCACACTTATTGTCTCTCACTATAAACACTTTGTGGGTCTACAGTCAAACTATAGATGCTTCATTTAGGGAATCATGGGATTCTTTTAGGTGATGATGTGTGTATTAACATTGGAATTAAACCTCTTTGATCATTATTAAGGTCACTAAGACCATTACATACCTATATGAGCTTATCTCATGCCTAGAGACCATAGTCTCACTCACAACTATAGGTCACTACAAGTGGTGTTGATTTTAGTCACCTTACCACTATGTTTTACTGAGTGTTTCATGTCAAAACTTGTCTGAGTTAGAAACCTCTTAAATATCATTCTCTTATTTGATACATGTTTATGAAAAGTCTAGGTGTTTGGTCTATGATTTAAAATTAGTGGTCCATATAACTCCTAACATCACTCCTACTCCCATATCAATAACTTCCTTCCAAGTGGAACAATAATATATGAAATAATCAATGAATACATGAATTATTTTTCAATAAGTAGACAATTATTTATATTTTATTCAAATAAAGTTCTTGACACCATTGGGTCGGGGGGTGTAGTCAGTTGGTCGGGTACTTCCATTGTGGCTCTGCCCATCAGTGTTCAAGTGCCCCACCAACCCCGTGGTACCGGTATTAGTCGTGTCTAGCTAGTGGTGCTGGTCACATTAAAAATTTTACCCAGCTTTCAATAAAGTGAAAAAGTTCTTGACACCATTGCATGATAGTTTATGTTTAACACTTAATATTTGAATGTACTTTAAAGTTTAAATTGTTTATGATAAATTCATAATTGAAAAAAAAAATTGGGGAGAATATCATAGTAACCAAAAAATTCTTGAGGTAAAATTCATTTTTTAATGGTATTTGTTTATCAATAAATCATGATTAATAAAGAAAACTTAAAACCTTGTTACAAAAAAATGTTGGTAAATTAATAGAAACTATTTTTCTTTAAATTTAAAGTATATTTAAAAATATTATTTGAGAATTAAACTAAATGTGAATGAAAACATCAAATTAAGAATTAATATTAACATTAGATAGCAATGTAAATTAAATAATTCTCACAAAATATATTTAATATAAACACTGTAAACTCATTTTCATTTATTCCCTAGTTCAACATTTTTCATAGTAAATTTAGATCTTTCAAAAACAATCTTACATCATCTACATCCCCAATCAAGATTAGTTGTGTAAAAAATGTCATCATAAGCCATTTTCCCTATGAAAACTCCTTTTCAGCTAAAATCTTCATTGGAATGATATTTTTTTTGAGGTATACCTTTATTTAGTGGGTTGATTGTAATAATTCTTACATAATAAAAAATAATTCTAAGTTCCTTCCAAATGATGTCCAATTTCTTAATAAATATTCTCACATATTTTTCCAATGCTTAAACCCCTAAAAAAACAAAGTATAGGCATCCACTTTAACATTTATTAATATTTTTGTCATAATTTTTTATATGTTGACATATGTATCATGCATAGACCAAAATGATAATTGAAACTATGAGGACACAATCATTAAAAAGTAGGTCAAATGACCTCTTGGCTATGTATGCTTGTTATTAACTTAGAATATAGTGTTATTATTTTTTAAACTTTTTTTGAATTAACAATCCTTATAAGTCAAGAACAAGTAAATGTTTTTTGGAAGCACTATTGATAATAAATTTTTTTAGATTTAGATTTACATTTAATTTTATTTATGAATGTTATTATTGTAATATTTTAGTTAATGTCTTACCTATCTTCATAGGAATTTTCACAGATTGTACATCATCTCCAGTCAAATCTACACAAGAATTTAAAGTTATAATTATTTAATGCTTGAAAAACATAATCAAACCAAATGTATTGGGACTTAGTCATGAAGTTTTTAATAATTTATTATTAATTTAAGTAATAATTAATACCTATTTTCTAGCCAAGTTTGAAAATTATTGGTATATCCTTTGATGTAGTGGATGTCTTTACCATAGCCAATTTCATGTTCTAGTGAAGTTCATCTTGTAAGTTACATGTGACATATAGCTATTTACTTGTCTTACCTTGAGCTAAAGTTGAGTCTTCATTTAATTCATCATATAATTTCCTCATTATGTGTAATGACTTAACAAATTATAATAACATGAAACACACAAATTTTGAACAAGAATTCAAAATTATTTAGAATGGGTGGTCATCCATAACTTATCAAATGCATCGAGAAGTCTAATATGTAACATCGGGGGATGTAAACTCTTAGAAATAGCTTAATTTTATAGATAATTCAATATCAGTAGTATATTACACATTATTGACTTCAACTATGAAAATAATTTGGTGTAACTTCATAAATTTTATGATATAAATTATTATCAAACCATATATGTACCTAGGGGTGTCATCAGATATTTTTAGTATTGTTTAAGCATCATCTCTTGCTTTGGATTTTCCACTATGCATATCAATGAAGTCATCTTTAAAGCTTTAGTAACTTATATCACATTTATGCATCCATTCTCAATTGGGGGACATACATTCTCAACAATAGCTTAATGTTTTAGATAATTTAGTATTAGTAGTATATTATGCATTTAAAACTTATGATCCAAAATATTTACTTCAACGTTGAAAATAATTTAGTGTGTAAATATGTAAATTTTATGATATAAATTATTATCAAACCATATATGTACCTAGGGGTGTAATGAGATATTTTTAGTATTGTTTAAGCATCATCTCTTGCTTTGGATTTTACACTATGCATATCAATGAAGTCATCTTTAAAACTAAAACAACTTATATCACATTTATGCATCCATAAATTACTAAAACAAGGCATGAGTATGTGTTGCATATTAATAACACATTCTCCCAAAAAATTATAGGTCTCTCATACTTGAAAGGATGCTCTCACAATCTAATCCCAATATCATTTGGCCTCATAATGTCCAAGGGCTTAGTGTGTGACCATTCAAGTGTTATTATCACTACTTCATCAACCCTATATTTTGAGTTATGCACATCATAAATGCTAAATACCACTGATAGTACATCAAACCCACCTTCCTTATCCAAATTCTTATAAAATAATTTGGAAACAATTTCATTATTTTCTTTAGCCTTTTCCATGTAGATGCGTATAAAATTATGTAACAAGTAATCTTTGAGCACTAGAATAAGAAATATGAACACACAAGTCATTACACTAGACCCAGTACAAGAGAGTATATCTATAATTTCACTTTGTGTGACATCAATTATAACATTTAAAAAATAAATAATAACCACCACTGGACTAAGAGGAAGATAGTGTTCTAGTGTTCATAATGTTCTTTCCAATATAAAAGGAAAAACACACCAACATGTGAACTTTTAAGTATCTTCCTCCCTTGGAAGAGATTTTTTTTGTAACTAATGATACATACATTCCTAGGAGGGTGATGAAATCCTTTGATATCTTTTTATTATCTTCTATTATTATTTGGATCCCTTACCCTATTTTATTCTTTTATTGTTCTCTTTGCATTTATGAATTGCTGATAGAGTTAAACAAAATGAGTTTCATGTATGCAAATAATTTATATCATATTTGATGCATCACACCCCAAAATAGATACTTCCTCAAGAACCTTGAATTCAAATAGTTTATAATTTTCACCCTTGAGATTTAGGTCACCTTCACTCTTTAGCAATAGGCTCTTATAATTTTTGCCTTCATACCAGGGTCAATAGTCACCTTCAAATAAACACTCCCACTCATAAATTTGTGTATGAGTACATCCAATTCTTTAACAAACATACCCAATGTGCATTTTAATAAACCCACTCTAATTTTTTTTAATGAATTTGGCTTGAAATTTGGGTCATTGTCTTTCTTAGAGTTATAATCTAGCCCACCATTTATGTAGATATGAAAAACTAGAACCCAATTTTCCCATATGTCATCAGGAAGAATGAGAAATGAAATTCTATCATTAAAATGTCAATTTTTTTATTTTGTAAGAATATTCATAATCTCTTCTTCAAATTCCTATATACAAAAATAAAAGCAAAATACATTAATCAGACATATAGAGAAGTGAAATGAATATTTTTTTGTTTGATTTTATTAATTAGCTAAATTAATTTCAATATTAAAAGTACCTTCTAGCTAGTTATATTTTTTTTGCTTGAAATTGGATGTTGTGATATTTTTTTTCATCATCCAAAATGCCCTAGATTTGTACAACTAGTCAATAAAGTGTGTTAGAAACCATGTTTTGTTGGACAAATTTTGTTTTTTTGTATATACTGATTACTTGCTCTTTTTTAGCTTTGGTAGAAAGAATAAGAGCTAAATTTTGTTTTAATTTGTCATGAAAAGATGAAAACCTATGGTTTTTAGAATCATTTTCATATTTTTGATGGTATGTTGTCCATCGATGATGTAGAAGTTAGTCTTTATATCCTTCAATTCATATTCAAGCACAATGTCCAAAATATCACTAATTATTTATCTGATGGGAATCAATATTACCTCCCACTAAAGAGGCACAAGATTACACAACATTGAACTAACTATTCTATCAAAACTGGTTAAATTAAGGGATCGATACTTATATTTAAGATGAGCTTAGTGGTAGCATTCAAATCCAATATTAAACAAAATTTCATCGAATAGGAAAAGTTGAATATATTGAGATGTTAAAGCTTCATTTTTCTTAAATTTCATTTTACCTTGATTCAATAGAGTTTTATCCCTTGTAGATAACCTTAGCTCTTGGAAATGTGATACTATAGTTTTTTTATAGCTTCACCAATAGTTTCCTCATATATGTAAACATTTTTTAATGAAAATTTATCTTCTCTAATTATTTATCAATATTTAAGTAGTGCATGATAGATGAAATGAATGCATATTGATAAACCCTTCTGAATGGTAGTTTAATTCCATTACAAATATTTTCACTAATTTCCACTCCAATGAGGTCTCCATCTATTTATGGTTCACTTTTCCAATCCTAAGAAAAGGAATAATCTTTCTGATGTTTTACCAAATGAACCATACCATTTTTCATATATAATAGAACTTCTAATTCCACTTGATTAATTTGGCATAATCAGTCATTGTTGTTTATGAGCTCCACCTAAACCCTTATTAAATTATTTTAAATACATTTAGTAAATATCACTATCCCAACCACTTGATGTTCCCCTGATAGGGAATGAAACAACTAGAGGTCATTGTGAATGTTAGTTGGAGAGTAAATTTCTACAAACCACTCCTCATCTCTTTTTTCCCACTCCAATACACCTTCAATAACTATAATATATGGTAGGGAACACTACCCACAACTACCATTATAATTCATATTGTAAAAATTTAGTCATAATTTTTCGTTTTAAAAATATCATGATGACATTTGAAATCTAACATGTTTTTAAATAATGTAAAAATAAATTATTTGCATACATTAATCACCAGATCATAATTTTTTTGAATGGATGGTTGTTACCTAGAATTGTAAAGTCTTGACATAAGATTGATATAATAACATAAAAATCCATTATTATTGGCCACTTATTTATAATAATCTTATAGACTTGTGTATAATGGGCACACACCTATTCTGAATTAAGTCTATACGAATAATATGAACATCAAAGGACTAGACTCATAATATCTTGTGTAGAGAACACAAGTTAAGAATACATGGTATGTTTATTATAATATTTTTGTGGAATATTTCTCATTATTTCCATGACAAAGTGGTGATTATTAGTGCATGTGCCTAGCTAGAATGAGTGTCTAGCTATTTTAACTAATATTGATGATTTATCTATTTTTTATAAAAAGTTAATATGTGTTTGCTAATAACATTATAATTGTTTATAAATAACCCATAACATTTATTTTTTTATGATGTGATACATCACTATAATTTATAATAATTCAACTTGGAATGATTTAAACATCAATTGGATCATAGAGCACCCTTAGTTTATGCCTTATCTTTCTCTCTTTTTTATCATACTCTAATTAGTAGCTTTATTCACATATCGAATATTTATGTTTATTATTGTGAGGGTTTATTACCAATTGATCCATTTCATGGGTTATTAGTTGTCCTACTATTACTTTGTCTCCCATTTTTATAAGCATACATCCATCAATCCTATGACTAAGTCATATCTTGAGTTGTGCAACTTTGACATTACACGTTTGAGTCATGTATTAAGCCACTCAACCCTGTCAATAATAGAATTTTTAGTATTTATCATTGATTATAAAGGTAAATGGTTATATATGAAATATCATTTAAAACATATGATAGATTAGATGATATTCCATCTATCTATTTTACTAAGTCTAAATGTAATGATATAATCCAATGTTTACATCATTTATGTATGTCACTTTGATCTGTGTAGCTCTATAGGATGCCCCAAGGTATAGGGTATGCCATGATAAATACAAGTGTTTAGACTTAAACATTTAAATAAATAAGAGAGAAAGAAAATGGATAAAAAAATACCCTTAAGTTGAAATATGGTAAATCAGGGCTTGAGGGATAAAAAATGTAAAACTGAGGATAGTAGTGTCTGATCTTATAAATATTACCAAGAAAAGTAAGTACAAATGGAAGAGTCTAGAACAATAATATGACATCTGATGTTATATGCTTAATATCAACTATTAGGTTGAATGGATACAACTCCCTAGATAGATACATGGATGATGCCAAGTGAATAAGTAATCACATCATACCAAATAAAAACATAAGCCACTATGTGGGTCATTAATAAACCAAATGAAATAAATACAAAAGGGAAAGTAGAGCACATAGTAACATTAATGTCACATAATGAGTCATCAAAACTAACATTATGGATAAAACAAGTCCAACCAATAAGAAAAGGTTAGGTCAACAAGTTGGCCAATTTATGATCACCAAAAAAAATGCTCACAAACTTTGTCACTACCCATAACCATGGGAAAATATACAAAAATAGATCCAACCTCCCTTCCATTTCTCCAAGATTTCTAAACACCAAAACTCTTTGAAATCTCTACTAGCTACATTTGAGATTGGGAGAGCTATAATATAATATAGTGAAGGAAAAAATGGATTCCCCAATCCTTATGGACAAAAGAACACTCAACTTCCTAAAATCAAATAATGTCCCACTAAAAACTATGGCACTAAATCTAGAGGAATCATTTTCCAAGCTGAATTATAAGGTTTCTCACCAAGGATACATTCAAACACATCTGACAAAAATTGACCATACTAGAATGGAGGTAGACCATGTAAAACTCATACATTATATACTAGAACAAAATATATGGGATTAGAACCTTGAAGAAAAATTGGTTCCATAAATTAAGCTTGATATCTAGGAAAGATTTCCCTACTTCATGATATAAGATACTATAGTCAAAATTTTACTCAGTCAGATGCACAATGGTATTTTATTCCTTGACTAGTCTCATGTCATCACCACCCAAGACATTGAAAGAGTAAAGGGGCTAATAAATGAAGGAAATAATATTATGAAGTAAGAAAATAAGGGTTTGGTAAAAATAGTAGTAACCACTATTTTTCTAAACATTATTAAATGAAAATGCAACATTGAAATAATAATCATTCCCAATGCTACCTATACATACACAGTCAAAGTAGTAGCATAAAAAATATACTTTCCCAATAAGAAAGATGTCATGGTCCCTAGGAGTGAAATGGCAGTATTCTATATGATCTCAAAGAAGATAAAATTCAACCTCTATCAAGTCCTATTAGATAACTTAAATTCCAAAATTTAGAAGATCAAGATAAGTAAGCATAATTTATGCTATGGATCTATGTTACTTTACCTAATTATGTACTACACAAACACCCTCCTAGGTAAAATCAGAAAAATAAAATACGATAAAATAATGACCATAGGAGAACAAGTAAAAAATCATTTGGAGACTATGGCCATAAAATAATATTTTTTTATTGTGATAAGGTGGGGAAATAATTTAAAATAAACCTTGAGTTTCCCCATAAATAGTAGATAAATACCATATCGAGTTTTACTCTATTGTCACCATTACATACGTCTATATATCCCCATATGATAGATGTACCAAAATAATTATCCATTAAAGTATGAATTGTTAGATAATGAAATAAAACAACTTGTTCCCACCATTTGGTCCTTTCCATGAGTATTGGGGAAGTCCAGTCGAACTAACACATAATCCACTATGGAAAAGTTAGTACCTAAATTACTAGGAGTATCATCCAATGATGAAGTAGAAAAAGAGGATGAAGACATAGATGAATCCATGTAAAAAATAATATCACCACAAGAAATAAACAAAAAGAAGAGAAAATGAGTTTAGTTTCAATCCATACAACAAATAATAATATTGGTGCATGTACAAGTAAGTAAGAAGTGAAAGCTAGCCCAATCAATTGGAACATATGGTTGATCCATGGATGGCAAGTTTATTCAAATAATAAAACCAAGAACACATCCCCCACCACGAAAAAATGATATTCCACTAAAAAATAAACAAAAACAAGAGAGCACAAGGAATAAATACATCTCCACATATTCAGATCCAAGTTTTGAGAAACCCCCCATCAATGCCTCTAACACATCATCAGACACAAAGAGAAAAAATGAACAAATATAGACAAAGATACATATAATTTTTTGGATAAATACCAAAAATAATCCATTAAGTCTTATCCAAGGTAAAGGCTAAACAAAGGGAAAAGGAAAAGAAAGACAAAGAAGAGGCCATGACAAAAAATAAAGTTGAATCTAAAAAGAAGGCTTGAAAATATGTTGTGGATAAATAGATATCAGTCAAGGCATTAATGAAAATGAAAAAGAATAAGAGGAAAAATAAGAAAGAATAAAGAACAAAATGAGAAAGAGGAAAAAGAGATAGAAGAGAAAGAGAAAAATAAAAATAAAAAGAAGAAAAACTAGAAAAAGAGAAACAACAAAAACTAGAGGAAGAACATTAAAAAAAGGTGGAAGATGATACAAACCTCTTAGCTGAAGAAAATTAAAAAAAAAGGTGGCAAAGGATTCTACCCTCCAAGTTGAATAATTAAAAAAGAAGCAAGTGGAAAAAGAATCTATCGAAAAAGTATAAGAAGAAAAGAAGAAAAATGTAGCTGAGGATGTCACCAAAAATACCGGTGACACATAAAAATGATCCATAATAGAAGCTAGGACAAACATACCTATCCAAACACCAAAATTACTATTTTTCTTGAGTATCCTATTTCCTCTCCACCGTCTACTTTCACTCAAAAATTTACCATGACTTTATCCACCCTCACTACAAATGCCCAAGATTCCCTCTCCCAAATTAAAACAAATTTAGCCCAATGTTAGAAATTTAACACCATCCATTTATTTTCCATCCTTACTAAAATAATGCCACAAGGAACTAATATCAAGGTAAATAAATTAACCTATATTAAAAAGAAGCATTTAGAAAACATATTTTAAGAGGGTACATAGTATGATTAGATGCTAAGATGCAAAATCTTAGAGGAAATACTATAGGATGAAATATAAGATATTACAAAATCAAGGCCACACTTTGAAGCAAATCAAAAGTTGTCAATCACTCAAACATTCACTAAAAATTTGAAATTTTTTATTGAAAATCAATATATCATTGATGAAAAGAGGCAAAACATCAAGGATGGTGTAATAGAAGAGTTAACACTTGAAAATAATACTAATACCTTGGAGGATAACAAATAACATTCCACTATAATCAAACAACATATTGATTTTCTACATAAAGTAATATTATATGCCAGTTCATATTTTAATTTCACTCTTGGGTTTTTAGGGATAAAACTAGAGTAAAATAAGGCCTTAGATAGCCTTGAAGAAGAATTAAACTAAGCCATGGGCCAATATGATATTTCCAAATATCCCATGGGTACAAAGAGAGTGAGACACTTGGTGAAAATTTATGGGAGCAACATCAATAAAGAGCAAAACTAATCATTAAACTCAAAGAATTATGAGAATTGATAAATAATTTCATGGTAAAACTATGTAAGTTCAAAAAATAAATAGATACCTCACTCAATGTTGTGTCATTAGGAATCCTCAAAAGTTATATTTTCATCAAGTTAGTTTTATTCAATTAAGAACACAAAATAAATTAAACATGATTGAGTCTAATACCTTGTGAGCATACAAATATTAGATAATAATGCATAAGATTGAAATTAAAATCATGAAAATCTCCATTATAAATGTTTTTGCATAGGATGTAGCTCGGATGTAATGTTAAATGATCTTTGTCAATGCCAATTATGTCGAGACATCTCCATTGAATCTATGAATTAGTTAAATTTGGTGATGAATTTAAAAAGGTGATACACAAGGGTATTTAATAAATGGTCAATAATTCATTGTATATCTTGAGAATGATAATTGTAATATAATGAGGTCTATTTATAATGATTTAGTATCAATGAACACCCTTCATCTTTAAATCAATATGAATGGTTGAAAATGAGCCCTTAATAGTGCAGATGGATTAACACATTGATCACTGATGTGAGCCCTTCATATTACTCAAGATGAAGGCTAGAGGATGGTCCTTGAACACATCAAAAAAAGGTTTAACATAATCCCTTCATATTTTTTCTAGGATGAAGGGTGGAGGATTTTCCTCATAATATCTTTGTGAGAGTCATTATGGGCCCTTCATCTTGTTTTTAATATGAAGGGTAGAAAATCATTCCCAAAAAAGCACATAGATAACCAATGTAGGCAATTCATCTTGTTTCCAAGATGAAGGGTTGAGAATAATCCATAAAATATCTCACAAGATTCATTATGGAGCCTTCATCTTATCTCCAATATGAAGGGTGGAGAACAATCTTTCATATTAATTCACATAGTAATTATCTTGGTTCTCAAAATAATATTCCATAAGATCTCAAGACTATTTCTTAAATAAATATGTTGTTTGGAAGGAAAAGGTGGAATTAATAATTCAAAGGCAATTATAATTCCATTTTCATGGAATTATAATTATAATAATTATTAACTCAATTACCAGTTGCCCCAAAGGTGTAAGTTACATAAAAAAATGTATATGTAAGTGTGTTAAGTGTATGATGTGAGCAAACCCTACTATATGATAATTTATCCTACCTACTCTCCCTTCCACCAAGGAACAATCACCAATGGACCACCTTTTCTCTCAACCAATTACTCCTCTACCACAACATTCACATTATATCATGGGTGATGTCCTCTTATACATCCATGGGGCATGCACTTTGAAAAGATTTCATACTCACTTTAACCATAATGAAAGCAATAAGAAAATTTCATAGCCTCAATTTATTTCCTCCACATCAATACAATTGCATTATTGATCTGATCCACAAATAGGACATCAATTTTTTTTGTAATCTAACAAAAAATAGAAAATAAAATATGAAATTACCTTTGAAGTTGCAAACCCCTTTGTAATGGGTGTAGGGTATGTAGATCAAATAATTAACCTAAATTCAAGGCCTAATGTAGGGCATGTGTTTGATATGAGTCCTTTGGTGTATAATATCACATGAAATACCCTATCATTTCTAGTCATCATCACCTCTTAGCGCACATTGAAATCTTTTACCACGTGCAAGTTCTGTATGGCTTTATTGTAATTTCTATAGGTGTTAATATATTAGAAGCATATATAAACATAATTTACATTATATACTTTAGAACATCAATGTTTTGTCTCCATATCATTGACATTATAGGGCTGATTTGAGTTGCATATTATATGTAGAACCTTCTCATAATCAAATCAATGTCATGCTATCATTGATGACCATTCATGATACCAAACATTAAATCAAAGAATTAGCCATATTACAAGCTGTGAACCCCTTTTAGATGGATGTAAGTCATGTAAATCTAAAAATTTCATTAAATCCACATAATATTCTAAATGCCTAAACATTAGTTCAAATCCCAATAGGAATAAATGCAATCTAAAATGAATTATGGATGAAATTTTTTTCATGAAGGTTTGGAGCATTTACAATTTCAATCTTGATATTGATTATATGTACTGATGTCCACTTCAAATTTTTATCCAAATCCCAAACCTAAACTTCCAAATTACTCTTGGCTACTTATAATTTTTCTAGGACCATTGTAATGAAAATTATTTATCTATTTTAATCACCAAGACAAACTTCATCACCCACAATTGGCCTGACCCCAACATGTTGGCCTATTCAACCAACCAACATAGATCAAAACTAAGGGAGTTGCAGTTTTGACATGGAGATTGGGTAAAAATGCCATCTATTTCTATGAAGAATGTGAGCCATTGTAGACTAAATCACTTCATGGCTATTTAGATCTTGATTATTATATACCCATATATTAATTTACATGAACTTATTTTGACATCCAAATACATTCTTACAAAACATGAAAGTAGTGAAATATTTCAAGGTAAAGTTGGGCAATGATGATGAGAAGCAATGGTAAGTTAGTTGTCATGGATTAGTAGCCATGGGTTTTGAGTGACATAGTTTTATATATTAAAATTTAGTTATTTAATAAATTTATATAATATATATAAATATTATCTTATATAGTATATATAAATATTATATTATATAATATATATTCTAATATAGTTTTAAATTTTTAAACATCAAGATTGGGTAGGTGAACCATACTATATGGAGAATCATAATGGCCCTATAAATATAGGTTAATTCTTGAATGCCACACCATAAACATATGTTGATCTACTCACACAACACCTGCTAAGTTGTGTAAATTGATATCTATTGCAGTCTATTTATGGTTATATTTCTACATTTTTATTATTGTAGTTATCCCATCATCAAGTCATGGCTTTAAATATTTTTGGGTTTTGGTTTGGTTTTTTGTTAAATAGATCAATACAATACAATATTTAATGTGGTGTTAATTATGGAAAATCCATTATACATAGCATATCTTATAAGTATGCATTTTGAGCTTTGTTGTAGAAATTTCTTAAAAAATCATACTTTTGTGTTGATGTAGTAAGTAGTACTAATAAGGCATTAGACTAACTATTTTTAAATATTTTTTAGACTAATACTTATTTTTGATAAGACCAACCATTATCCCATTTAACCCCTAAAATATTTTTACAGTTTTATTTAAAGCATTCAATTCAATAATATATGTGAGACCAAAAAAAGACAATCAAACATAGCTCATTTATGATACTTTCAAGGCTTGAGATGAGCATAGTAGGAGATTCATTTCTTAAATTAGTTATTTTTGGTATTTATCTCATATTTTGTGTTTGCACTTGTGAGATATGATAACAATCTTATAGTTTTATTTATCAATCTATGTTGAGTTTTACAAATTCTTATGATAGTAAATTTTTAGTTAGTATATTATGGATGTGCAATCAATTTTATTACATCTTATTTCATATAATACAATCATTTTTTCTAAAAACAAAAAACATGTAATTTGTAACAGAGATTATAGTTTTTTATGGCAAAGCCATTCCATGATTATAATATATAGCTAGGATTTATATTATTGTTATCCTCTAAAATAAGAACACAAAAATTTATGTAGATAATTTATCAATTAATAATCAAAAGTAACCAAAAGTTCCTTGAATAGTTATTATATCTCATTTACACACCACTCTCATTTTCATTCTACTCTTTAAATTAATATTCATTTTATGTTCTCAAGATGGTTTTACTAAGTCTGGGTACATTAAGTACATCCTCATATCTAATAATTCTATATTAGACTCTATTTAAATCTAAATTGTTGAATTTTTTTAATATCTAGTTAAGAGAACGTAACTTCCTTTACACTTTTATATAAGCTTAAATATAATGTATATTAACCAACTCTCCCTCCCACCTAGGACTGATCACCAATCAACCACCTTTTCTCTCAACTAGTGAGATGAACAAATAGATGTGGCCTCCAGTTTATGATTTCACATAAAATACCCTATCATTTCCCCTCATCATCACCATGTAGCTCACTTCAAAATATTTTACCACTTATAGATTTTGTATGGCATTTTTATAATGATTAGACAATAATATATTTATTATATACGCTAATATTAAAGTTTAGTGATAGTGTGGAGGGAAGGGGTGGATACATTGTGAAAACACAATTTCACATGGCTCTAAACCTATTAAGCAATATGATTTTACATATCTTAGAATCAAAGAAGGATTTCCTATATGTACTACTCAAGCTAATAGGCAGTGGTCCCTTTCTCACACTGAAATGACCTTCATGAGGCCTAAAATAGTTCAAGCTAATTATTTATGCCACCACTATTATTAATCTAGATATCTTTGTTTTTTGGATGGCATATTCTGAATCTATTGTTGTAATATACATTCAACATTAGAGTACTCTTCTGAGCACATATTTATGGAGAAAAAATATGTATCATTTTGTCATGATAAATTTTTATTGGGCATTATTTTTTATTTGGCAGGACCTATTGATGGTGGGTAGCAACACCACTAATATAATAGTAGAATGGGCAATGGAAGAAATATTTCACAATCTATAAATAATGAAATGGGTCCAATAATAAGAGTGGAATAATCTAACATAGATTATCTACCTCATCTCCATGTAGTGGTGAAATAAGTGTTTCAATTGCATCTAGTTTCTCCTATGTTACTCCCTCACAAAATTCTTTGTTCGTGTGAAGTTGACTTCTAAGGACATGATTTCTTAATAATACCATTTGGAAAAGGGATAAGAATATACATGGGGATTCATATGGATGATAATATGGTTCACCTAATTTTGGTTTTGCCATGAAGCCTTTAAAATTGAAGCCAATAGTGCAAGCTATTTATCTAGCTAAAAAATAAGAGTTGCTAAAAATACTCCTAAATCTACATTCTTATGTGGTATACAGACACCAAGTAAACATGTCCACACAACCACCACATGTTGAATTGTTGTTTTGATGAGAAATTTTAGAGTTTCCCCAAGGTAGCCAATAAGGCCAAGAATTTTAACCATGTACACATAATGATCAAGTGTAGGTGTAATGCATTTAGAGTTACTCATGAAATTGAAGTATTTGCATCCTTCATACACTAGTCCTACATAGCTACATGCTAATAAAACATAAGTGAAGATTACATCATAAAGTTTTGTTCTATTTGCTTCATTAATTCAAATAATTTGAGAGATTCATTAAGAAATCCATTTTGTGCACATCCTCATAGCAAAGCATTCTATGAGACCAAATTTATTTCAGATATGTTATCAAATAGTTCTCATGCCTTATATATGCTTCTAAATTTTTCATACATGATTATCAAGGTAGTTCAGACTACCACATCTAAAATTCCAATATCGATTATGCTTTGATGGATGTCCATAACATGTTCCAAAGCTCTTATTTTGGCACACACTAGTAAGATGCAACCAAAGGTTGTGGAGTTTGGCTTACACCTGTCAATTCCATTTATCTAAATTTTTCCAAGGCATTTTCAACCAACCCATTTGGTGTATATATTTCAATCATTTCTATCCTTGAGACCACATGTCTTCAAGGAACTTTTTCAAACAATTTACATGCCTTTATTAAACTTTCACATTTTGTATACATGTCTACCAAGGTAATCACAACTTCATAATCTACAAAAATATGCTTTATATTATGTTTTAATGGATGTCCATACCATGATTTATACTTTGGTGTTGCAAACTTAATAGAATTTGAATTTGATGTTTGTCGATTTTTTTTTGTTAATTATTCTTTTATTTAATATATTATCATTGTCAAAATATTTTTGAAATAATGTTCCATTTCTTAAACTTCTGAATTTGCTAATCATAAGGTTTAATGCAGAAACACAAATATGCCCATCCATTCTATCATTCAACCCATGAAAGAGTTTTGGAGATTTATTTGAGGCATTTAGACAACTTATACTATATTGAAAAAAATTGGGTGGGAAGGTGACCCAATCTCAAACTCCCATAGTTATATTTTTTTCTAAATTAAAATGTTTAATATATTAATAGAGAAAGAGGAATTATAAAACACCCTCATGACGTAACAATTATGAATAAAATATCCTCTTTAGAACTGGTAGGAGATTGTCCCGATTTCTATTGTACACATCTACCTTTCAATTTATGTTAAACCTCTAAATGCCTTGCTATAACATAATTTTTGGAAATCACTTTTACACTCTCATCTAAATGTTGGGACAAAGCTGCAAACAATCTTTAAAATCTAGATTATGTAATGGGTAACCAATTAAAAACTAATTTAAAAATTAAATTTAGAGGAACCCATCCATCTAAGTAAATACATTCATGATTTACCACAATAATTAAATACATCTAATAAATTGATATATTATATCTAAATATTATATGAAATGAGCTATAGTCCACACTTACAGTCACCACAAAATGAGATAAATTCTTAATTCTATTTTTATTTTATAACTCCCTTCTACACTAATATCTCTCATTTTTTAACTCATGAAAACTAAAATTTATCTATTATATACATGATTTCAACACTATGTATGCAAGTATGCTCCACATGTATTTATTAGTTGGGAATGGCCTCCACTAACCACTCAATTAATGAGGTATGGTTGTCCATGCTTCCTACTAAATTTGAATGCCTAGCTATGATGATTTGACTAATAATGATGTCAAAGGCCAATGAAAATATAAAACAAATATATAAAATATGTTTGGATTCCCAGACTATGCTCAATCCACCGATCATTGTCCCATCTATCTATAAAACCACCTTTTCAAGAAATTACCCTTTTAAAATTGCACCCAAATCTAAATGGCATATTTAAAGATTTATCTTATGTGAGACAAATATTTTATGTTGGAACCCAGATATAAACACCTCCAATGTAATTAATTAAATATTAATTTAATTAATATAATGTGGGTAATTTTATTTGAAGAATGATTAATTTAGTTAATCAAAGATTAATTTAATTAATATAATGTGGTGAATTTGATTAGAAGAATGATCTATAGAAGGGAAATTGATTGTATGAATTGATCAGTGAAGGAGAATTAGTGAATTGATCATAGTATAATAATTAACTAGAGAAAATTACCTAAATGATAATTGAACAGATCTAATATGGTGAATTATCCCACCTAGAGATGCCCTAAGGTAAATTCAAACTCATATGTTAGATGAACAAATGAATTCATACCAAAGTGGAAGAATTAATGAATTAATTAGAATAAAATAATTGACTAGAATGATAATTGAACAAATCTAATATGATGAATTATCCCACATAGAGATGCCCCAAGGTGAATCTAAAATAGTATGTTAAATGAAAAAATGAATTCAGACCATTTTATGTATAATTGCAGGAAGTTATTCCATTTTACAATTTTGACACAAAAGTGATAAAATGGAGTATCTAAAATTTAGCCTATTTTAGAAGGCATTATATGATGTATATTAAGAAACATATTCTCAAATAATGAGAATCTAGAAAAGGAGGATAAAAAATTAGATGATGAAATAATGGATGTTGTAATTTTGTCATTCCCAAACCACAAGTGTGGGAGATTGAATAGAAAGACAAGGATATGGTTTGAATGAAATTATTTAGGGATGATTCCCCCTCTATAGGTTATGTGGGAATGAATGACATGGATGGGCTCTCAAAAATGAGAAGAAGAAGCTAGAACAAAAAAGAGCATTAACCCATGGACAACATTATGCCACTTGATCTAATGATTGCATGTTTTGGTTTTTTATGATGATGAAATAATTTGACCCAAGCAAGGAAACATTCCAAAAATAAGATACACACTTTGAATTTCCCTAAATAGTATGAAATTTTTAAGCATGGAATGATAATTTACCCCAAACATGGTGGAATTGATTTGATGAATTGATAGAGTGGTTATGATGTTTATTAGTCATATGATCAAATCAGATAGATGGAGATGTGTGATTGTAACATTGAAATGAATAGACCTTTTTGATATTTGATTTTTAATATTTCACATGAAAGTATCCATCATAATCTAGGAAGGACCATGAGAACATTCATTTGTTAAATTGCATAAAATTTTGAATTCAAAATGTAAATGTATATAACTTAAAACAAGATATGAAAAATAAAGATTTAAATATATAACATAATACACTTAAATAAATTATAATTTAGATAAAAATTTTCACCAATTGAAATCATGATATGAATAATCAAGATAAGTGAAAAACAATGTACTAAATTAAGGCAACTAAGTAACAAACAACATACCAATAAGCAAACAAATAGTCAACACACAAACATACAAGTGAAAGTAAATAAAAATTAAATTAAAAAATGAATGTGTGTGAAAATAAGGTATTACTCTTTCAGACCAAGGATATTACAAAACAATCATGACAAGGGGGAATAGAAGAATAAGTAATGGGTGGCCAAGCTAACTCTAAATACCCCATGTAAGTAGATATTGCCTACATAATCCTATGAAATTCAGGCCAAATTCATTATCCAAAGGATTTCAGATTGAATAAAATTGATGAAAAGTGAATAATATATATTATATAATAAAAATAGGAAGAGGGACTCATAAAATGGTGATAGTGTATAAGGAATAAACTTGCCAAATTTACAAGGGATATGCTCCCAAAATGTTGAGAGCAAGGGATATGGTATGGTTGAGATGACCTCAAGAACTAATTTATACCTAAATATTCTAATTATACCTCAAAACATTATATTTCAATCATAAATTGAGAAAATAAAATGATAAGTATGATTGAAGACAAAAAATGAATAATGTGAGACTTAATGGTTAAACTCATAAAAATGATGAGAGTGTGAAATTAACTTGTAAAATGATGAAAATGTAATATTTAACACATAAAATGGAAAGATTAGAATTAAAATTCACTAAAAAATGAGATCATGGATTAATCAATATGTTTATGAGTGTTTTGAATAATATACCCACAAGATATCACTTGTAAAGGGAAAACTTATTTTAGCATCAAGATGAAATTGAATAGTAAATGGCATGATTGGAATGATTAGATTGGGTAATAATAGATGATAAGTGGATGAGTAATATTTAAATACCATGTCACATAGGAACCAAAATGTCTAGTCATAAAAGTGCCACTAAGATGATATGCCAAGATATTTTCTAAAACAAGTCTTAGAACAACTTCCACATTCTTATTAACACTAAGATAGGAAGGAAAAGTAGACCAGAGTAGGGTGAATAGAAAGATATTTTGGAATAAGGTAATATTATGGGAATGGAATGGATTTAAATGTGGATAATGATGTCCCCAAGTGTCAAGGTAATTGTAGACAAAAAATTATTTACACCTTACATTAAAAACCTGGTTTTCATCATGGTACTTTCCCAAAGTGCCAAAAACATGGTTTTCACTATTATATGAATTATATATATATATATATATATTTGATTTTTTTTTAAATTTTAATTTTTAACATCTCAACTCAATGGAGGGTGACAAGATGCACAATGTTGAATGTTCGATCTACAATCCATACCAATTCTAAATAACTTATCTACTACAATTATGTTGTTTATGTAGATTATATTTATGTTTTTGTGATATTTGTTGTCTATTGATTCTACTTTCTCCAAATGTCTAAACAAGATGTCTTCATATTTTATTTAAAAAAGAATGATACGAGTGAATATATAGATGGATAGGCATTGGATAAATGATGTGATTAGATATTTTAATATTGGTCGTGAATGAATAATGGGATTACCATGGAATCTATAATGGTTGGGTTTGAATGAAAATTGGGACATTCAATCACACAGTATTATTGATTCTAGATTAAACTTGATTTTGGTTATGGTATGACCAACATTGAATTCAATATTATCTTCATCAAGTAATAAGGATATAATTGCTTAAGATATTATCACCTTGAAAAGGTTTTCACCAATCAAGTCTTCTTCATTGTTTTGATTTGGATTTTACAATATCACCTTGAAT
The DNA here is from genome assembly GCA_037957365.1 of Torreya grandis. Lineage (NCBI taxonomy): Eukaryota > Viridiplantae > Streptophyta > Pinopsida > Cupressales > Taxaceae > Torreya > Torreya grandis. Next base: position 4,154,730 of record JARHVA010000479.1, on the reverse strand, counting down.
AAGGTTTCTCTAAGGGATGATGATAATTCATTTTGATTGTCCTTTAGTGCCTTAATCAAGTTTTCACTAAACGATTCTAGTTTTTTTATTTTGATCCTTATCTAACACCTCAAACAAGGTTTCACTAGAATATTTTGAGTTTAGACTTTGATTGTCCCATAGCACATCAAACAAAGTTTCACTAGGAGATTTTTCTTCTAACTAAATTTTATCTTAGATCTCCAAAAATTCTACCATTGAAATGTCACCATGAAATAAGTTTAATAATGTGTGATTATGTTGGTAACAATTGATGTTTGTGTGTGATATAATATTGATATAATGGCTAGGATTGTTAATGGTAAAGGCATGTATAATGTCAATGGAATGGGAAAAGGTGGCACATTATTTACAAATTCTACTAAGAGAACTTGTGTCAATGTTTAAGGAAACATCCTAAAAAACCCTAGAAAGATCACAAATATTTTCAAATTGATCTTCAAGGAGCATGTATACGATGTTGTAACATCTACTAAGCTATGTTGATTATAAAGTTGATGAAGAGTCAAGTGGATCTGATAAATTTGTATAACCAATGTTATAATACCCATTAATGTACTCTAATTTTGAATTTAGTTTTAACTCAAGAGATTTTTAACTTGATGTTGAGATTGGTGTTGATTCTGCTCCTGGTCTTAAATCTGATAGTGGTTCCAATGTTAAATATGATGCAGATATTGATATTGATTTTGATTATGATTGCAAATATGATTTAAAATATGATGATGATTATAAATATGATTATAATGTTGAGTTTGAATCTGTTTTTAATAAGAAAGGTGATCTTGATTTGGATTTAACTATAAAGAGGGATTTTTTAATTACATTATGTACAAGTACCTTTTTCACTATTCTCTTGGAAATGAAAGCTTTGGGATGAGGGAATTTTTGAAAATTAGGGAATTTATAAGATGGGTTAAAAATAGATTGTGGATCAATAATGGGTTCTTTAAATATGATTTCATAGAATATGGGTTTGTCAAAGATAAGTAAATAGTCATAAAGAGTATCTTAAAAATAAGGCTCATTAAATATAGGATGATGGTCAAGGGATGAATCATCAAATATGGGTGATTCAATGAGAATTTCAAAAATAGGTGATTTATCTTGATCTTTAATTGAAAGTGAAACACTCTAATTATGATTGGGAAAATGATATTGGCATATCCCTAGAGAGTGATTCTCAAACTTGGATGCAATTGGATCTTCAGTAGTTGATGGTTCTTTTAGTGATTATGATAGACATAGTTAGATTGAAATAATGGTTTATAATTAAAGGAGAATAGATATAAAATATTAGATTATAAATGGGATTTTAATTAACATTTGGCATGTTTTTTATGTCTCAAAATATGAATGGGCATTGGACAAAGGTGACAAAGTAGTTTCCCTTTTACTAGTATGACTAGGATTAAGTGGGTAAAGAGTAGACGAGGTGTTTAATGGATGTATTTGTGAAATAGTTTTATTACTCCTAATTTGGATATAATCTAGGTTTGTTAGATCAAAATATATAGGTAGTTGAACACCTTTTTTTAATATTCATGAAAAGAGAGCATCCATGTTGTCGAACATGTATTGTTCAAAGGCTTGACTTGGTTTAAATGTCATATAATTAAATACAAATGTAATAGAATATTTATAAAATGATTCTCCCAAGTAATGATATATGCAAGGGGAATTATTGGATTATAATTGGCCCAAAATAGGGTAGAATTGATTAGATGTAATTTGGTTGAGATCAACCCCAATCAGGGCAAACTTGATTAGATGTTATTTAAGCTCAAATTGGACTTTGATGTTAGATTTGATTCAAAAAAGAGAAAGGGTGGATTTCATGAATTTATCATTCCCAACTAATAGGTGAGAAATATTGAATGAAAAGATAAGGTATTGATTTGAAATAGATCTAGAAACATGATTTGAAAAGGAGAAAAGAACATTTTACTCAAGCTAAGTTAACTTTAGAATATATTGACTATTAATAGTTTGATTTAAAATAGATTTGAATAGATGGGACCTGAACTTAGAATATACCTTGATGAAAAATAGGAATATGAATTAGAAATGACTAGATAAAATTTTTGGACTTGAACATATTTGATTTGAACACAAGAAAAGATCATAAAAAGAATATAATTTAGTTGTAGTGATGAAATGGTTTAAACTAGAAACTTGTAAAAATGATCTAAATGGGTCCAAATTAACACAAACAACACAATGTTACCATTTAAGATAATAAAGGTATGTATGCATTGAATAAATTTTACATAGAAGGGAACAATTTTGACTAAGAATATGGATAGAATAATGGTACAATTTCAGACAAGAAAGTTATGAAATGTCTATATTTAAACAATGTTGGATGTGAAAGAGAATAATTTTGACCAAGAACATGGACAAAGTAATGCCTCTTTGTGTAGGTGTACATAAATTATGACAATTTTTTGACATAATAATCAATTAATCAAATAGTCAATTTGAGAACCCTATTTTAGTGATTGATGCGAGATTACTCCACATTCATCATTTTTTTTGATATACTTGCTTGAGAGAGGATAAAATTTAGCATTCATTAAATAAATTATTGCAGTTATTGGTGGTCTTTTAATCCCTCTCAAAAAAATTATATGTAAAAGATATATTTAGGTGTTGTTATTTTTGTACCCTATGCTAATGAATGTTTTATGGCCAAAGAGTCTTCAGCTAAATTTTCATGGGCATTCTAGATGATCCTGATATACCTTGTAGTATTTGGGTGATTTAGAATAATTTTTCAATTAGATGAAATATTTTATGATCCATTCACTAAAGTTTCTAGTCTCTTTGTGATCACTTCAGTGGTAAGGGTCTCAATAAAGTGCTACCGAGATAATCAATAATTGACGACCACCACCTAAGATAGGGTTGACATAGCCTCAAATTTTATACCCCATCAAATAATGGGGTTGGTATAATCCTAAGTAATGAGAACCTAGTCACCACACCCTAAGAATGTATTATGAGACAATGCCACCCCAAACATAGAACCAAAAGAAAAATGGAGGTATTGTCATTCTAATTCATGCACCTCCCATTAAGGGTGAGTAAAGAGCATAATAAGTAAATCTTCAAGATAAAAAAAATTGATTAACTCCAAATTTATGAGTCGCCCTAATGAAGGGGGGAACATACATGTGAAGGAATCACACAAGCACAAAAACTAACATGTGAACAAATTCAAATTAATATAAACAAAAATGAACATGTTTATAGTACCAAATAAAAAGAAGAATTCATTTATAAAACACTAAAATTTGAAGATGAATTCATTAAAAAAACCCATATAAAATGTTTAAAAATAAAATATTTAGAATAAATAACCACATCTTTTTATAACATATAAACAAATAAGGTAACTAGTTTTTCCTGGTGAGTTTTGAGCATGCATAAATCTATAAACAAAATACTTAAAAAAAAGTAAAAATAAAAAGAGAAATAATAATAGTCAATAATTTCATAATAACTCTTAAAATATTTATCTTTTTTAAACTAAATTTTTAGATATTTTTTATAGAACAAATATTCATATCTATGTAAAAACTAAGATTAAAATAGATAACAAGTCTAAAGTTATAAGTATTTTACCAAACATTTTTTAGATAAAAATATAAAATAAAAGGTGGTAGTTAATAATTTGACTATAAATCCTAAAATATACATTATGTTTCCTTAAAATTTTGAGATATTTTTTATATAAAATATATGAAAACCTATGAAAAAACTTAGATTAAAATAGATAACTAATTAAAAGTTATTAATATTTTACCAATCATTTTTAGCCAAAAATAAAATCAAAAATAAAAGGTGGCAGTTGGTAATTTGATCATAACTCTTAAAATATAGATATAATAATATAAATTTTTATAAGATTTTTATAGGATAAATATTCATACCTCTATGAAAAATTAGATTAAAATAAATAATAGATCCAAAGTTATGAATATTTTACCAACCATTTTTTAATTAAAAATAAAATCTAAATTAAAGGTGAAAATTAGTAATTTGACCATAACTCCTAACATAACATTATTTTTAAATTAAAATTTGATAGTTTTTTAGGGGATAAATAATCATCCTTAAAAAATCAGATTAAAATTTGATAACATATCAAAAGTTATGAATATTTTACCATCCATTTCTTAGCAAAAATCAGATTTGTTTTAACTAAAATTTTGTTAAAGAGACTATGAGGTGAGTCCCACCAAGCATGCCATATGTATCATTATGAATATTCACAATATATAATTTCATCAAGTTAGTTTTAGTCAATTAATAACATAAAATAAATGAAAAATGCTTGAGCCTAACACCTTGTGAGCATACAAAGATTGGTTAATAGTGCATAAGATTCAAATCAAAAGCATACAAACTTCCATTAGAAATGTCTTTGAATATTATTCAGCTCAGATGCAACATAAAATGATATTTTTAAATATCAATTGTGTTGAGACATTTCCATTGAAGTTATGGACTAGTTGAATTTGGTGATGAATTCAAAGAGGTGATGGACAAGGAGATTTGAGAAATGGTCATCACTTCATTATATATCTTGAGAATGATTATTACAATGTATTGAGGTATATTTATAATGATTTAATATCAATTAGGACTTTTTATCTTTAAATAAATATGAATGGTTACACATATTTCTCAATAACACACATGGATCAACATATGTATCACTAATGTGAGTCTTTCATCTTGCTCGAGATGAAGGGTGGAGGATTCAACTCATAATAATTTTTGTGAGATTCATTATGGGCCCTTCATCTCATTTTAAAGATGAAAGATGGAGAATAATTCCTAAGAAAACACATGGATAACTAATGTGGGCCCTTCATCTTATTTTTAAGATGAAGAATTGACAATACTCCCTAAAATATCTCACAAGATTCATTTTAGGCCCTTCATCTTGAATAATCTTGCATATTAATACATTTAGTAATTATCTTGGCTCACAAAAGAATATTCCATAGGATCTCAAGATTATTTCTTAAATGAAGATAAAGGAAAAGGAGGAATTAATAATTAAAAGGAAATGTAATTCAATTTTCATAAAATTATAATTGGATGAATGATTAATTTAATTAATATAATGTGGGGAATTTGATTAGAATAATGATTTATAAAAAGATAATTTATTGTATTAATTGATCAGTGAAGGGGAATTAGTGAATTGATTAGAATAGAAGAATTAGCCAGAGAAAATGACTAGAATGATAATTGAGTAGATCTAATACAATTAATTATCACACCTAGAGATACCCCAAGGTGAATTCAAATCCATGTTAGATGAATAGATGAATTCAAACCAGAGTATAAGAATTAGTGAATTGATGAGAGTAAAATAATTGACTAAAGAAAAGACCAGAATGATAATTGAATAGAATATGATGAATTTTCCCACCTAGAGATGCTCCAATTTGAATTTAAAATTGTATGTTAGATGAATAGATTAATTCAGACCATTTTTTGTGCAATTACAAAAAGTCATTTTATTGTGCAATTTTGACATAAAAGTGATAAAAATAGTCTCTACAAATACTGTTATAACTCATCCTACCATTGATGACATCATTGTACTAACTCAAAAAATATATAGTTAGAACAAAAATCCCAATGAGACACCAATTAACTCAAATAATGGAAAGCCTTTGAGACTAAGCTTTTCAAAAAATATTAGAATTTTTTAATGCAAGGCTGAAGTCCTTAACCAGTTTTACAATATTCTTCAAATTTGGCTTGTATCGAGGATGGGACAAAAGTTTAAGTCCAAGAATAATGTTGATGGGTTTATTTATAAAACTCTATAGCAAACCACATATGTCTATGGTTGTACCATGGCATAGGTCCAAACACAAATATTTATTGTGGCATGGTTTGCACCTCATAACATTAGATGGAGCTACATAGAATCAAAGTGATAGACCATTAGAGTATATAATTATATTAAGACTTAGTAGAATAGTTAGATGGAATATCATCAAAACTATCATTTTTTTTACTAATCTATCATATGTAACCATTTGCAGATATTAATAAATAATACTTAAGAGATATTTAATCTTTTTGTGTGTTATGTGAATTCATAGATGATTAGTTGTTTGTTACTAAATTTGTATTACTATATTTGGTATTAATAATGCATTGTAATAAAATGGAGATGATATATTATATCTTGATCTAAATGTAATTGTGCCTAATTTTACAAAAGACATAAATTTCTTTATCAATTAATTTCATTCTACACAAGATATAGATTTTTGGCAGTTGATAGTATTTCAATCTTATGTAGAATGGGCACATACTTATTTTGAACAAGATAAGAATAATGTGGCATATGTTTGGAGGATTTTGTAGTGGAGTACTAGACATAATAGTATACTATAACACTTTTCAAGGGTACCATAACATCAAATATCTAGATATGTTATTCATGATATGATTGATTGTATCTAGTAGCATCCCATGGAGAATTAGCCCTAAAATGTATTTACATGAGGATGATATGTATGTTTGATATTAAATTTTTATTACTATATTTGGTCTTAATAATGCATTGTAATAAAATGGAGATGATATTTTATATCTTGATCAAAATGGGATTGTGCCTACTTTTACATAAGACATTGAGAATTTTATCAATTAATTCCATTTTACACAAGATAAAGATTTTTGGCAATTGATAGTATTAAAATTCTATGTAGAATGGGCACATGTCTATCTTGAGCAAGATAAGAATAAAATGAACATCCATATTCTAACCAATATTTTATAACACAATCTTGGGGGGATTCTTTGATGGACTACTAGGCATAATAATATGATGTATAACCTTGCAATGGTACCATAACATCATTAGATGTTACATGCATATGCACAGGGAAGACATGTGTATAAAGGGAACATGATGTGAGGCAATCTTGTGGGGATTATTCAATGAAGTATTTTATATAATAGTATATCGTATAACCTTGCGATGGTACCAAGACATCATATAACTACATATATCATTTGTGGTATAATCAATTGCACCTAGAAGTATCCCACAGAGAACTAGACATGAAATGTATACACACAAGGATGAGATGTTTTTATTTGATATTAAATTTGTATTATTATATTTGGTATTAAGAATGTATTTTAATAAAATGGAAATGATATTTAATATCTTGATCAGAATGGGTCTATGCCTCATTTTAAATTACATATTAATAATTTTATCAATTAATCTCATTCTGCATAAGATAATGATTTTTGGCAGTTTTTAGTATTCTAATCTTGTATAGTATGGGCATATGCCCATTATAAAAAAGATAAGAATAATATCAACATCCACTTTATAAACAATATTTATAACACAAGTTTGGGAGATTCTTTAGTGGAGTATTAAACATGATAATATAATGCATAAACTTGAAATAAATACTAGGACATCATTAGATATAAAATGTATATGCATGAAGATGGCATGTGTATGAGGACCTAATGACCTAGGGACATCATACATAGTGAAAAGCATCGAGTCTCTAGGTCAGTGAGATCTTTCTATTTGGCATAATCTTGGGGACTAGGTAACCTAGGTGAAGTCATATAAGAAGCTCTTTCTTCATGATTGGGTTAGTAGGATGTCACCACATGGTAATATCTTACTAATATGATACTTTATGGGTAGTTTTATAGTTATATAACCCTCCAAGGTAGTGGGTTAGTATGATTAAGTGATGTGGTGACATCTCGTTACTCTATGATCTTGAGGCTAGTAGGGTAAAACCAATTGGTGATGAAGACCTAGCAAAAAAAATGAGGAAATGACACATAGAAATAACATTGGATGAGTGGATAAAAATGAATATCAATGACCAAATAATAATTCCAAGTCAATAGAAAAGTGAAAGACTTGAAATTAATATCCATCTAGATAGGATAGTATTACATGGACCTTATGATGGTACTGCGACATCATTAGACCTAAAATGTATATGCACAAGGATGACTATTGATAGTATTCCAATTTTGTGTAAAATAGGCACATGCCCATTTTTAAAAAGATAAGAATAATATGAAAATCCAAATTCTAACCAATATTATATAACATAAGCTTTGGAGAGTTCTTTAGTGGAGTACTAGACAATATGGTCCACCTTAAACTTTGCAATTGTACCACAACATCAGATAGCTAAATATATCATTTGTGTTATAATTAATTAGACCTATAATATATATGCATGAGGATGATATTTGTATTTTGATATTAGATTTTTATTATATTTGACATTAATAATGCATTATAATAATGGATATGAAACTGATATATCAAATTGAGCATGATAGACACACACACACACACACACACACACACACACACACACACACACATATATATATATATATATATATATATATATATATACTTGAATTGCTTCAATGGTGTATTAATGAGAATTGAATTATGCATATTTATTTTATAATTTATGGGATCTCATAGATAATTAGACCATAAATGTATACGCACAAGGATAATATGTGTCTATTGATAATAAAATTGTATTATTGTATTTGGTTTTAACAATGAATTGTAATTAAATAGACTTATATAATAGACATATTAAGCATGATAAATAAGATAGGATCAATATTTATATCTATTTTAGAATGGATAGTTTATGTTCATAGTCTTGTTAAAATCTTGTATTATCATCTGGTTAAAATGTATAATGTTCCCATTCTTATGCCTATTATAAACAATCAATTAAGCTCATTCCACATAAGATAGGATCAATACTCTAAGAGTATTATTGTGCAATGGGACACCTATTAAGCCTTTTCTAAAAATGATATAATGAATATTATTATCTTATTCTTACTTAATTATAACACACACAAAAATGGAAATTATGTGTGTGTGTAAAATATTATTTATTTTAATTCTATTTAAATGTTAGATTAATTTTTAGGTTCAAGTGGTTAAATTAATTGTATTAAATTGAAATGTAATTTAAAATAATATCTATACTTCAAATGATTTGACATGTATTGCTCAAATTTATTTTACACCTTACATTTCTTAAATAATAATAACTAATTTTTATAATTGTTATAAAAATAATCTATTCAAAGGAAAATAGTTCTTATCAAATGTTAAAATGTTCCTGCAATTGATGATAAAGATAGATCATTGGTATCACCATTATCTTTAAACTATGGTATTATTCAATAAAAATAAAGCCCACTTTATTTAGAACTTTCAAATAAGGATGGGATTTGAAACATTTTTTCATTAATGGGTTAATGAAGGGTGGGATTTGAAGTGTACTTTATAATATTTCATGTTGTAGTGTTTACCTGAAAGTCCATAAATTGATTTTAATGCTAGAAATATTATACACACATGAAGGGTATGCCTATTTTAATTGCAACACTAGTAAATGTGTCACTTTTACTAAAATATAATGCTTAAATACTAACAATCTTATTCCTTTTTTGAAAAATTAATCAATATATTAAAGGTATGTGTTAAAATAATTTTTATAATTAGTTTATTTTAAAGTCATATCCTTTTTATCAGTGCTAACTATGCTCCTAAATAGATTTATGGATATTTAGAAAAGATTTTATGTCAGTAATACACAAGATATTCAAATATTTAATAGCACATCTCAAATAAGTACATTTGTAAAATCATACTATATTGATAATCCCTTCTACATTGATAATCAGAGCATAAATCAGACACATACCATGATGGATTGCATATTCTTAATAATTTTCAAATTGAGACGTATCTCAAAAAAATTGGCGGGATGTTTTTCAAATTTGAAAATTAACACAACATTTAATACAACATGTATTTTACAAAATTTGCAATTTCCACACTCAAATATTGGGTAGATTTTGTTCATATTTAGATGCATCACAATTTTTTGAGAATTGAAAGAATCAAGTTTATTTCCTTAGTTTATTCTCAGGTAAGTAAGGAAATCATATGATAGATAGAAAGAGAGGTGAATGAGATCATACTATCATTGACACTATATATAGATGGATATAGTCAAGTTTTATAGATACCAACATCCATCTAAGAGCCTATCAACACTAAAAATAGATAGAAAAACTTAGTTTTTAGGGATACTAGTAACCGTATTGAAACCTATCGACAATACATATAGATAGATATAGTTAGGTTTAAAGTATAATGGCATATATTAGAAGCCTACCATAGTACAAACATATAGATATAATCAAGTTTCAAGGATATCAACAACCACCATGGAGCCTATAGACAATACAGAGAGATAGAGATAGTTAGGTTTCATGGATACAAACATCCATCTAAGAGACTAGCAAAATTACATTGAATGACATAGGAATAATATAAAAGTCAAATGACATAGATAGGAAGCAATATAATATCAAATTTTTTTCTTCAGTAATCTATAAAAAAGAAAAAGAAATACAACATTAGGTTCTGTTGGCGTAGAGAGAAAGAACTACAACATCTACTACCAGGTTTTAATACCTTATTCTTTGAAAATGCCATATATCTAAAAAAATATAAATGGAATTCAAATTTTAAATTCAAATGTCAATTGTAATTAGACTCACATAAACATTGGTTTCCTTTTTAGAAGTTAAACTAAGAACAACTTTGACATAAGAAGATAAAAATGATAAATACCTATGTGTAAACTCCTTGTAATCTCCTTGTGTAATCTTACTAAGATGTTTGAAAATGTAGTTTTATGCAAAAATAATAATCATAAACTGAGCCTTTGAGTAATCACCTTGTTAATCCCTTCCTCCCTTTTAGCTTTATTTTCAAAGTCTAGCTTGAGTCTTATCTATTGATAGATGTAGATTTTATGCAAAAATAATTAATATCAGATGTTACTAATTCCTTATGTAATATCTACTAGCTTCACTTTATCTATATGTAATTGTCATACCATAGAAACACTGTTATCAGAAAAGAACTCTTTTTCTACATTGTAACGACTTTTTTCTCCTCTAAAACAAAGAATATAAAATTTTAAAATCATTGTTATGAAATATTATGAAATATCTCCCTCATGATAATTTTAAATTTATTTCAACTTCCAATTCATGTTTATATGTAAAATTATTGTTTTATGGAAAAATATTTATAATTAAAAGAGATTTGATTTTAACAATAACAATTATTCCTCTCTAAATATGCACTAATACCTTATAACAAGTGGTTGATATTTATTACTTCCAAAATCAAAATTTATTAATAAGTAGAGGCCCATACTCTATTGATTTTTAATTGATTAAATTATTTTAACCTATTTATAATGAGCACAATTACCTAAAATGCATAGGTCTTGTAATATATTATGAATTTTAGTGATTAAAAATTCAATTAGATTTGCATGTGTGCAATGGGCATGTGACCATGACTCTACAATATTAAATTAAGACTAATATTAATAAGAGTCTTGTATGCCCTTTGAAAATAAATTATATATTAACTATATTGTGAGCATAGAGAAAAAATTGATCATGTTACGTCCCATTATACTAATATGTTAATAGTATTTTAAGAATATTATTAATTAAGAATTTATTATTTATATCTTATGTAAAATGGGTATGTGCCCATTCCACAAAATCCAAGATTATTGGATCTTTAACTTATAACATTAGATTTACCTTGATAGTGTATAATGAGAACATGCTCAAATATATGGAAAAGATAAGCACATCTACAATTAAAAATCCAATATTCTTATAATGTTTAAGATGTTGGATTCATAATTAAAGATTTGAAAAATATATTTTTCAAAATGGCCATGTAATTCTTCCATGTAAGCCATCAAAATTATTAGCATGGGATTAATTACACCATAGAACCATGTGATGTAATCATGTCATCAGATAGCTACATATACCATTCATATTATAATTTATTGTACCTATTAGCATTCCATGGAGAATTAGACCTAAAATGTATATACGTGAAGATGAGATGTGTCTATTTGATATTATATTTGTATTATTGTATTTGTTATTAACAATACATTATAATAAAATTGATATGGTATTATATATCTTGATAAAGATAGGATTATGCCTAATTTTACACAAGACATTAAGAATTTTATCAATTAATCCCATTTTACATAAGATAAAGATTTTTGGCATTTGATAGTATTCCAATCTTGTGTATAATGGGCACATGCACATTCTAAACAATATAAGAATAATATGAACATCTAGATTCTAACTAATATTCTATAGGAAAATTTTATGTGGATTCTTCAATTGGGTACCATACATAATATTATACTATGGATCCTTATGATGGTACCACAACTTTAGATAGTTACATATGTCATGTTATCACTTTAAATTACACCTTTGATGATGTTCAAGCCTCATCATTTAGGTGATATCATGGAGATACCCCTAGCCTATGGCTGGCTTAAAAAATGAGGTGAATCTCTTGATAGGGTTATCTCCCTTGATGCTTCACCTTGAATCTACAACTAAGACTATTGCTTGCCTGGAAAAGGGATAGAGAGAACTGAAAACAACCTAACTAAAGAGGTGATCCACCAAATTTGTTGACCACTAAAATTTTCAAATGCACATTGAACATAGATCTGACCTATTCATACATTAATCCTAATATACCCCTCTTACATTAGTATTATAATATGAAGGTGGCAGATGATGATTAGGTTAGGAGGGAAAATTTTCAAGAGATATAAAGACATTAATGGAATATTTCCTCACTTAACCTTCATAATACTAATTAAACACTCCATATTACTTAAAAGAGTGAGTTCAAACTACATATAAGTGAGAGAATGAGATAACATATCAAGGAGAACTGAATCGACACTAGACAAGATTAATCATTCATATACAAACACTAAAATATAATCATAAGAGAATGTTAAAACATCTTGTATATTACTTCAATGGATTAAAAAATGAGTAGGTCTTCACCATACTCAAGTGGAGGATTCTTTACAATTTCAAAATCAAACATACATATACAAGAGAATGAGAAGGAAAGAGAAGATGGCCATTAGAGAAGCCCAGGACAAGTGTCATCTCATGATGAATAAAGTTAAAAATAAGAACTCCTACCAAGAAATATTCCTAAAATCCCTCTTTAACATGTGTGAACTTGGTTTGATGATGACAAGATCAAGGTGGAGTAGGAGTTATGTCTTTAATGATGACTCACCCTTGAGCTCTTAAAATTAACCTTTATGATTAATTAAAAAGTGACAAGTTAACTCATTGGAGTCTAAATTCCTATATTTTCCTTGAAAACCTATTTAATATCCGTAACCAATCATCTTTCCACCTTTTTTTTAAAATTTCACTCATAACTCTTACATTTGTTCTCTAGAGAGACCTATTCTTTGTAACCCTTCTTTGACATAAGGATCCTTGGTTTGAATTATCTTCAACACTTCCAAGAAAATTAAAAATATAAAGTACCTTTTATCTTTTCTATCTTCACCCAAAGTTTTAGGGATCAACTCATAATATATACCTATTAACCCAACACCCATCTTTCCCAATTAGGCTTAATTAGGCCTATAATAAGCACATAGTAATAGAGACTATAAAATATTATACTTACTAATAAAAAACCACAAAAATATTTTAGGGTATAATAAATAGGTATATAATACAAAGTTTCATTCATTTATAAGGGTTGGATCTCAATTTATGTGAGATGCAAGTTTCTAGCTCTAGGTTGGTTTTAACATAGACCTAAGTAAGATGAGAGAAAATAAAAAGGAATAGGTAGAGTTTTAATTAAATTTAAATCAAACCAATACCTGTATTATGTCTTCCCAAACTTACTTAAAACCCTCCAATATCTAGTTATGCATTGTCAATCCCAATGAGCTCCCACCAAGAAAAAAAAATAAAATTTTGTGAATGAAAAAGGACTGTATCATAGGCTATCAGTTTATTTTATCCTTTTGATCAACTTAAAAACATATTTATCAATTTAAAATTCATATCATGGATTGCACACACTTTTAAAATTAATTCAAACTCCAATTCCAATTCAAATATTGTAAACTTTCTCCAATTCTTGAAAACATGCTTATAACTCTTTAACAACAATGCATGTCTTCTTTGGGTTTGATGTTTGTTAAGGTCCAATAAAGGGTTATTATTTCAATTATTTTCATTTTTACATCCTAAAAAAACATTATAAACATATCCTTTCTCATGGATTTCAAACTTCACACTTCATTTGCTCTACAAACCTTATCTTTCATGCAAGGTATGTTTCTCCTGATTAAGAATGTGGACTTACAAGTCTACAAAATTATAGTTATACATTCACCTTGATTTAATATATTTATGACATTAAATTTGTTTTATAATACCTATAGTATCATATTTTATCTTTTATATCATTTTTCAAGATCAAAAAATTCTTTCAAACATCTCAAAATGTCTCTATACACCTAGTTTTGTTTGCAAACACTACGCTGATGTTCTTAGGTTTGTGTCTTGAAAGTTCACCAAAAGGATTATATTATGAGTTTTTTCCATTTATATATTCTATTTTATAGTTTAATATCTCTAATTTTAATTAATCCAATGCATATTTTACCTGTACTACTCTCAAAACCTCCATGATGTTTGATCATGTAACTATCTCTTTTATCCATAAAGACTATAGCTACACATTTTGGCCTGCACATGCATTGAATTCATACTTAGGATTACTATAGGATTTTTAAGATTGAATTTTTACTTATTATATTTTAAAATTACCTCTTTTTATAATTATCTAATCATGTTGCCTACTCATTTATACTTGAAATATTGTGAGGGTATTCAAACCAATGTTGTTGATGGACTACCACCTATAATCTTATAATAGAGATATTTATGGATTAAATTCATCAAAATTTTATATGATTATTCAATATATACAAGTCACTAATATATATTTTTTTTAAAAGTTTCTTTTTTTTTCTTAAGGAACAAAGCTTAGAAGCAACATTACTCGTTTTAGATTCAATAAGCTTAAAACCTCCTACCATAAGGTCTTGATAAAAACACCATTTGGATGGATTGGATAACTAATTTTATGGAATAAAACATATAAAAAAAACAAATTGTCTCATATGAATTAAAGCCTCAAAGATTCAATCCAATAACCATTGCTATTATTTTTCTAGGCACCTTTTAATAGCCACCAACATGCAATTGTATCCATAGTTAGCATGCTTTGTTAATCTCTTTGATATTTGAACCTATTGATTATTTTATGAGACATTATGAGGATATAATATTATTTATGAAGTTGATTATAATGTTCTCATTTTAAAACACAACTTCTTCCATGCTCAAGGATGTCATAACTTCAAAAACCCTACCTTCCACCTTCAAAAACAATAAAACACCTGACTTTTTACTACATTGGATGCTCACACATACAACTAGTGGTGGAATATTATGTAATATTAAAATTAATACCTTTAAGGATCTCATAAAATAATTCATTTTCATCCATTAACCTGCAAACTCATTGAGATAAAAAAAAACCTACCTATGGGGTTTTAAGAGGGTTTTCGGCTACTTATTTTGTTAATGATTGTTCATTAATCATAACCCTTAAGACCAATAAATAATTTTTATATTTTAAATGGAATAAGGTCTCATATCCACCTCAAATAATGTTGGATCCAACTCTCTTTCCTTTTCATGAACTGAGCACATGAAAATAACCTTCACTAGCTTGCAAGGAGCTCGATAGATGAGATGAAATGTTTTTTGTCTTATTTGGACCAGTAAATGTTGTGACAAGTATTATTTGACACTAAAAAAATTATAGGATCCTAAAACCATCCATTTATGACCTGAATTGACCATCTCCATGTTGAAAAGTTACTTTGTAAGCCCTTGACAAGTGTATTTCTATGTTATATTTCAATTTCTTGACCTTTAAAAGGTCCCATCACTTATTCCATGTTTAAAATGACCTAGATAAACATGTTTAAGGAATTAAATAACTTGACAAATATTTTAAACACATTAGATACCTCAAAATACACTTGATCCTTCTAATTTTCAAAGGCAACCATTACCTTAATTTTTCCAAATCTCTCTTAACCTTTGCTAAACATGAAATAAAAATGTTTCGATCTTACCATATCTTGTCTCTAGAATATATCATCAACCATAAGTCATTATTTTACCTTGGAAGGTCAATACACTAATACTTCACCATAGACTAACGTATCTTAACATTTCCAAAGTAACCCTTAACTTTGATAATATACCTTAATATCTCCAAAACCCAAACAAGACCTTTATAAAAAGGATTAATGACAAGACTATTATCTTGACTCAATTTCCTTGACTTTGAGAGAGACCTTAAGATCACCAAGAATTTGACAAGACACCTTCTTATAATAGGGCATGATATATAGGCTAAAACAAAAGCTATCAAAAGATAATTAACAAGGTTAGGCAAGATGAGAATCAAAGTTTTCAATCACACTTACTCATGGTGGCCAATTTTGGCTAACACATCTTTCAAAATATAATTGATTATACTTAGGAACATCCCATAAATAATTAGACCTGAAATATATATGTATGAGGGTGAGATGTGTTTGTTTGATATTAAATTTATATTATTATATTTGGTATTAATAATACATTATAATAAAATGGATATTATTTTTTATATCTTGATCAGAATGGGCTTGTGCCTATTTTTACACAAGACATTAAGAATTTTATCAGTTAATCCCATTCTACATAAGATAAATATTATTGGCATTTGATAGTATTCCAATCTTATGTAGAATGAGCACATGTGCCTATTTTTAAATAAGACATTAATAATTTTATCAATTAATCCAATTCTACACAAGATAAATATTTTTGGCATTTGATAGTATTCTAATCTTGTCTAGAATGGGCACATGCTTATTTTGAACATGATAAGAATAATATGAACATCCACATTCTAACCAATATTATAAAACACAAGATTTGAGGGATTATTTAGTGGATTATTCGACATAATAGTATACCTATATTAATAATACCTAGAGGCATCTTGGTAATTAGATACTAGAGTACTAGATATAATATGATTTGCACCACATGGCCCAAGATCAAATGTGCATAGGAAAACCAAGTTTAGTTGTATTAAGTGAATACACAAAGTTAATTCAAATAGAATAAATCTAAACAAATTTAATAGAGTAAAAGTATTTACTTTTAAGAAATGAAACTTATATTCAATAACAAAGAATAGGGAAATGGTATAATGTTTCATAGTACATGAATTATAGATTAGATAGTGGAGCATGATATCTAAATTATGAATATGTACGACACCAACCCTTGGCCAGATACATATGATACATATTTATAAAATAATAATACAATAGTAGTTATAGATGTTATCAATTATAAATAATATGGTTGAGTCATTTCATCATCCTTGCTAGATGATGGTTGAGCTTCCAAGTTGGTGGTGAGTAGAATTTTAATTGACAAGATTCCTAGATAGAAAGTTTCACCTGATTAGGCACATGGATGTGTTGGAGTGAAGTCAAGTTTGGTCACATAATTTTATGAGTGAGTACCATTGAGGTGCATAGGGATGCAAGTTGAGAAGTGCACAATGAAGTGCATCAACTATGATTGGATGAAATCTAAGAGTAAACGTTTACTAACATGTAAAGGACTTATGCATAAGTGTGTAAGAAAGTTTTGTGTTGAGGAGTGTGAGTTGTGTGTAGATAAATAAATGAGGATATTTTTATACTATGTAATATCAACACATAAATAATTCACCCTTTTTTGAAGAACAATGGTCTTCATTGTGGTAGTGTGCAGCTAAATAAATTTCATGCAAATTTATTGAGAAGTGTACCACTTAGATTGATCAGAATATTATCCAACCTTGACCACTTATAATAGTTAACATGTGTTATGATAGGTGCATGTGTTGATCACTTTGATGATCCAGTCCTTGTCTATCAGGCACAAGTGTTTGGGATACAAATAAGAAGGATGTTGTGTCACTAATGGCTCAAGAATTTGGGGAGTGAAAGGACCAAGAAGTTCAAGGTTGAATAGTGGGTGTAAGCCCAAGTATTGAGGGAGATCAATAACAAATGTGTTCTCACTATCTATAATGAAAATGGTTTAAGTAACATAACATATAGGATTGATTTTCTAGTGTGTAACTTTGAAGCATTCCTTCTAAAGGTGCAACCAAAATTTATAGAAAATTCAAAATACATGAGGTTTGTGTTATGTGTCATGGATATCCTTATACTTACTTAGGTTTGAGAGAGGATATCCTAAAATTTTTGATGAATAGACTAGATGTGTCATAAAAAATTCTCAACTTTGTCCACTTATTGTTACTATGTATAGAACTTAGTTCCTATTAGTGCATGGTAGGAGATGTCTAGAGGTGCCAAATATTGAAACCCAAGACATGTTTGGAATGGAATATGACCTATAGATTTGTGAAGGGATATGTTGTAGGCATGTTTAATTTACAAGAGATTGGCATCCCAAGTATGATCATGTGTGTGGTTATACATTTTCAAAAGATGAAAAAGTGTGTGATTGACCACTTCAATTTTAGCATATGTCTATGGAAAAATCCATAAATTGATCTAGATATGTACCCATCAAGTCCTATAATAATTGACAAAAATGACATATAAACAATAGACCCCAATCAAGATGATGGATGTTGGAAGCCCAAAATGAACCTAACATGGTTGAATAAAACTTGCATAATGTTAGTTGCATTAATATATTTCTTGTAAACAACCATGGTATCCACCTTGGAAAACCTATCCACTATAATGAACACAATGTCATGATGGTATCTCATCATAAGCAACCCCATCATGAAATCTATGTTGATAGATTCCATGGTTTGTATGGAATTGATAGAGGTGTGTAAAGTCTTAGATTCATATTTGTGGGCTTGGCAATGCAATAAGGAATGTAAAACTTTATGTGGAATTCTATGTTTGCATGCATGTGCATCTAGTAGAAGTGAAAATTCAATGCAAATAGAATCTTTATCATGCCAAATTGTCTAAAGTTCTTAGCATAGTATGCCTCCTAAATGAGTCATTAGTGAGGTACACCATTGGGAACATAGAGATGTTTGAGATTGTAGAAAAGCTAGTTAGAAAAGTAGAACTCTTGAACTTGTTTAACTTATGCCAAATTGTTGTAAGTCAGTATGAAGTCTTAATCAACTAAGTATAGGCGTACCCAGACTACATAGCTATTGTCATGTATCTTCAATACCGTAATGATCTTGTGAACCAATGATCAGCTAAGGAAATCTCTTGCTCTATTGTCCTTCCCTTTCTTATGTTCGATCACGAGATGGAATAATTAAAGTAAAGTCATCTATTTCATATGTCGTGTTTTTTATAGCTTGTTATATGTTTGTAGGAATTGAATTGGCTTGTGATATAAATAAATAACTATTTTAATCCCTATAATTTAATTTCACCATTTTTTAATCTATTAGACAATAACATATAGTTGTTTCTCATAGGTGGAGTACTTTTTCACCTTGTCAATGAATGTTTTTGAGTGGTATGTAATTGGATGTCCATATTACATGAGCACTACACTAAGTTTGTTATTAAATGCATTAGTGTCAATTTCAAAAGAATACACAATGTCAGTCATTTTAAGAATAGCATTGCATAAAAGCATTGTTTTAGTTCCTTAAAATCACATTGTTGTACATGAGTCTAATTGAACTTAATTTTTTCATGTCTTATATAGTCGAGAGCCAAAGAAATGTACAAGAAACTAAAGATGAACATGTGATATAAGTTATAAAGTCCAAGAAAACTACCTAATTATATGAGATTGCATAGAGTATGCTAATATTGGATCACTATGATCTTATCTGGATCTACATAGATGCCTACGAAATCAATGATGTAGCCTAGGTACTAAATTTATGTAGTGTCAAATATACACTTTGTTAAGTTGGATTATAACTTGTATTGATGTAATGTGTTTAGGGCATGTGAGATGTGTTTCATATTCTCCTCATAAGTATCTTTGAAGATTAGAATTTCATCCAAGTAGATGATGATAAAGGAGTTTAGTAAAACCCTGATTAGATCATCCATCAAGTGTAATAAAGTGGCTTGTGCATTGTTTAGGTTTAAAAGCATAACTAAAATTTTATACAATCATTCCCATGTTTTAAACATTGTCTCCTAGATGTATTTAAGATGGAATAAAACTTTATGGTAATTTGAATTCAAGTCAATCTTAGGAAAGTACTGTGTACCTTAGAGTTGATCTAAAAGGTCATTAATGTGTGGCAGTGGGTATCGATTCTTCACCATTATTTTACTGAGTATATGATAGTCTATGTAGAGTCACCAAGAACCATCCTTCTTGGGTGATAGGTTATCAGACTCTTGTAAGGTTAATAACTAGGCCTTATTTTACCCTAATCAAGGAGATCTTATATCTAGGGCTAAATTTTGTCATTACCCAAAATTAATCTGCAATATAAGGAGATAGTTATAAGGGATTCAAGAACCGAATTGGTGTAGTGTGTTGGAAGGCCTTCAAATTATATGGAGACTTTTCTAGGCTACTCTAGTAACTTATTGAGTTACTAGTGCTATGATGTTGTGTGATGTTTGTGCACTACCAAAGTGTGTTTCATCTAGTATATAGGTGTATCAAGATGAACCATGAGTAACATGAACTTCTATGCATGCAATATGAGCTTACAAAACTACTTGGTAGAGACCAAAGTGACTTTTGTCATGGTAGATAACTCAAAGAGGTTGAAAAATTGATCCTACACATGAATAGTCCAATGTTGTGGCTTAGATTAATATGTAGCTTCATAGTCAAATAGATACAATCTTCCCATCAAAATGGCATAGACCTCTAAAGGTACGATGTCACAAATGAATTTATCCTCCATAGTCTGTAATTTATACTATAAAGTGCATTATTAATGGACTTGTATATCTTTCCCCTACTATAGCCCTAAGTAATATGGCTTAGGATGTGTAGCAGTGGAAAGACCAAGGTGATGAGTTATGGATTTTGCAATGATACTCTTTTGATTTCCACTATTTATGATGATATGGAGAGGCTGACCCTTCACTTAGAACTTGGTGTGAAAGAGACATTTGCACTCCTTAGAGATGTTGATTGCAATGGTATTGATGCTTAGACAAGAGGCATCTATACCAGTTTTATCCATTGGTGTGAGTCATAATGCATATTTTATGAGAAAATATTACTATACACAACATTCAAAATTGGAATGATTGGATGAGAAATGGTGGTGGAACCACTTATCATCATACTTATTCATGCCTTTGTTTGAATTATAAGGCATAGGAGAATTTGATTTCTATGTATTTTTAAGGTTATTCTCCTTTACAAGAAGTTTTATACTTCTATGTATAAGGTTTCAATCTAGAGTTATGTGAGGACTAGCCCTTGTGCACTATGTTAGATGAAGAGGTGGAATGTTGCTTCATCTTTGCCTTGGACTTCATCTTGGAGATATTATGATATGTTTTACCTAATGTGTTACAACTCAATAAATCCATATTCACATGGACGTAAGGTGAGATTCCACTAATGTACTTCAATACATTATATTATTTTCTAAAGTTCTCTCATAGATCTGTAGAGTAGTCATGGAATATGTTGGTGTGGTCCTCTACTGATTTATCTTTATATTAACGTAGATTTTATAATATGATGTATTCATCTTCAAAGTTTTGGAGAGGGAATTATTCCTATTTAAGTTCATCGATAAAAATATTCCATGATTCAATTGGAACCACTCTTGCACATGCTATGTACTAGAGTTTTCCCACAAGTAAACAACTAGAATGAAAATCTTCAATAATTCAAACATGATGTTCTTAGCCTTAGTGAAGCAATTTACTGATAATTATGTTTTGATTTATTGAATCCAATTATGTAATGATTTAACATCAATCCTACCTTCAAATAGAGGGATGTCAAAGTTGACTTGTACTTTAAAGGGATTTTATTATTGAAACTAATATTGAGTGTACTATGGAGGTGTAGTAGAAGGTGTCAAGTTGATCTATATCATCAACTTGTAGAAGTGACCAAAAAATTTAGCATGTTGTGCCTCTAATACATCAATGATGAGCCTTAGAACCTCTAAGGTTACCTCAAGTTACTTTTAGGCATCAACCATATTATTTTTGTTATGATGTTCTTCTGGATATTTTGAAAAATAATCAATTGATATAACTTATTTCTTGAGTTGTGCTTGCATGTTTATAGGCATAGGAAGGAAAGAGATTTTATCTCTAATACCAATGATTTGCACTATGGGGCCTATTACCAAGTGTGTAGGGGATAACTAATTTTGGATGTGTAGAGTGAATGCACGTTCTTAATTAAAATATAATAAATATAAACACATTATATGGAGTGGAAGTCTTTACTTATAAGAAATACAACTTCTATTCAATAACTAAGAATAGGGGAATGGTACAATGTTTTATAGTGCATAAATTATAGAGTAGATATGTAGAGCATGTTATTTATGTTATGACTATGTATGAAATCAAAACTTGGATGAATGATTATGTTACCTATTCTTATAAAAAGAATATAAGAGTAGCTACAACTAATATTGATTACAAAGAAGATAGTTGACTCATTTCATCTTCCTTACTGGATGATAGTTTAGATTCCACATTGGTGGTAACTAACAATTCAAATGACAAGATTCCTTGTTGTAAAATGCTACCTAATAATCCATGTAGTCATAATAGGATGAAATGTGGATGTATTGGAGTGAAGACAAGTGTAATCACACAAGTTTATGAGAGAATACTAGTAAGGTGCGTAGGTTTGTAAGATGATCAGTGTGTATTTAAGTGCATCAACTATAATCAAATGTGATCTAAGTGTAAAATTTTATGAACACATGTAATAATTATGCATAAGTGTGTAATCAATATTTTTTCTAAGGAGTGCAAGCTATGTGTAGAGAAACAAGTGAGGATCTTATTCTATTGTACAAGAGTTGTGCAAGGATCATAATAGTATATTGTAGAACTTTGTGATGGCATCCCAACATTAGATAGGTATATATAACTTTTTTGGTATAATTTATTATACTTAGAATCATCCCATAGATAATTATACCTAAAATGTATATACATGAGAACAAGATGTGTCCATTTGATATTAACTTTGTATTATTATATTTGGTATTAATAATGGATTATAATAAAATGAAGATGATATTTTATATCATGATTAGAATGGGATTTACATAATTTTACATAATACATTAATAATTTAATCAATTAATCCCATTCTACATAAGATAAGGATTTTTTAGAGTTGATAGTATTCCAATCTTGTGTAGAATGGGCACATTCCCATTCTAAACAAGATAAAAATAATATGAACATACACATTCTAACCAACATTTTATAATACAAAATTGGGAGGGATTATTCAATGGATTACATGAAATAATATACCACAAAACTTTGTGATTGTACCATGATATCAAACAACTACATGTATCATTTATGGTATAATCAATTGTACCTAGTAGAATCTCATAGAGAATTAGACCTGAAATGTCTATGCATGAGGATAAGATGTGTATATTTGGTATTAAATTTGTATTATTATATTTGGTCTTAACAATTCATTGTAATAAAATGGAGATGATATTTTATATCTTGATCAGAATAGGAATGTGTCTGCTTATACACAAGACATTAAGAATTTTATCATTTAATCCCATTGTAAATAAGATAAGGATTTTTGGTAGTTGATAGTATTCCAATCTTGTGTAAAATGGGCACATTCCCATTATAAACAAGATAAGAATAATATGAACATCCATATTTTAACTAATATTTTGTAACATAAGCTTGGGGGATTTCTTAGTGGAGTACTAGACATAATAGTATATTGCAGAACCTTATGACAGTACCATGTCATTAGACAACCACATATGTCGATCACAATATAATAAATTATACATAGCATCATCCCACAAAGAATTAGACATAAAATATTTTTTCAACAATTTCCACTTAGATCGAAGAGCTCAATTAGGAATAATTAATTTATGAAAAAGGATGTTAAGATATGAACCATGTAAACTTAATGGTACATTTAGTATAGTCATTTAAAAGATGAAAAAATAAATTTTAAAAAGGTCAAATATGTGGAGTCAAAAATTTTAAAACTATAAAATAAGGTAAAAGATATGAGTCAGTTAAAAGTATAACTAATGAGCTGCAGACCTCCTACAAGAGTGTTTGATGTTTACCTTGAGTAGTAGTGGTTAAAATTTTAGTTCATGAGAGTCTATTATGACATGTCCAAACTAGTAAGTAAGCCTCACTCCTTTGAGATATGTAATAGTGTCACTCCTAAGGATCAAAATAAATTATGTGAATTATATTTACATAATTATGTTGTTCCTCATGACCAATAATAACATCTAAACCTGTATTTGGGTGATGTGATTCTAAGATAATTTTCTTCTTATCTTGCCAATGAGAAAATAAGAGGTGAGGAATTATATGAGTATCATGAGAAAGATAGATAAACCACATTAATGATCAGAGGGGAGGTTACTAGGCTATATGTGATCAAAGTAGATTAGATTGTATTAATGAACAAAATGAAGGTAGCTACAAGAACTAGGGCTAAACAAATAGAGGCCCAACATCAATACTTGGCCTTGATCATAAAAATATTTCAAGAAACATATAATGTTTGTTTAATTAGATGGAATGATCTTACCCCTGAATTGAAAAGGAATGATCCATCTCAAGTTATAATTTCTTGAAAACTTAGAAGAATCACCAAATATATTGATGTGGAAAGAAGGAAGAGATTGAGTTGGCTTTCCATAACATATCAACCTCCTATTTATATTTTCCCATTCCTAATTAGATGGGAATAAATAAATTTAATGAAAGAATTGAATATCGGAAATATAAGAGGATATTGTATACACATAATATTTTTAAATTTTATTGATTACTAACACTTCATATCTTTCAATAACCTATCAACTACCAATCTCTCAGAGTACATGCCATAAGGGGTGCACTAGGAAAGGGGTGGGTAGACCATTGGTGATTCATAATATTGTTGTTCTTTTGCCACTTTTTATCCATACACTAACCTCCTGAAACCATTGAACCCAAACTTATTCTTTTTAGTTCTATCCATTCTTATCATTTACTATGTTTTATCCTTAATTTATTGACCTATCACCCTTTTGATATATCAATTGTGCTAGGTCAATCTATCATAGTTTAGGGACATTTTATTTATTTTGGTTTATTGGCCTCTCATCTGACTTATCATAGACCTAGAGAGTTATCCCTAAAAACATGCTAGGTTGATCATGTCAACCTAGCATAGCTAATGTTCCTAAATGTTTTTAAGCTAAGATACTACTATATATACAAGGTCATTTACCACCATTTTTAAGATTAAATAATTAAGTGAAGAAGTAAAAATGAACATCTACCTATTGACAATTCTACTTGGGGAATAAAGCTTTAGGGTTCAATACTTTCTTTAGATCTCTGATCTCATCTTATGGATAAGTATTTTGGATGATTGGATAGGTTGTGTAGGTTAGATTTGATTTATCTTAGTTATCCTTACATACCATGACAATATCTTGTGAAGCACCTTGGCCAAGGGAGAGATTGAGGCTCGATAGGTTCATCTTCAAAGGTAAGTATTCCTAACTATATTCCTCCTTTGTAAGAGTAGATAGATAGTGCATTTGTATTCTTCTCTTCCATGTATTAGGATTCTATATACATTGATGTGAATATATGTGTTTTATACATGTTTAGTTTAGTTGTTTATTTTGTTTTATTTCTAACCCCTAATTTGTGCCACAAGCTGTGGTGTACACTAGATTAGATTTACTTTTCTTGTTATTATATTAGTGAAATATTAAATCATAAGACTCTTTTAGGGTTGTTATGTGATTGTATTAGACTATAGGCTTTGGAACCCTATCTCACACTATGTGTTATGACAAGTAATCCCCTAATTGGTTCTAATAGATCCTCACATTGGTCATGCTCCCACTTAAAAATTATATGATCCCCAATTAGAAGTGTAGGTGTGTTTTATTCCATCCAATCTAGGATTGATTTATGGACATGATGCATTTTTTGTTACATACATTCTAGTGAACCTGATGTGAATCAAACCCTTACAAGATTTATTTTAATTATTTCATTTCTATTCATCATTATTTTTATCATATCTTTATTATTTTGGATTGACCTTGTCAACCTAGTTTATTTATCTCTGTACATTGTTTTGTAAGAACAGGTAACTAGCTTGACCAACTCAACCTAGTATAGGTTTCCAAAACTTTCAAAATTTTGTTTAAACAACTAGATCAACCAACTCAAACTAGTATAAGTTTTATAGGTTTTCAAACTTCCTATTCAATATACTAGGTCAACTAGGTTGACCTAGTGCATTTTCAATACTTTTTTAGTAGGTTCCTGTATAGCTTGTTCGACTAGCTCAACCTAGCTTACAAGTTTTTGCCAATTTTCTCCATGGTCTTTGATAAAAATTTTTTATCCTTTTCATATATGAACCATTCAATTCAATTAATATTCCTTTGTATCTTTATTTTTCTATACTTTCCTTTCATAGTTTATAGTCTTCAAAACTGCCTTCGTACAATCAACTAGGTCGACCCTGTGGAACTAGTTTTGTGTTCTTTGTTTTCTGAAATAACTAGGTCAACCTAATAAACCTAGTTCATTTTTAGACTTTTCTTCCATAGTATAGGTTAAACCCTATCAACATTGTTTTGAATGATTTTCCATATAGTTTCTCAACTATACATTGTTTCAAAGTTGGAATGAACCTTATATGTTAATCACATCTTCTTTTTAAGTTGTTTGCATGCTTAGAATAGTTAATATAGACTAATTATGGGATTTTAAATTAATCACTTAGTTTCCCCATTCTTATTCTTTTGTACACATGTCCAAACCACATAAACATTAACAAGCATTTAAACATTTGACTACCCAAGTTTACCTACTTGGATTTCATCACCAAGGGGGAAACTAAATTGTTGCTCTAGTCAAGCATAAAGTATGGTTAATGGTATATTTTGTTTAATCACCCATTACCCTTATTATTATGGTTTGTGAAATGAGGGGGTAGGCCCTAATACCGATCCTGTATCATTTCTACTATAGTCCCTTTCATGCTAAACTTACTTGAAACTATCCTTAGATTGATATCTAGTACTTTACTTATATCCAATCTCTCTTTACAATTAAAATCATTCTTAATAATCTAATCAAAAGTCTAGGTTGACCAAGTAGCTAGATTTATTTTAAGTTGTTTTTTATCTTTGATCAATTGTGTGTGCAAAATCTTGCATTAGCTAATGTTAGTGCAAGATTTTTCTTTATGTGCATCAATTGGATTAACCAGTGTCAATTTAATTCATTGTTTGGTTCCCTTTTAGTGCTTAATACTTTCTTACATTACTTGAAATTATCTTGCTTTAATTCATATCTTGTTATCATCTTTATTTTCTTTCTTGTCTATTATGTTTAGTCAACCCTGTATCTTTTTGAGTCCCTATACACTGTGCTAAGTCAACCTAGTCAACCTAGTACTATTTACAACATATTTTCCTCTTTCTACCAGTCACTATTCATTAAACTGGGTTGACCCTATGGACCCTGTATAGTTTTGAAGCCCCTATTTTTGTACTAGGTCGACCAAGTTGACCTAGTATTATTTTAGTCATTTTACAATTCTTTATTTTCTCATATTATCACTTTTCCTTTCATCATGGACTTTATATTTGGTGAAAACACTAAAGTTTAGTTAATAGACATGATGGAATTCACTAATCCTAATAGAGTCTCCCATAGACAAAGTAGGGCTCCTTTCATGAATGCTAGTAATGTTCATATTATAACCTGATGATGAACTATGGGACCCTTAATCATACCTATTTACAAAAAAAACCCTCCTCTTCTCTTATAGGATCAGCTTGAGTTAAAGTATACTCTTGAAATGATTTTCTTTATCATATAATTCCCTTAACATAGAGGGAAGGATTCTTCCACCATATATAACCTCATGATTAGCCATCAAGTTGAAGAACCTCATTCTCATACTCCCACTTTCTCAACTAGATTTGAGGGTACTTATTTCTTTTCTTCTCAACCTATTCCTTAAATATTGACTCCTTCTTATGTATGACATCTTATTCTTTAACTTCTTCTACCTCCATGCCTAGAATCTCAATTAACATGGTAGGTTGTACATCTATTGGTCCTCTCATAAGATCCAATATTCTTAATCCATCTACTAGTGCTTCATTTTATACCCAAGGTACTCATGCTTCTAGTGCTTCTTCCTCTCAACCATTTACTAGTCTATCTTTTATTTCATAAGAAAACTTTTCCACTAGTGACTCAAATTCTCATAGATCTTCTCAATCTCATATCAACACTAATAGTGGTACCCAAACCACTAACACCAATACAAACACCAAAACTACTTATTCTAATAACACTAATCAAACTCATCAACTATTTATTATGATGATTTGATTTATGATTCTCCCTTGGATGACACATCTCATACTATTTATACTTCTCTCCCATAATCTTCTAATACTAATAATAATCTAATTTTTACTAACACTACTTCCAAACTTCAAGATCAATCTAAACCAACTACTTCTTCATCACCAAATAATTTATAACCTTCTCATTCTTATCAACATAAATTTCAATATTCTTCAAATCCACCTTCTGAAGATATTCTTAATCATTATGAACTTATATCTGATAATATCCTTATGGGTTATGATGAGTGGGATCCCATTATGGAACTTACTAGTCTTCCATCTCAAATACATTTTCTCAAACTCATGAGGACATCTCCACATCATATAAACCACCTCATGTAACTCTTATTCAAGATGAATGTCTCTCACCTTCCTCTAGTAGGATAGGAGGCTACTTTATCCCTAAGGATAGTATCTTATAGTAATGCAAAGAGATGTCTATTAACATTGATGAAACTATAGACACTTCGCTTTCTTTAGATTTCCTATCATATCTATGATTCCAAATGATATTATACTTCATGTAGATGATCATCCATTATTTATTGGCATCCAAATCAATGATATCTAAGTTAAGTGAGCCTTGATAAATGAAGGTTCTGGTACCTGTGTTGATTGTCTTGATTTTATTAAGAACCTCAGGTATTCTGAATATAATCTCAAGTCTACACGTAACACATGCCAAAAATATGATAGAAGTCAAATGCCTCCCTTATGGTGTGTGTGGCTTCCAATTATGGTCCCACCTATCAACATCTATGTGAAGGTGATGATCTTCAGCTTTTCCCTTTCATATAACATCTTACATGGTAGGTCATGGACTCATCATATGTGAGCTATCACATCTTCTTCTTGCCAATGCATAAAGTTTCCTCATAATGGATCCATTTACAAGATTTAAAGAGATGATAACCCTTGAAATTTTGAATAATTCTAAGATTTGGTGTCTTCAAGATTCCTACTCTTTAGCCTTGACTAGTGTTTCATTCCATGAGTCAAAGCATCTCAACTTTCTTGTCAACTCAACTAGAGTTTACAATGGGCATCATGAACTCATTGGTAACATTCTTCCCAAATTTTTAGACTTTAATGATGATGAGCCAAATGAGATTAACTTAAAGATCAAAAAATTTGATATATTACTTCATCTCATATCATAACTCCCTAATTCCTTTCAACCTCACTCTAGCAAGCCTCCTTAAAATGACATTCCTGTAGTCTTAACCGAGACTAGACACTCTATTCACCAAGCTTCCTCTGATGACAAGGTCATTCCAACCTATGTCATCAATATTCATACTATAAATTATGATATGGATATTATTTATATGATCCTCTTTTAGGTAGCCTTATCTATGCCCATGATGCTGAGATTATTCATTACCACTCTTCTTTACTTGAGTATTTTCATACATCTCATCATTCTCTTTCATTTATAGTTCCTAATTATTATATATTTCCTTTTTATAGTAGGGTAGAGATGGTGTCAACTCCTCTAATTTATAAGGATCCACTCAGGACCATGATCTTGGATTGTGTTATGATCAAACCTTATCACTTTGCCACACCTAGGGTAGTCCTCAAACCTACAAATCTTACCCCTCCTTTAGTAGGTCCAGCTATAGTTAATATTGTTTCTTTTTCCACTCTAGTTGAACTTATTTTTTTCTTACTATTATTGAGCCTCTTCCTACTTCTCATCCTAGTGTTCCTCCTATTGAGCCTAGTTCCACTCCTTCCTCATCATCACCCTCCCTTGATGATGGTTTTCTTATGCTACCTAAGATGGCTCCTTTGGCCACCAAATGGGCTTATGAGTCCTCTTTAACTTCTTCCATTCCTATTTCACCTTTTTCCATGAGTGCTCCTAAAACCACTCATAAGCTTATTTATTGCTTTTATAGGACAAATAATTATTCTTCCACCCATTGTCGTAAGTTGTGATAATACATTGATACCTTGTGTTCATCTTTCCCATCATTAGATAAATCCATATTTCCCCTAAAGGTACTTCCTTAATATCTACCTAAGTATGGTGAGTTATATTGTCTATGGCACTTATGTGGCATGCATCACACTGATCATTTCCAAATTCTTCAACAACATCTTAAAAATCACCTTATAGCCATCCTTGGACCTTCTACCATTCCTCCCATAGGTTTTTTTCTTAAGAATGTTCCTCCTTCTTCTCCCATGACTCCACCTTTAGTGGTTTCATCACTTCATATGGTCCCTTCACCACTTTTTTTACCTCCACTATGATTCCTTCACCTATGGATCATTTTATACCCATGAGTCCTTCACTCATGTATCCTTCTCCTATAGATTATGTTCCCATGCATTCTCTTGACGAGCCTTTGCATAATTTTCTTCCTCAACATGATGCTTTGAGAATTTCTACTTTTTCAATTGAGGAGATTAGAAAAGAAGTATTTACCCAATATTCATTGAAGATTGATGAGACCTCAGCTATAGTATGCATTCAAATTCATATAGACTTTTCTAATTCATTAGATAATGTGTGTGGATAGATTTACCAGTATTTATGAGCACATGCATGGTGTTTTCATATTTATATTTGGAGTGTACATGTTCTCCACTCATGTTTTTTATCTATTTGATTATATATTTTGATACTGTGTCAAATTCTTTCTTATCTTATATCATGTTTCTCCTTCTTGTTATATTATAATTAACTTATGTTATTCATTTTTCATTTAGCATATGATTATATTTTCCTTATCATTACTATTTTCCCTTTATCATTTATTTCTTTTTTCCTTTAGAGTTTTTTTCAAAACTCTCCCCTTGTGTCTTCATGATTATTTGATTTCTTATCTTTATTTTTTATAGATATTTGTCATGATGACTTGGTTATATTTACTCTCTTCCCCTTGGTTACTATCTCCTATTACTATGTGATTAGTTTGCAAGCAATCTTTCTCATTACTATTTATTTTCACCAGTCCTCCTTTGGATCTCCTTTTCCCCTTCTTCCTTTTTCCACAAACTAAGAATATACATGGTTGAGACTTGAGATCACATGCTAAGTTCATTTTCAAGCCTAAGTGTTCTAGTTAATCTTTTATCTTGGGTTACTTAGCTTAATTTAGCCTTAGCCTATAGCTCATTCATGTGTATCACTATCTCTCTCATGATTGGTCATTCCAAATCCATATGGAAGAGGAATATTAAAAATCCTGCAAAATAAATTTAAAAATCCAAATCATTTAAATAAAATGTAATTATATCAAAAGGCAAAATATTGATTATTCTTAAAAGTCTAATCACATTAAAAGACATGATTCAAAGCACATCTCCTTCTTTTAGTTGAATCTCAAACTCCATAGTTGGTCTCACTGTAGAGCCGAGGTCATTTGGGGTGTGGTAGGCTAGTATATTAAAAGAGGATAATAAAAAAATATCTAGTACTACTTACTTTCTCATGCAAGTACCCAATCTTCATGGTAGATTGTTGAATTTGTAAGGGGTTCTGAGGAACGGGGAATATGTTGTACCAAGGTAAGTCCATTTTTATTTTCCTTGTACCAATCTACCATCATGATTTGATCTTAGTATCACACCTATTTGACTACAAATCTTTGTTTCTATAGCAAGTAGGTTTCCTTTGTAAATAGATGACCACTAGTCACTTACTGTCTTTTCATATCCTTAGTATGCCTATTACCTTCTAAGGTCTTCTCTTAAGACGCCTAAGTCTTGCATCTTACACTCCCTTTTTCATTCTTTTTCCTTCATATTTCCTCTTGGGAAATATTGTTTTGCTTACTGATCACTCCCCATGGGATATCATTTATGAGGTACTTCATAAGACCATAGATAAGACCTAGCATCCCTCACAAATTACCATCTTTTCTATCTTATTACCCACATCCTTGATTTACCATTATTAATAATTATACTTACCAATCTTGATTTGGTACCCCTTGGGTTTTTATTTTGTGAGTTGTACTATAAGACCATGGATATGACCTGACCCTCCTCACAAAATTTTCTAATAATCAAATCACCATCGAAAATTACATATGTCAAATATGAGATACAATTTGATTGATTATGAGGTTACACATCAGTAACATGCTTCCCATATTGATATTTAGTATTGAGTATGCTTAATTCATTTTTATTTCACCTTTTATCTTCTTATTTTATAATTGCATGTAAGATTACAACTATTTCTTGAATTTCTCATACTTCCCAACTTTTATTAGTACAATAAATTTAAGACCAAATTTTTGCTATTTTTTTAATTTTGTACTTCCCATCATGATATAGTAATTGATTGACTTAATTTTGCTTTGTTTTTATTATAATTTGTGCCATTTTACATACCTTTCATTTTATTAGATTTTTTGTCATACTTCCCAACGTGATATTTAATATGATTTTACTTGTTTTAATTTGGTGCAAAAATCATTTACATTGGTTTAAAAACAAATCCCATTTTACCATATTTTTTTCCATTTTCTTGGATTTTTTATACTTAGTCATTATTCATTATTACACATTTACCAACTTGAACTAGTGTGTAGTACATTTTTGATTGAATAAATTTTTCCAAATCCTTTTTTTCTTTTTTCTTTTTTAACCATGCATGCATACTCCATAATACTAAAAAAGAAACCACACCACATATATTTGCTATAGCATATACAAAAAAGCTAAATACATGTGTTAGAAATAAATATATCTAAAACATCCAAAAACACAACCATCATAAAGACAACATACACAACCAACAGAAATAAGCCAAAATGATAAATCATATATATACCATGAGTTTTATACAACCATATACAAAGCCTCAACATTAGGGATAGACTCCATCCTATCTATCTCATGGCCTACCCATGATACCTTCTGAGTCCTTAGTCTAACTCCTCTAAATGTAATGCTATAATGAGGTAATTGGATATCTCAATCCATCTACCTATCCCTATAGGCATGCTATCTACACTTGTGCTTACAACAACTTAGCCTAGGTTATTGTATGTGTCTATGTCAACTGAGTCTACATCATTGTATATGCCTACATCATCTATGTCACTATCTATAGATGCATATCTCTCTCATCTTGATGCAAGACATTGTAATTGTAATTGTAATTATCAAATGTCAAAAGAATAGAAAAGGTAAAGACAAGGTAAAAGTTAGTTAGAATCCCATGTCGCAAGATTATTGAGAAAATAAAGGGAATAATTGAAATCTTTAAAAATAGGTGTTTTTTAGATAATCTTCCTCAACTTAACATATTAGTTTTAGAAAATCTTATTTTTTTGCCTTGAGCCAAGTTGGGCATAGGTGAATCAAAGAGTCTATTTCAAAGAATGTGATATGCATATAGTTGATTAGGAATGAAAAGAAGGAGAGAGATTGGTTCTTAGAGATGGGATTCAGTGAGGGAGGACCTCACTCAAGAATGTAAGAGTGCAGAGGAAGGAGGAAATTACATGTAAAGTCAAGAAGAAAGTATGAAGGAACAAATAATTCTTTGTGAAGCCATTACTTATGAGTATGGAATATTGATCATGATCATGGATGTATTTATCCCTCTATTTTTAACTGATCTTTTTTTATTAAGAATAATGATGTTGATTTTCATGTGAATGTATGCAAATAGTGATGTCATCTATAAAATTCTAGTTTCAAAAGTATGTAGGCCTATGTACATTTTCCTTAAGATTTTAAAGAACAATGATCACATTAAGGTGTAAAAAATGAATGAATAACCTTTGGATTTATGTTTATAACAAGTTGAAACTACTATTATGTTATCAAGAGATTTAAAGAACATTAAATGTTATAAGGGTTATAAATAGGGTTGTGAACAGGGTAGTTTAACACACACAGTCTATTGTTCTTAAGTAGATCCACGTGAAGAGAGATGCATGGAAATTGTAAGAACATGTGAATAAGTATGTGCATTAATTAATAACACTAAGGAAGAGAAATAAAGGTTTGAAAATTCAATAAATGCTTGGAATTACCCAAAACCTTGCTCTTAACCTATAGATGATAATGTATAGGTACAGATAAGAAATTTACATGTTTTGTATAATAGAGTGATTGAAAAGCTCATCCTTTGGCATGAGAATATGAATGGGTAATTAATTTATGATATTTACCTATGTGTATATCACTTTCAAAGTCTATTAACCATCAAAATTGAGAAGGAACCCTTAACACCCTTTTGATTGTCATGAATACTCAGTGGAAAGAAACTAGATATACTTTGTTGGATTCATCAAAGGTATATTTTGGAAAATTTGGTAAATGATAAAGGTGTAATACATTTATACAAACATTAATAACCAATTTATATCCTTTGAAATGTAATATAAATCTCCCAGTTCAATTATTTGTACTCTTGGCCTGTACAGGTTTGGGAAAGCCCTAAAACTAGGGTTTGACCTCTAAAATGAGTTCTAACCATTAAAATTTGGGATATTTACCTTTAAGGTGTTATTAAACTATTTAATTTGGTTTCAAACCTATGGAGTATGGGAAAGTATGGGAATATCCTACTTCAAATGAATCCTAGGTGAATGAATGCTGAGGAGAATAGACCTATTAAAGTAAATTAATTTTGTTCAAATAAGTGAACCAAAAATTCACTGACTCACTTTTAAGAGATAAATGTGTATCTAAAAAGGTGATTTTTCTAGTGATAAATTATGTACATGTGTCAGGACAAGGAGGTTTGAGTAAACAGAGGGCTAATTAGGCCTTAAATAAATAGAATAGGGTGTAGTTTGAGGAGGATGATCCAAAACAAAGGCACTTGATAATGATATATATTGTGTAACTTGATAATGGGTAATAAAATATATAATTATATCTAATATAAATTTTTTGGTTAGATAAATAAAGGTAAAAACCTCTCTTGACATGGCTATAAGGACTAGAGAGGCTTAACAAAGGAAATTGGGTTTTGAAGTAGGATAAAAGGCTAAAAATTCTAGTATAGTTTGGGATTGATATAAAAACATGTTTATAATGAATCATATGGTTTCATGCAGTAAGGGATTGATCTATTTGAACTATAACAAGTAATCCATGGTAGCCAAATGAGACAATTGTATTGTTCTTGATGAAGATTTATATCTAACATGGTATGAGTGACATTGTTTTACCAAATGAGCAACTTGCATTGATAATCCTAATTCTTATATAGAACTATGTCACCAATAAAATCATTTGTGACCAAATTAGTATCTTGGAATTGAGATAAGAGACTATAGGAATGAATAAGGTAACCTAAGGTGTAGACAAGATGAGGGTTACACTAGTTTTGGTATTAGAGATCAAAATCCTAGTTGAAATTAACTAGATTTTAAGTTTTCTTTGCATTCTCTAGAGTTAATGGTGAAGATTTATTTATTTGGAGGTGTCTTATAAATGTTCATCTTTTACCTAGATAATGGAATGCAAATTTGATCCAATGGAAAATTTTATATGTATTGACAGTTGCATAAGTTATATGAGCATTTGACAAGCTGGGTAAGTTAAAGTTGATAGCACAAGTTGGCTTGAAAAGGAAAAGGTAAGATGGAAGCATTTTTGAAGGCAATGAAGAGTAGTAGAGTATATGAGAATACTAATAAGGAAGCAAGCATC
Source organism: Torreya grandis (assembly GCA_037957365.1). Classification (NCBI taxonomy): domain Eukaryota; kingdom Viridiplantae; phylum Streptophyta; class Pinopsida; order Cupressales; family Taxaceae; genus Torreya; species Torreya grandis. The sequence continues at coordinate 4,118,312 of JARHVA010000479.1, read as the reverse complement.
CAGAAGAAGAGAGGTATGACTAGTAATGAAATTGATAAGGAGATTGCTAGTTTGAAAAGAGATTTAGCTAAGTTTGTAGATAGATATTAGTCTTGGATGCAGATGAACATGCAATCATGGTTATGGAAAATGAGGAAGAAGTTAAAGTGGCCATAGGTATCCTAATGAAGAGGAAAAGAAGGCAAAAAAAAATTTCTAAGAAGGTGAAATCCATAGAGGCTTGAAGAAGATTACAAAGTGAGAAACAAGATGAGAAAGAGGTGGTGAAGAAGGTTCTCATTGTAAAGAAAAAGGGAAGAGAAGAAAGAGAAGATGAAGTGCCAAGATGAGCACTTGAGAAGATGAGAGTGTTGGTGAAGAGAACACTCATAGGGACCTTCTGGTATCTCATTTTTATATCTAATGTTATCTTTGCATGGGTAATTATAGATATGAGAAACCTTGTGAAGGTCAAGATAAGGTCCTTGGAGAGTGAAGATATTGGTGCAAGAGAATACACCACGTGCACAAGTGAATGTGCAAGAGAGAGAAGTGAGTTTACTATTCTTGATGAAGGAGAGATGCATTGGTTAATGCATGAAGAAGATGTCCAGTACTCTACACAAGTAAGAAAAGAGATGGTAGATGAGGATGATTTCCATGATGTCATTGAAATCTAATAAGAGGCAAGAAAATAGCCAAGCCTAAAGGAAGATGAAAGTACAAATAATCAAGAAGCTATACAAGTCAAAGAACCCATGGAATAGCCCATTAAGAAGGTAAAATTGAATCAAATTTGGATTTTTCTTATTCTCATAAGCATGGAGCTCATGATATACAGGTTAGAGAGGTAAAGAAAAAGATATAACTCTAAAAATAAACAATTAACCATGGATATGTGATGCCTAAGTGGTGGAAGAAGAAAACTTCCAAGTAACAGGAAGTGTTGGCACAAGAACATGGTTACATGATGCCTAAATGGCTTGAGAAGTCAAGTGATAAGAGAAATAAGAAAGTGTGGGTACTTAAGAAGGCAAAAAGTGAAGATATGAGTGTTGAGGTAACAACACCAAAATTCAATGGAGGAAGATGGAAGTTGACACAAGAAACCAAAGGCATATGGATGACAAAAGTACATGGAAAGGTAAAGAAATTATTTATGATGATTTTTTTGAGTCCTTTAAAGATATTTTCATGAGAAATTAATAATGGAAAGTGACTATGTTGACTAACATGCAGCAAGGAGAGAGTTTAAAATGGTTGGATGATGAGGAAAGAGGTAAGCATACATCAAAGCAATGCCTCATTGAAGGCAAAGAATAAACAATATGAATTCAAGGAGAAGTTGAAGAGAACAAGGAGATAAAAATTAATGGTGTTTCAATTGTATTTGATAATTTTACTAGTGAATAAGTTTGTTTGTGTGAATACAAGCCAAGAAAGGATGAGATATAGGGTAAAGTACAAGCAATCCTTGAGAAGGATAAACCCAATTTTGATGAAGAGAATGGTAAGATAGATGAGACATCACTAAAGGAGGAGTTGAGAATGTTGGAATAACTCTTTAGTTCTCCAAGAGGGTTGTGTAAAAGTAAAAGTCATGATGAGGACACCATTGGTGAGAATGAAGAAAGAAAAGAGCAAACCCAAGAGGCAAGGACAATTTTGATCAAGGAACAAGAGAGTGGAGGTAGCCAAGAGACTTCATTGTCTCAAGTTTTTGATTCTAAGGTGGATTTTGATGTTTTGTATACAGTTTTGGAAGAGATGAACATGGATGAAGTCCATAGTTCAATGGAAAATCTCTTGAAACAAGAAGAAGAACAAGATATTGAAGACTTGTATGAAGAAGATGAAGAAACATGGATATGGGAGGTTATATATGAGAAGGAGATGAGAAGAACATAATAGAAGAGAAAGAGAAGAAAGATGAAAGGAAAAGATTATCTCAAAGAAAGACAAACTCAAGCAATACAAACAAAGTAATGGGATCCAAGCATATATTGAAGACAAAGGCATGAATGAAGCATCTCATTTAAACTAAGGTTCAAATTATTTCTAGAGGGAGAGTATGATGCAAGATAATTTACATACATCTTCATGCAAGACATGATTAGGCTCTAGTCATGTTTGAATTCAAATTCAAACTATTGTATTTACCTCCAAAATATTGTTTAAGGAGTAATTGTAATTGTCAAATGTCAAAAGAATGGAAAAGGTAAAGAAAAGGTAAAAGTTAGTTAGAATCCCACGTTGGAACCTTGTTGAGAAAATAAAGTGAATAATTGAAATATTCCAACATAGGTGTTTGTTAGAGAATCTTCCTCAACTCATCATATTAGTTTTAGAAAATCATGTTTGTTTGCCTTGAACCAAGTTGAGTGTAGGTGAATCAAATAGTATATTTCAAATAATGTGATATGCATATACTTGATAAGGAATGAAAAGGAAAGAGACTGGTATGTAGACATGGGAGTCAGTGAGGGAGGACCTCACTCAAGAATGTAAGACTACAAAGGAAGGATAAAATTGCATGTAAAGTCAAGAAGAAAGTATGAAGGAGAAAATAGGGCTTTGTGAAGCCATTGGTTATGAGTATGGAACATTGATCTTAATCATGGATATATTTATCCATATATTTTAAGTTATCTTGTTTTATTAATAATAATAATGTTGATTTTCATGCGAATGTATGAAAATAATGATGTCATTTGTAGAATTCTAGTTTCAAAAGTATGCAGGCATGTGTGCATTTCCCATAAGAGTTTAAAGAACAATGATCATGTCAAAGTGTAAAACATGCATGAGGAACCTTTGGATGTATGTTGAGAACAATTTGAAACTAGTATTATTTTATTAATATATCTAAAGGACATTGATTTCTATAAGGGTTATAAACAAGGTTGTGAACAGGGTAGTTTAGCACACACACAATCCACTATTGTTAAGTAGATCAATGTGAAGAGAGATGAATGGAAATTAAGAACATGGGAATAGGTATATGGATTAATAAATAACCCTAATGAAGATAAATTAAGGTTTTAAAACCCACTAAATGCTTGGAATTCCCCAAAACCCTACTATCGACTTGTAGATGACAGTGTACACACAGATATAAGAAATTTACATGTTCTGTATAATATATTGATTGAAAATATCATCCTTTGGTATGAGAATATGAATGGGTAAGTAATTTAATATCTTTACCTATGTGTATATCACTTTGAAAGTCTGTTGACCATCAAAATTGAGAAGGAACACTTAACACCCTATTGACTGTCATGAATACTCAGTGGAAAGAAATCAGATTTACTTTGTTGGATTGATCAAAGGTCTATTTTGGAAAATTTTGTAAATGATAAATTTTTAATACATTTATATAGACTTTAATAACAAATTTATATCCTTTGAAACGTTCTATAACTCTCCTAGTTCAATTATGTGTACTCTCAACTTGTATAGGTTTGGGAAAGCCCTAAAACTAGGGTTTGACCTCTAAAATGAGTTCTAGCCATTCAAATTGCATGAAAATTTGGGATATTTCCATTTGAGGTGTTCTTAAACTATTAAATGTGGTTTAAAACTTGAGGAGTATGGTAAATTATGGGAATATCCTACTTCAAGTGAATCCTAGGTGAACAAATGCTAAGGAGAATAGACCTATTAAAGAAAAGTAATTTGTCCAAATAAGTGAACCCAAAAGTGATTGATTCACTTGTAAGAGATAAATGGGTATTCTAAAAGGTTCTTGGTCTAGTGATAAATTTTTTACATGTGTTATGACAAGGAGGTTTGAGTAAATAGAGGACTAATTAGGCCTTAAAAAAATAGAACATGGTTTAGTTTGAGGAGGATGATCCAAAACAAAGGCACTTGATAATGATATATATAGTGTAACTTTATAATGGGAACTATAATATATCATTATATATAATAAAGAGTTTTTGGTTATATAAATAAAGGTAAAAACCTCTCTTGACAAGGTTACAAGGACTAGAGAGGCTTAACAAAGGAAATTGGGTTTTGAAGTAGGATAAACGGCTAAAAATTCTAGTATTGTTTGGGATGGATATAACATATTTATAATGAATTACAAGGTTTCATTCAGTAAGGTATTGATCTATCTTAAGTGTCACTGGTAAGCCATGGTAGCCAAATGAGATAATTGTATTATTCTTGATGAATATGTTTATCTAACAGGGTATGAGTGACATCATTTTACCAAATGAGCAAGTTAAATTGATAATCCTGATTCCTATATAGAACTATGTCACCAATAAAAGCATTGGTGAAAAAATTAGTATCTTATAATTGAGATAAGAGAAAGGTTCATCAAAAGAAGAGACTATAAGAATAAACAAGGTAGCCTAAGGTGTAAATAAGATGAGCATTACACTACCTATACCAAGGCCTACCAAGCCTATCTATCACTAACATCCATCTCTACTAGTGGATACATCCTTTCTCTCTGTGCTCGTATCTACCTCGCTACCTCACTAGCTAATCCAAACTAGCTCACTTGAGTTGGGGCATATGGTATACTCATAACTTCTAGTGTCATGGGGTTGTATGGTTGTAGAATGTTATCTAGGATGTCATAGAGTGATCCCCTTACATGGGACTCCCATCTCTCCTCCTCATCCTCAGGTATGCTTTCAAAATCCCACTAGATAGATTTTAGATCATTTTCATATCTCATAATATCTATCTATATCTCTCTACTACCAAATAAAAAATTAATAAATAATTCAACCATTTTCATACCTATCTATGTCCCAGTGCCTATGATATCATCATCCACATGATTTCCTATCACAGTCTCCCCATCTGCATGGCTTCCTAATACCTCCTTAGTAGTTTTCCTCCTTAGCTCGAACCTAGATATCATATTTCATGTCTATCTTAGCCTCTATTTTAGTGGTCTCTTTATCATCTCCTTTGGCTCATATATGGGATCATTTTGGATGTCTATAGTCTCCACTCTCTTATATCTCTATCACTACTATGTCCTTGGTGGTCATTTTTTATTACTATAGGAGTGGTAGTGGTACATCTAGTATCTCTACCTCATTCAGCTCCTCTTTTACCACTCATCATGCCCAACTAGTCCATGGTCACTCCTCATGTGGCCTCAATATTAGCCTCACTATTAATGGTCAAAGTTTTGTCTTCCCTCATAGCTCCCTCACATGTCAAGCCCACTAGTTGGGCATCAATATAGATGTCATTAAATGAGGTATTCCCATCTATCTTGGTACCCATGCCATCATATGTGGCTCTCTCCACCATGTATAGTGTCTAACCACCACCTCTCTCCTCTCTAGTGTTGGTGTAGTTATGTGTCAGCTCACTCATGTAATTTTTATGTGCACATATGGATGCCACATGATGTTTGCACATCTTACCAACTATAGTGTTGGCACATGGAGCAAAGCCCATACTACCTAGTCCTTCATCCATATCTGCACTCAAGGTGACCCATCATCGACCACATAAAGCAACCTAGCCAATTAATATATTATAAATCTCTCATATATCCATATTATTAATAGTATGATCAGTCTCATAGTCTTTTGCCCTCTGACCAACATCTCAAATAGATTATATACAAGGTGAACCTAGATGATAGAGCCTAGATCATATAGTACTCCTCCTTTAGCATCATCCTACTCAAGACTACCACATACAATGGTACCTTGCCATCTAACTTGTGATATAGTACCTATTGTGTCATAAGGCCTATCACCACCTTTTAAAGGTCGAGAATCTATGATATATACATTTCATCCATATTGGCTCTCCATCCTTTTAGTATCATCTCTAAGCCTATAGCCCATTGATTTATTATTTTTAGAAATAATGGAGTTTTATTCCTATTTAATAAATGGGTCTGAGTAGGATAAACTAGTAAATAATGTTCCTAATTAAATATACAGATTTTTGAAATTAAATTGTAATTAGACCTTTTCTAAAAATAGCAATGAGAAAGAGAAAATCAAACTTAGCTTTTTCTAGACTATTCTAATTGAGATAGGGTTTATAAATTTGTATGCAAGACCTAGACACTATTGTAAATAGGATCTTAGACTTCATTATTTGATTGGATAAGAGCATTGGAACTAGATACCATAGGCTTCGGCACTTTAGTCCTTCTCTAGTGCTATTATCCTGAGGATTTAAGCTTTTTGAGTTTTTTTCATGTACCCAATGTGAGCCTATGTACCAATTTTTAGGTTCTCATTGTTAGTAAAACTCCTTTTAGATATAATTATTCATGTACTTGTATCTTATATGTAATTAAAATAAACTTTGGAAAATGGGGAAAAAGGGTTAGTGTGTATAAGATGCACTAGACATGCCTCACACCCCATGTTCAGGAATGTTGCCTATATACCAATACTTTGAGGAGGGATCAAGCCATATGTAGTTCTCCCTTTAAGAGTACTTGATGTAATAATGAATGAAGTGTAAGAAATGATAAAACTAAGTATGCTTGAGATGACTAAGGATTGGTGTAAGGACTTGAATTGGTTTGAAAGTGTATAGGCTAGCTATATACAAATAATAGGAAAGATTGCTTGAGTGGTCTTACTTGTATTCTTTCTTGATTGAATGATCTTTACCAACCCCTTCCAAATGATGTTTAAATAAGATTTTATAGGGATCTATTAGTCATGGGTTAGATGAAACTAGACTAGGTTGAAATAATAAACAAGTGGAATCAGGTAAAAATGGTAATCTAAGCTTTAATTGTGATTGGACAAGAGCATTGAAAAGGGGACACCCTCGGGTCCAGGACTGTAGTCCAACTTTGGTGCTATTATCTTGAGCAAATGAGACCTAGGGGGATAGAATGGTCATAAATAGAAGGTCCTAGCTTAGCTAGGCTCAAGTTTGGAAGGCCACAGATGACTGGGATTAGTGAAAACAAGCTTGAGAGGGTTTAGAGAACAAGAAAAGGGTACCTAAGGATTGTGTTTCATTAGCCATGCTCAAGTTACCATTTTTTGCATTTTATATGGCTATATTTGCCCACCTTCATTCTAATGATGTAGTAAAGCAAAATACTAGGATAAAGGAAAATAAAAAGACTACCTAAACTTACCTAAAAAGGTGAAGTCCATGAAGCTATGTGATGTTGAGTAATATCAGATAGTGTATAGATATCACATTATGTAAGTGTGAATTTGTGAAAGGAAAATAAAGAGTAGATTAGTTATTATTATATGCAATATAAAATAAGAACATAAAAGTTTGAGTAAGAAGAGAGGAAGAGAATGGAATTAATACACCTCATCAAGTATGAAAACCAATAAAAAACATATTGTGATACTAAGGTTGAGTAATGTTGGATGTATTGGATGATGTTGTACTAAAAGTTATATCATAAATAGAGTTGATTGCTCAACTCCCTAGAAAGTGATTCAAGAATGCAAAGGTTGGCCATTTGGCTCCATCATTTCCCACTAAGTGAAGCTATATGATAATGCATTTGCTAATCAGTATCTAGATTATGTGGCCAATCCCTCTGAATAGGTGGCTCAAGAATACAAAAGATGGCCCTTTAGCTCCATCATTGCCATGTGAAGTGAATCTATGAATTGATACCAGTATGTGTGAATGTGTATGTCATATGAGATAGCTTCTAAAGCCCATGAATACTCTATAAATATGATAATATGACATGGATAGTTAAATTTATATAGAAACTAGGCTAATGTTGGCTAACTCAAAAAATTGAGATTAGGCTTGTATGAAAGCCACTCCAAAATTGAAAATTTGGCTTATGTGGAAGCCACTCAAGAAATTAGGAATGTGGAGGTTAAGCTTATATAAAATCTAATCTAAAATTATTCCAACCACTTTAGATGGAATAAGGCATGTAACTATTGATAATGCCTTGGTAATGCTGAAAACTAAAAGAAGAGATGAAAAAGTGCTATGCAATCTACCCCTAATCACTGGTGTCTAAAACATGGATTTTGATTTGAAATTTATACCAACTATCATATCTAAAATTGGAAGTGAGAAATAATCATGTCACACATGGTTCTCCCTATGTCTAGATTCTCTAAGAAAACTATAATAAAAACTACTGATTTGAGTTGGTCTGATCATGCAAAACTATAGTTGATCCTACCTTTCTACCTACTTTTGGAAAACCTAGTTTTTTTATTATTTAGATAAGAGCACTAAAAATAGACACCCTAGTGTTTGACATTGTAGTCCAGCCTCGATGCTATTGTCTTAGGCTAAAATTGATCAATTTTCTAGAATCTTAATTGTCTATCTAGTCTATTTTGAGTGGTTTGATGACTAGTTGTTGCTTAGGTTGTTCTAAAATTAGATTTTTGATCAATGGGAGTTATAATATCTATATTAAAATTCCTATTTGTTTCTCCCTCTTATAAGGGTATAAATAGGTACCTTACAATGACTTTCCTTAGAATAAGAAGCCCTATAAGTGTGTTAATTTGGAAATATACATGATATACTAATGATAATCAACAAGATATCTCAAGATATAGCATGGTTTGATTTGAGATATTGTTAGATCAACAGGGGTATGCCTAGATATATGTAACAATGTAAGAGCATGTGTAATATTCTTGAATTGAATTAAAATTAGGAATTTTAGTTGTTAGTTTGTTAGTTACTAGTTAGAGGGATAGAGCATGATGTCCATCATGGCATCCAAGAGAATAGGAAAATACATGATATGGATCATGGCATTATGAAAATCGAGAATCAATCAAGAAATAAGCACAAAAAGTAAGAAGCAAGAAGCATACAAGGGTGACCAAGAAGCCATGAAAATAAGGGACATGGGTGCATGTCACTCAAACTAGAAAGCATGCATACAAGGCATGTTTAAATGCCACATACACATACAAGTGAAACAAGCAATATTGGCACAAGGGCCACGGGCTCATATAAGAGTACAAGAAAAGGACATTGGTAAATGTCCTAAGGCACATATAGGAGAAAAGCAAGAACTAGAAATACAATCCAACAAGCTGGGATAAGCAAGAAGAGAAAGCATGTAATAACTAGAAAGATAGAATAACATCTAAATAATCAAATCAAGAGTGGAAGTATCAAAGACATGTTTAGTACAAGACTAGGTATATGCTAAGAGATATACAAGTGCTAGATACTAGTGAAATGTCGATATAGTAATCTATGTAATCTAGTAAGTAATGTACATCAACATGATAACTTGGAGTGTGTAGTATAGGAATTACATAACCTAGATGGTATAGTCATGTAGAAGATGCCCCCAAAGGGAAGATATATTGATGTGTGCCTCAAATGTAGAAGTAGGATGTCACCTTGATGGGTAAAGTGAAGCAATCAAGTAGTTGAATGTTACTGCACACACGCAAAAAGGATCAAGTGAAGCATGGTAATGTAGATAAAGAAACATACAATATCATGAAACAATAAATGTAAGCCCTAACATGGTATAAGCAATATAAAACATGGATGAGGCATAAAATCAAAATGTTTTTTGTGTTTTGACATTTTTTAATGTTTTTGGATTTTGAAATGTAATATTATTTTTGTATTTTGAAAATTTTGAACTGTGTATAATCAATTAGAAGAGATTATATACATGCAAAGCTGGAAAGAAATGATACTAACCGATGAGGCTCATGTGAGACTCCATATCATGGTGTCTTGAATCAAGGAGTGGAATCATCATGAAGTACCATGGAAATGTTAAGACTGTGGCTCTAAAAACTATATATGTTGTAAAATTTTTAAAATATTTGAAGTAGAAACTAGATGTGGGGTCCCTCTATAGCTATAAGAAGTGGATGCAACTATAAAGCTCGTAGGGACCCATATAGAAGTAATAAAATCTCTTTGAACATGTGCTCTAAGCATAGACACATGAGATCTTAATGAAATTGATCTGGATGTGAATACTATAGCTAGGATCTATCTAGAATCCTTAAGATGTGGAGGTATATAAACCTTTTATACTAGTGATGGATGCCTCAACTGTGTCTAAATCTTAAGTGGAAGAGGAACTAAAACTAGAGAAAAAGATAAAATTGGTTTCAAAACTGAAACTAGTGGCAAAACTAAAATTGGTGGTAAAACTAAAACTAGTGATTGCAAACTAGTAGATGGCTCTGAAGTGGGGAGTGATAATTCATATGAAACTCTATAAATTTTAATAACCTAATTAGTATGAATGAATTTCATGCATCTATGAACTATAGAAGCTACTACTTTGAGTTTTTGAATCCATGGTTGACCAAGTAACATATGAAAAACTCTTGTATTGAGAACTATGGTGAATGGTGTGGCCACATGTGTAGGACTAACCTATAGTGGAAGTGCTATCTCACCTAATGAACTCTATATATGCCCATTGAAAACACAGATAAGTGTGTTTTTTGGAGTGATATCCTACTTTGAATAGCTCAAATATTGTAGTAGTGTTAAGGTGGACATGTTAAAACTGGAACCATTATCAATAAGCACATTGTGAATATGATAATTATGAATGTGAGATCTGATAATGAGTGCATGATAATCTAAAGCATCCTCCATGATCTCTTATTTTGAGAAGGAGATATAAGGTCTAGCTAGAAATTTAGAATTGTATACAATCAATTGAAGGTGCCCTATATGTATTTGGTGGTGGATGTGCATGATATGCATGATGAACCCTTGATATTCCCCTATATCCTATTTTGAATATTGTAGAACTGGATCTAAAAATATTTTCAATGCTTTATCCTATGTTTTATTTGCTGGTGGAGGCTCAACTAAAGTGCTAAGATCATTAGCATTTGAATCTATTAGGTCATGTATCTTGTTCTTTAAACTGATACATTTGTTTGTTATATGACCTGGTTCCCTATGGTAGTTACAAAATACCTATTGATCAAATCCATTTGGAAGAGGTTTTTTTGGATTAACTTCTTGAATAGGAGGGAGAGATATGATATTAAAATCCAAAAGCTTTTGTAAAACCCTAGCTAGAGAAACTAGAAGATGTGAAAAACTACACCAAGGGGGTACTAACAAAACTATTCATTGAGGAGGCTCTGAAGCTACATTAACTGTAGGTTAATTTTACCCTTTAGTATCATTAACTTGACCTTATATGGGACTTTGTTGTTACTCTTATTAGTTGTGTCTGATGTATTAGTGTACTTTAGTTTTCCCATTGAAATTAGTTTGACTTCTCTTTTCTTTAATGTGTGACACAATTTAGTGAAGGAAGAGAATCTTTTAAACATGATTGATTCATGAAGTGCTATTAGAAGACTTTGTTTGAAAAGGTCCTATAAATCTTGATTTACCATGGGGCGAATCATCTTAGCCAAGATGGTCTTATACCAAAGAACATAGTCTATGAGATGTTCATTTGGTCATTGTTTCTATTGATAACTATGATCATATGAAACCTTATCACCAATGTTGATACTAAAGTGTGCCAGGAACATGTATGCTAAAGGATTGAATGCATTGATTGACTAATTTGGTAGACTATAGAACCATTGTAAATCATAATCCTTTAGGTTCCATGGAAATAACTTGGTAAGTAGCTAGTCATTTGGTACATAGTCCAAGCATGCTATGTGAAATGCTCTTAAATGTGTCTTGAGATCACCCTTTCCATCATAAAGAGTAAGCTTGGGTTGAACAAAACCTTGTGGCAAGGGTGTAGAAGCAATGTGACATGCCAATGGTGTATATAGTAAAGAAAAAGAATCCAAGTCTTGTGTAGGTCTAGAAACACCTTGCTCAAGATGTTACACCTTGGATTGAAGAGATCTTATCTCTTACACAAGGGTTACCACATCAAGAAACAAAGATGTACTAGTTATAGCTGGTGGCACAGAAGAAGGTTGGGCTACTATTGGGGGTTGTTGAGGCATAGTTACCTTCATAGTGTCATTTGTAATTGGTATCTCTGAAAGAATGGAAGATTCAACTTTCTTAACCTTTTTAATTTCCATGATAGATTTCAAGATAAGAGTATAATCTTGGGGTTGATCCCCGAGTCTTTCTCTAAAACTTTGTAAAATCAAATCTTTGTTGAGGACAACTTCATTATCAACAATAGGTGGAAGTGGATCAGTATTCTAATGTGGTGGAGCATGAGCATTGGTGTGTAAATCATCATTTTTATTTTCATACTACTCATTATTGGAGTTATCCTCATGAAAATTTATGTAATTTGGATGTATAGGATTTATAATAGGAACCTGCTCTGGTTGTTCCTCCATGGTACATGGTTAGATTGAAGGAATCTGGGTGAATTCAAGAGGATTGCCACTAAGTATTGCATTTTATCTTGAAGGAAGAGATGCAAGGAACTTAGGTGGCATAAGGAAAACAACTTGGATAATAGTAGAAAATATTAAACTAATATAATCTAAACAATGAACTAGAATATATATATAGAAAGGATACCAAGCTCCCAAATATGTAAGGTAATACCTCAAGAAGCAAAAAGGAGTTATTACATACAACTAGGGATTTTTCAAAAATAACTTTGCAAAATACTATGAATTTTTGAAATTGAAAATGAATTTCTGAGTTAAGTATTCAAGAAAAAATTCAAAAATTTATGAGAAAGTGCTTGATTTAATGGGACCTAGTAGATGCAACTAAGATTTTGAGAATTTTTTTTTTGAAATTACTATGAATTTTTGAAATTTGAAGTGATTTTATTATTTTAATATGTAACTAAAAATTTAGAAAATGATTGGAAAATTGTTGGGAGCTAGTTGATGCAACAAAGGTTTGAAATACATTTATTTTAAATTTTACAACAAAATTTTAAAATTTGAGAGGAATTTATGATTTATATGTGCAAGAAAAAAATTGAGAAATTATTGGATTAATGTTGAAAATTTAATGGGACCTAGTGTATGCTACTAGGTTTTGAAATAAATTTATTTTTAAATTTACTACAAAATTTTAAAATTTGAGATAAATTTTTGATTTATATATGCAAGCAAAAAATTAATAAATTATTGGATTAATGCTAGAAAATTATTGGGATCTAGTATATGAAACTAGGGTTTGAAATAAATTTATTTTAAAATTTACCACAAAATTTTGAAATTTGAGAGGAATTTTTTATTTATATGTGCAAGCAAAAAATCAAGAAATTATTGGATTAATGCTGGAAAATTACTGGGATCTAGTGTATACAACTAGGGTTTGAAATAAATTTATTTTAAACTTTACTACAAAATTTTAAAATTTGAGAGGAATTTATGATTTTAATATTCAAGATTTTTTTTAGAAATTAATGGGAAAATTCAGCTAGGAATTTACCCTAGGGTTTATAGGGTTTTTATGAGAAATTTGAAGTTAGGTTCACCAAATGATTTATTATTTTTAGGAATAATAGAGTTTTATTCCTATTTAATAAAAGGGTCTAAGTAGGAGAAATTAGTAAATAATATTCCTAATTAAATCTACTGATTTGTGAAATTAAATTGCAATTAGATTTTTTCTAAAAATAGTAATGAGAAAGAGAAAATCAAACTTAGCTTATTCTAGACTATTCTGATTGAGACAATGTCTAGAAATTTGTGTGATGGGCTGGGACACTATTATAGACAAGATCCTAGAATTCATTTTTTGATTAGATAGGAGTGTTTAAATTAGACACCATGGGATCTAGCACTGTAGTCCTTCTTTGGCATTATTGTCTTGAGGATTTTAGCTTTTTGGGTTTTGTTTACCTATTCAGTGTGAGCTTGTCTACCAATTTTTAGGTCCTCACTATTAATAGATCTCCTTGTAGAGATGATTATTCATGTACTTATATCTTTTATCTAATTTAATAAAACTTTGGTAATTGGGGAAAAGGGGTTAGTATGTGTAAGATGTACTAGACATGCTTCACACCTCATGTGTGGGCACGCTGCCTACAAAGCAATAATATGAGGATGGATCAAGCCATATGTAGTTCTCCCTTTAAGAGTGATTGGTGAAATAGTGAATGAAATGTATGAAATGCTAAAACTAGGTATGCTTGAGATGACTAAGGACTGGTGTAAGGACTTAAATTGGCTTGAAAGTGTATAGGTTGGTTATATGCAGAGAATAGAGAAGATTGATTAAGTGGTCTTGCTTGTGTTCTTTCTTTCTTGAATGACATTTTACAAACCCTTTTAAATAATATTTTAATGGGATTTTATAGGTATCTATTGGTCATGGGTTAGATGAAACTAGACTAGGCTGAAATAATAAACAAGAGGGATAAGGGAAAATGGTAATCTAGGCTCAAATTGTTATAGGGCATGAGCACTGAAAAGGGGACATCCTAGGATCCAACACTATAGTTTAATTTTAATTCTATTATCTTGAGTAGATGAAACTTGGGGGGATGGATTGGTCATGAAGATAGGGTCCTAGTTCAGTTAGGGTCAAGTCTAGAAGGCCACAAATGACTGGGAATCAGTGAAAACAAGCCTGAGAGGGTTTAGAGAACAAGAAAAAGAGACCTAAAGATTGGGGTTCATTAGTCATGCTCAATTTACCAATTTTTTCATTTTATATGATTACACCCACATGACAAAGTATCTCCTCTCATCTAAGCTATTTGTTATCCATGTGGTCATCAGTGATCTTGTTATGGGTAGCCTAAGGATGGCATTGGCATCCTTTAATGTGATACCCACCTCTATCACATCCCCATCTACCTCCCATCTGAAGGTGTTAATCAATCATTCCTAGCATCCCAAGAACATGAATAATAATTTAGTGTTGAGGGGGATCCTGCACATATGAGCTATGCCTCCTAGACCCATGGCTACCAATCTAGCTTGATCTCCATCTGATAATCTATCCAACAAATTTGGTAGCCAAAACATGTCCACCAACCTCTAGAATCTTAGTCATCTTTGAAACCAATAAATGACAAAGGATGTATTAGTTTCTCCATGTCATGTATAATCACAATACATTATTTACACATCATTTTTACAATTTTAATAAAAAACAAGCCTAATTGCTTTTATCTTATTCATTTTATCACATTTATAGCTTACTTGGTCCCTATTGCCTTCCTTTGGTCATTTTGGGTCATTATATCCCTATTTAAAATTTTTTCATGCTTTTTCATGCTCATTATGACTCCTTGGTCAACTTAGTTTGACCAAAATTTCCTTATTTTTGTCATAGTTGACTTTAGATTCCATCTCAACCCTTTTATCTTTCCCTCCATGGTACTGAGTTTTCATTTTGGCCCTTATAGACTAATGAATCACTTCATTATAGCTTTTCAAGATAAAAATTACACTAGGTTGACCCATGCCTATTGGGTCAACCATATGGATTCTGCCCTGTTTCATCCTACTAGGTCAACTTGGTCGACCTAGTATATTATGTGTGCTGACCCAGTACATTTTTCCCAAAATGTGCATTTCACTCACTTTATTCCTAAACCCTTCAAACCCATTTCTCATTTTGTTATTTCCTACCCTTAAAATCTGATTTTGTTCAATTTTGACATATATAAATGCTTAAAATCAAATTTTATCAAAAATTCACTTAATTCAATATAAAATTTCAAAAACTAGTTTGAGATCAGTAGTTGCATACTTGTCCTAGCTACCTTTGGGTGTCCTCCTCATCTATCATGCCGTTACCTTTACATCCTAGCCTTTTTTGGTCTCATTTCTCTCTTTCATAATTCAAAATTCTAAATTCATTCTCTTTTGCCCTATTTAAAATCACTTTTTAGCAATTCAATTCAATTATTTATTTTCAGGTAGATTCCTTGTTATGCTTCTAGCTTTGTTTCTACTCATCCATTTTTTAAATCATAAAATTCATTAAAATCATGATGATGTAGATATTATTTTCCACTATCATATGCCTTATCCCCAATTTTTATATTTTTGGCTATTTTACACTAACTTCTATAGGTTCACCTAGTGTATTACACATTGGACACCTTCATTTCTTATAAGTCTACTTATTTATCTACGACACTAAGGTAAGTTAAAGGTATGTGTTTTTCAATATAGTTATTTAATTTATCTTATTTTCTACTTACTACACCATACTTAACATCAGTGTTATGTGTTATTATGTTTTCTTCTGAAGCACCATCCCATGTTATGCTTACATGACATATGATGAGCTTCGACTAGGGCATATGTATACACATAATATTTTTAACATTTATTGATTACTGACACTTTTTATCTTATAGTAACCTATTGAGTCTCAATCTCTTTGAGTACATTCCTTAAGGGGTGCACCAGGAAAAGGGTGGGTAGACCATTAGTGCTTCATAAGATTAGTATTCTTTTTGCCACTTTCCATCCACACACTAGCCTCCTGAAATCATTGAACTCAAGATTATTATTATATATATACATTCCTATAATTTTTTATGGTTTATCCTTCATTTCCTACCTCATCACTCTTTTGACATGTTTAGGGACTTTTTCTCTCTTTTGGTTTATTGGCCTTTTGATTGACCTAGCATAGACCTAGAGAGTTATCCCCGAAAACATGCTAGGTCAATTGGGTCAACCTAGCACAACCAACATTCTTGAATGTTTTTAGGGTAAGATACTACTATATATAAAATTTCATTTACCACCATTTTAAAGATCAAATAATTAAGTGAAGTATGAATGAACATCTACCTATTGACCATTCTACTTGGGTAATAAAGATTTAGGGTTCAATACTTTCTTTAAAGCTCCAATCTCATATTATGGATAATTATATTAGATTATTGGATAGTTTATGTAGCCTAAATCTGATTTATCTTAGTTATCCTTACATACCATGACAATCTTTTGTGAATCACCTTGGCCAAGGGGGAGATTGAGGCTCAGCAGGTTCATCTTCAAAGGTAAGTATTCCTAACTTTATTCTTCCTTTGTAAGAGTAGACAGATAGTGCATTTTTATTCTTCTCTTCCATGTATTATGATTCTTTATACCTTGACATGAGTATATGTCTTTTATAAATGTTTAGTTTAGATGTTTATTTTATTTTTTCTAACCCCCACTTTGTGCCACAAGCTTTGGTGCACACTAGATTATATTTATTTTTATTTTTATTAGATTAGTGAAATATTAAATCATAGGACTCTTTTATGGGTTTTATGTTATTTTTTTAGACTATAGGCTTTGTAACCTTATCTCACAAGTGTATTGGGACAAGTGATCCCCTAATCTGGTCTAGTGGATCTTCACATTGGTCATGCTCCCACTTAACAATTGTATACTTCCCAATTAGAAGTGCAGGTGTGTTAGATCCCATCCTATCCAAGATTGATCAATGGACATTATGAATTTTTTATTGAATATAGATAAAAGATAATTTTGAGCTTTTAAAAAACAAGGGACATGTAGAATAAAACCATTTGACGTTTGAGAACTATGTTGCCATGTACATAGGTTTAGATTTATCAAGGACTAAAAACAAGTTTAATTGGGGGTGTGTGATGAGTTTTAAAATCATTTATAAAACTAATCCTCTAATACTATTTTTAAAATACCCTCTTGTCATTCCTAAGTATATAAAGTTAACTTTTGTATTCCTTTCCTATCTAATAGTACTAATAAA
The DNA here is from genome assembly GCA_037957365.1 of Torreya grandis. Lineage (NCBI taxonomy): Eukaryota > Viridiplantae > Streptophyta > Pinopsida > Cupressales > Taxaceae > Torreya > Torreya grandis. The sequence goes on along the minus strand of JARHVA010000479.1, from coordinate 4,100,753 downwards.
TATGATTTGCACATCTTTGTGTTTTGTGTTTAAAACCATTTTTTTCTTAATGAATCTTACATCATGTACTTTTATAATTGTTTTGTTTTTAATACTAATTATATTGAAAAATAAATAAATAAATAAATGATATTGGAGCCCCATAACCCTCATTACTGACCAAAAAAATAAATTATACTTGAAAAATTATAGGTTTACTTATAATAGATGGTTTGTTGAAATAATAATGTGGTGGTTACAAATATAATTCCATGAATCAAAATCAAGTATTATAAATAGGATTTTACAATATAGATTAATTTGAATCTTTATTTATATCAAATTATCATACATCTATAGACATAATATGTGGTATCGATAATGCTTTACGGTACCAGGGATATTCACAATATCTTTAAAATTTAAATATTGTTTTTTTTCATTTTTTAGATAGATGTTGGGGGTTGAAGGGGCCTTATCTCATAAAAAAACTAGATATTATAACAAAACAATGGGAAAACATGAAAAAAATCATTATCCACAACCATACCATCTCTTCACAATTTAAAGGTAAGAAGATGAAAGGCTCAATAAAACATAGGGAACAAACCCTAAACATACAATGATAGAGTAAGATTAAATATTGTATTTAGTTTTAATAGTGAAAAGATAGATAGATAGATAGATAGATAGGTAGATAAATAGATAGATAGATAGATAGATAGATAGATAGATAGATAGATAGATAGATAGATAGATAGATAGATAGATAGATAGATAGATAGATAGATAGATAGATAGATAGATAGATAGATAGATAGATAGATAGATAGATAGATAGATAGATATTTTAATAACATCTATGAGACCAAAAATAATCTATTGAAAAATGGATTTTAGAATTCATCATGTGAAATAATATATTGTCTGATGTTTTGAGTACCAAATGTGTAATAATCATCAAGTAAAAAATAAAAATACAAGAAGGAATAAATAATCTATGGGACCCCAAACCAAAAAATATATCCAAAAGTAGTGAAAAAGCCTTCAAAATAGGATAGATGATTTAAGTTGTTGGACCCTAGTTCACAAGCCTACCTACCCCTCTTTTGCTTTTGAAGGTTCACTCTCTTGTAGTTGTGGATTTTGATAAAAGGTTCCCTAATTCTATCAATATTCTTAACTTTAACTATAGTGAACCTATATACTCCTTGTAGGTTGTCCAATTATTTACCTTGGATGTCATCATATGTAGAACACTCCATCCATATTATTATCATGGCATCATGCACATTTCTCTTATTACTTACATATATTAGAATGGTAAATAATTCTTATAGCTTAATTATAATAACATTTTACTAAAATAAAACACAACATAGATCTATGCATATCATGGTTTTGAAAGCAAGAAACTTTAAAATAGGTTATTGAATATACACTAATAATTCTATATTTCAGTTCATCTATATTTGAATTTGGATGCCAACATAATTTTCAAAGCTTTTAACATGGGATGGAATGTAGAATATTAATAGTCTTGAAAAATATTAATACAATTTTAGGCCACTTACATTCCATGAAAAGGTAGATATCTAGTGTTAGTTTACGACTTACTTTAGCTACTATAAAATGTCAAACTACTTAATATACTCATTGGCATAATTAAAATCTTGGATAAAGTTTGAATGTTGAAACAAACTAATAAGAATATTGCTTCAACATAGAGCTTGATTCATAAAAATGAATATGCTAATGGTCAAATGGATTGAGTAACCACCTATTCCTGATTCCTTATGCTATGCATTAATTATGGGCTTACTCGAGTAGATATAATTCATTTAATTTAAGAGTTCTATGTTACCAAGCTCAATATTCATAAAAGATCTTCCATGTTTTAAATCTCAACAAGTCAATAATTTTGGGTAATTATAAGGTTTATAAAAATATATCTATTTGTGATAAATTTAGCAAAATAAATATTGAAAAATTATGTACATGGGCAAGCAAAGAATGATTTAGCTTGGCATAATCATTCACCAAAAAAGCCCATTGTGTTGGGCTTCACTACAACCCATGCCCATAGGGGGATAATGTAATGTTTCACTATGTACATTTAATGAAAGCTACCAAAAGTATGTTGATATATTTTATCTATCCAGTCACAATCCCTCATATTTATTTATGGTTAATTTTTCCCTCTAAATTTTGTAATTATAATGTTAAGGCAGTGATTTTCTTATCTATAACGCTAGTACTGACATGACACAGGAAGTGACCCTTGTCAAATATTATAAATAGATTAAAAAGAAAACTAATAATATTTATGAAATCGCATAATTTATATGACTATAGGAATATAATCAATTTGTTTCATGTAATAATAAATTTTTATGATATTTTAATTATGTTATATTAATTTATTTGTGTTACATTTTTTTGTGATATATTATTTTTTGTTTTTAATACAATTAATCTAGATTAATCTATCTAATGTCAATCTAATATTTCTAATCCCATCCTTAAATAGTCTAATACATCTTAGTTTTTTCACTTTCCAAGAGGTTTAAATTACCAAAAATTATTTTTATAACATAAATATCTTTAAAGAACAGGTACTAAAGTTGTATCAAACACTTTTTTAAATATTATTTTTGTAACTTTTGAAGTGAAATGTTGAATGAATAATAGTCATAATTCTTTTCATAATCTAGCTAAGGCTTCCCATAAAATTTAACTCTTACATGGAAGACCTTCAAATGCCCTTAAAATTTGGAACCTTATCCAAAAATGTTTACATTTTTATTAGATATGGGTAGATCTTGTTATAGAATCTAGAGATATGAAATGTAGGGGTAGCATTGACTAGAGATATAAACTAGTTTGGAGATATAAAATGGAGGGGTAATATTTATTGGAGTTATAAACTAGTTTAGGAATAAATGGAACGCCCATATCCCACTACATCCCCATGATGGCTAGAATATCTAGTGTCATTGACATCACCAACATTAGCTACATCCCTAATTCACTAATGAATACAACTGGCCTCGCATACCATATGAGATTTGAACCTAAGTGGGGTTGGACAAAACTAAGCCACTTAAGCATGTCTTGAAATTTTTTATGACTTTTATCTATTCAACATTGCCCTTAAAATAGTAATATTATTTTAATATTGGAAGGAAGAAGCATTAGATAAAAAATATATATTTATTATAATTTTATCTTAAACTCTAACTCTGACCATGATCTGATGTGGAATTAGTGGAATTTTGAATGAGCCATTAACATTAATATATGTATGTTAGTATTAATATTAATGGCTCATTCAAAATTCCACTAATTCCACATCAGATCATGGTCAGAGTTAGAGTTTAAGATAAAATTATAATAAATATATATTTTTTATCTAATGCTTCTTCCTTCCAATATTAAAATAAGATTACTATTAGTAATATATATATATATATATATATATATATCAATGTAGTATTATTTTGTGTGATTAAGTGATTATACATCATTGAGTTCTAATAAAATATTCAAATATCTTTATTTTTTCTTATATTAAGACTTGACATTGATGTTGTCATTGATGTCAAAGGTTGTTCATGAGGTGACTTGAGAAGGCTTATACATAGGATGACCAGTCTTATGCATAGAGGATCATGGTAGAATATTAATATGGGTGAATAGATGATTAATATTATGTTTGAATACACTTAATCATGTTTATAAAACATTATATCATTAAAAAAAGATTCAAGGTAACTTTACAAGGGTAGAACCTATAACACTAGCATGGAACTAGTCTAACACTAGACCCTGCCTAACCTAATAAGGTGCCATGAATTCTTGTCAAGAAATATGGAGGATGAAAATTAGTGGTTGATCATGGTATGAGGTTTTTTGAATGAGTTTAAGTTTTAGAGGGCATCTATAGTGGTAGGAAGGTCACTTTCAAGGCCTAGAGTGACTTGTAAATCAAGGCTTAATGAGGGGGGGGGGGGGGGGAGAGAGAGAGAGAGAGAGAGAGAGAGAGAGAGAGAGAGAGAGAGAGAGAGAGAGAGAGAGAGAGAGAGAGAGAGAGAGAGAGAGAGAGAGAGAGAGAGAGAGAGAGAGAGAGAGAGAAAGGCCTAATAAGGGGTCATGTTCAGTTTCCAAGGTAAATATGATAATTTTAATAGGTGTTATAGGTTGTCTTAAACATGTTCATGAAATTTAAGGTCAAATTTTGAAATAAAAAGCATGAAAAAGTGGATTTAAGGTCTCTCAAGTGCTATAATGAGGTGTTACAGACCTGAGAAGGATTATATTATGATCTTTGGAATGTGTAACATTTACATGAGATATTAATACTTTCATGAAAGTTTTGTAATGGTATTATCTCAAATTTACAATCATTGGTTTCTAGTTTAAGGCCCTAAGCTTTATGAATGATCATTAAGACTATAAGGGGGTTTAAACCTATCTAAAACCCTAACTATGACCTAATATGGAATATGTCGATGGAAATAGATAATAATTTATTTAATGTCCTATTTTTATGATTGGATCATGAATTTTACTCTCCTAGGTATCTCTAGGTGGCATTTTTGTTGTCATAAGAGTGAGTAGATCCTACAAAAAGCCCTTATTTCTCAAAAATTTATTGTAATTGGTAGCAATGACTAGGTCAAAGTTTATAAGTGGATGGAGGTTTAATATTGAGACTTGTGTATTATTACCATTTTGGTTTATAATTAGGTTCAAAATTTTAAATATGTTAAACTAGTCATGGAAGTTGACCTATCACTAAAAGACCTAGTGAGGTAGACAATGAGAAAAATTAGGCAGAAATGGGAATGAGATTAGGGATGTGTTGCCATGGATTAGGGATGGATCCAATTGAATAAGGTTGTTATTAAATATATGTAACACATATCCATATTAGATGTAATATTTTGACATGTTTATATATAAGCATAAAGTTATTCTCAAATTGACCTATCTAACTCAATAAGGTCTGTGTACAGTGAAGTCATGAGATTAGTCTGTAAAACCAATATTGCTATTTAATAAAATAATATATTTGTTGTAAGTTAATTTTATAATTATTTATGATAATATAAACCCATTTTAATTTCATTAAATTGAATATACATGTGTTTTAATTCATTGTTTCCATGAATATGTTTTGGAACATTCAGGTAGTTCTGAGTAGTCATGTTGCAAAAGTGAGTTTGAGGCTTTAAGATCTATGTTAAAGTTTATAATGAGGTTAATCATGACAATAATGTAATTAAGGTTATTAATATGTTATTTTACAAAAAAAAAAATATTCTATAGTTTTTTAAGATAGACCTTCTAAGTATATGAAGGCATAATTGTGAGTAGTGTTAGTCATGTGGTTATAGTAGTGAATTAGACTAAAAGGTAGTATGGACCTAAATGGATATTATCAGGGGTATATTTTAGGTTGTGTGAATTTTTTAATCTATTTTTGGAGGATAAATAAGTTTCAAAATGGCTAAGTGTAATGTGTTTCTTGAAGAAGCCTAATTGCATTAGGTCTCCTTTAGGCCTAATGGTGGTTTTGGTTTCTATGAGTGGTGGCTGACCTATGTAGTGGTTGTTTCATGTATGAAAAGTGTTAATTGAAAATTTTTAATGGTGATACATGTGTTTATATATTTTTTTCCAACCAATGTGTGTGCAATTAAGATTCAAGTATAATAATAAGGCCTAATAGGCCTAATTGTCTAGGTTATGAATACATGTATCTGAAATGAATGAGATAGAGTTTTGATAAGTTGAAGGAGGTAATATAGATCATAAAGAGGATATATATAAACCATAATGAAGATAAAATAGGGTTACTAAATATGATTATCAAGTTTATATGACCTAATTATGCCATATAAGGGCTAATTGAGCGAAGAAGGTAAAGAGCAATTATGCTTGTGTGAGAAGCAAATTTTGAGTGTGATAGAGTAATAGAAGACCATCATAAATTTTGAGAGGGAAGCTAGAGGAAGGTGGATAGGTTTAGAGTGTTGATTTATTGGGTTCTTGATTATCAATGGGTTTTAGACTCTTATCAAGTTGGTGCTTTTTAAAGTCAAGTTGGTGTTTGATAAACTAAGGGGTTGGTGTTCCTTACTGGGTTGGTGATCAACTAAAATTGATACATGGTATTATATGAGAAAATTTCCAAGATGTTTTTTAGTGTATTTTATTCCCCATGAGGTTTTTCCACATATTTCTTATGTTCATATGGTATGTTCTTGCTTCATGCTCATATGAATGGTTTTAAATGCATTATTTAATCACTATATTGGTTTAACTAGTTAATGGATAATAAGTGGATGTGAATGAAAAGTTTAATCACTGATTCAAGCCCCATCTCAGTCATCATGATTCTAATAATTGGTATCAGAGACTAGTCATTTAAGGCAAGTTTAACTACTTGAAAGGTGATCCAAAATAACACAAGAATATCTTGTGATAAATAGAAAGAAGATAACATGTATGATGGAGAAGTCTACTATGATAGTGAAGAAATAAAATTTGAATTGGAACTTTAAATTGAGCTCATGAATACCCTTGGTGACTTAAAACATCAAAAGGATAAAATAAAAGATCTTAGGAGTCAGTTACAAGAGGTCAACACAAGGTATAAGTCAAAGGAAGTTGAATATGACCATTTAAATATAGAGCTAAATTCATTGAAGGATGAGAATGAAAAACTCAAATACAAGTTGAGAATATTTGAGAGAAATCATGAGAAGATAGGACATGTCAATAGTATCAACCTAAAAAAATAAATTAGGTAACCCAATGCTATAAAGGAAAAGTCATCATGAAATCAAGGTAAGTAAAGAAATATTGCTTGCTACATCTGTCACAATATATGACACATTAGTATATACTATTATAATAGACTTATAAGACCCCCAAGATTAAAAAATACATATGAAGATTATAGAATTCATAATAAGGATCAAACCTTAGTATTGAAGCCAAAGCAAGCTAGGAAGGATCAGATTGATCTCAAGAAGCAAGATAGTCTATTTGCTAAGGAGGAATAGAAAATAAAAGAGGAATCTATGATAGCTCAGATTTCCTTTTTCATTCAAGATCAAGGCATGAAATGGTACATATATAGTGGTTATTCAATCCACATGACAAGAGATAGAAATAATTTCATCTCTTTGAAGAAGAATGTTGTAAGAACAATTAGGTTTGGATATAACACAACTGCCAATATAGTTATCAAGGGTGTTTTGAGTTTGGACAATGGAAAGACTAAGACACAAAATGTGTTGTATGCTGAAGGTATAAAACATAACCTCCCCAGTGTGATTAAAATGTGTAATCAAGGACATAAGGGGTGTGAGATAAGGAAATTTGAATTAAGAAGGCTAATTGCCAATACCAAATGGACTGAGAATAACCTATATGTTTTGAATGAGATCAATAAGGAAAGGTGTTTTATTAGAAAGATAGATGAAAGTTGGCTATGGAAAAAATTTATAGGTCACCTAAATCTTTATAACCTATTTATGATTAGTACTACTAATTTTGTGAAGAAAATGCCTAAGATCATCAAACCTACAAACATACTTTGTAAGACACATCAACATGGTAAGTATAATAGAATAAGGTTCAAGTCCAATGAGTACTCTACTACAAGACCTTTAGGGATAATCTACACTAATCTCTATGGGCCTACAAGAATTTAAAGCATTCAAGCAAATAGTTACTTCATGTTACTCATTGATGATTACATAATAATGACTTGGGTTGCATTCTTGAAAGAGAAATTAGAAGCTTTGGACAAGTTCAAGGCATTCAAGGATCTTGTTGAGAATGAAAATAATGGGAAGATCAAGTGTCTAAGGTATGATAGACGAGGATAGTTTTGGTCTAATAAGTTTGATTACTTTTATGAGGTTCATGGAATAAGGAAATAATTCTTAGTAATAAGGACACCTCAATAGAATGGGGTAGTAGAAAGGAAGAATAAGACAATCCAAGAGATGGCTAGAAAAATGTTGAATGATATATACTATCTATAGATATTAGAGATAGGTAGTAATAATTATTGTCTATATTTTTAATAGGGTTCAAATAAGGACTAATGACAACGTGACTCCTTATGAACTATAGAAGGATAGACCTACAAATGTAGAACACTTTAGAGTATTTGGGAGAAAATGTTTCATCAAAAGAGATGATGAAGACATGGGAAAGTTTGACTCCGAATCTGATGAAGGATTATTCTTAAGATACTCATCAATGAGCTTAGCCTATAGATGCTACAATAAGAGACTCCAAAATATAGTGGAAAGTACCAATGTAAGGATTGATGAGACAAGGAGATCTCACCCACAATCAAATAACACATTAGATAATATGGACTTCAAGAATAAAGAGGAGACTATAGAGGTTGATGAAGAAGAGGAAATTAAAGAGATATAAAGTTTAAAATGACCCTCAATATAGATTCAAAAGGATCACCTTGACTCTCAAATAATTGAAAACAATAATGCAGGTATACAAACTAAGAGAAGACTAATAAATAATCTAAATCAAGAGAATGCTTTATTATCCAAGATATAACCTAAAAGTATTATATAATAAATCAAATAATTTTTTTTGATAGATGTTATGAATTAGGAACTGGACCAAATAGAGAAAAATGAGACTTGGGAATTAGTTCCTAGGCCTAAAAATAATAATGTCATTAGCACAAAATGAATGTTCAAAAATAAGATAAATGAATATAGTGAAGTCAATAGGAACAAGAATAGATTAGTATGTAAAGGATATGTGTTAGAGGTAAAAACCACTAAAATTAAGGGGTAAATTAGTCGTAAAAAAAATCCAAATCAGTTCTTTGAACCCTTCAAACACTTAAGCATTCAACACAATCATTCACCAAGCATAAAATATGTTTAGAGCAATGAAAAATGAAGATAATGCAAGATCACATACAAAACACAAAATCTATGTGGGAAAATCTATTGGGTAATAAAACCCACTCTCAATCCTTTAAACACATGGACTACTTGTCCTATAGGATGATCATAAACATGATACTAATCAAGTCCTTCTGACCAAAATTTAGTGAAACACCTATTTCAAAAGGAGCTCCTACCCCTAGGATGATCAAGTCCTTTTGACCACCTGATGTTCAAGTCCTCTTAACCAAATTTATTGAAATACCTATTTCATAAGGAGAACCTTCCCCTAATATGATCAAGTCCTTATGACCAACTTCAATCTTTAAACCTGTGAGAGCACTATCCTTGACATTAGAAATATGACCTATAGGTCATACACACAACCATTAACCTATTCTTCTCTACAAACCATTCATTTGGCACACTCCCTTTCTTTTATCCTTCACTCCACATTGATCCACTTCCCACAAGTCTTTCACCTCTATTCCACAAGCCTCTTCACCAAAGTCTAGAAACCATCACATTTGGTTTCACCTTTTGTAGAGTCTTCATGATTATCAACTTCCTAGTCAGCCATTAGATATACCTTAACTCATAAGGCTTATATCTCATTAATACATAGCTCACTACCATCCTCAAAAGTTGGACATATCATCCTTGGGTCATATTTAAGCAACTACGCCCTTCAATTAGGCCTTAATAGCCCTTATAGGTATCATAGAGACCTATTCTCCCATTTAGTACTCCATTGATCAAATTAGAAACATATGACCACTTCCAAATGCATATGTCCAGTCCACATGACCACTTTAACATCCTAAAATGATCATAGTCAACATAACACTCCTCTACTAAAGCCAATTTTACTCAACTAACATTATGTACACAAGAACACTATGAATGAGCACACAAACAACTTCTAAGCATTTGTTCATACTAAATATGGATTGGTAAAACCTCAAAAATCCATAGAGATAATATTAATGGAATATAAAACAAGATCCAATATCTAAGTCACCTTGAAACATCCAAAACCATCAGAATAAACTCAATTATCCTTCTTGGGTCACTTGCATTCATGAACGAACACACATTCAAATTTTACGCTCAATAACTTTGACTGTACAAACATTTATAAATTAAAATGAATATCTATAGATGATATTGAATTAATATACAAATTTTATTTTTACACCATGGTAAAATTCTACATAGATAAAAAATTTGGGTCAAAAACCAAGCACTGGTCCTTCATTAAACTCAAATATTTGAATTCCAATGATCACTAAGAAACTGTTAAACTTAGAACACTATGTCAACATCTCGTGTCCTTGCATATTTGATTAAAAATACACCATTAATCTCTTCTAATATTTAACTATGATTGTATATTAAACATCTAAAATATTGAACTCATCTTGTGCACCCTTGCAATATTTACCAAATGTACATGATCGATCTTTGTGGATTAGCCTAGTCCTTACCTTGCATCACTCACCATTAGATCTTGCTCAAAAATCTTGAGAGTATGATACTCAACACCCTTCAATGAATTGTGAGAACCTTATTGAAAATACATTTTACTTGTGCCACTTGGTAGTCTTTCATGCATTGTTAACTCTTTGAATTTTCCTGCACTATTGATTTTTTTCAATATAAACCATCACTCACCATTGATCTTCTGTCAGACTAGTGAGCTTGTGACATTTGTAACCTATACATGCAACCTTTGACATGTTAAATATTACATGTACCATTGGATAAATATCATGAATTAATGTGCACTATTATATCTTTTGAATAATGACCTCAGACTTCAACATGATTAAACTTGATGGTCTTTGATCCATCATAGTCTGCTATAACAACTTTGAATCTTTATAACTTGAGGTAAACAACACTTCAAGACTCCAAATTTTTAGGGTAAATTATTGAAACTATTTAACACATTTACATGTAATTTTTTAATTCATTTGAGTTTTTGAGTGCCTAAAATAAATTCACAAACTTTTTATTCATTCATGTTTTTATGACGATATGTGATGGTTTGGTTAAGTATAGAAACTACTACAATCTGCCAAGAAAGCCAAATTTGATCCTTAATAACATTTTTTGTGCTTAATTTCATGACCTAAAATTTTGACCATATCAACTTGAGACTAATTTCATCACACCCATATATCCAAATCCCCATAAATCATCCATATATGGAAATGGTGATGTCAGCAAACTACCTATGCAAATTTTTCTACCGCTTAACTAACTATGCAAAGATGAACATGATGAACAACTAGATGATCACTATGCATTAACATAAGTATTTTAAACACTATTAACACCCCATAAGACCTATTAACCATGATCTCATCATCTATAACATTAATCAACTTCCTATTTAAGCATATACTGAAGATTAATGCTTACATACTAGGTTACCAAGCCTATGCCAACACACTGTTTACATGATTATCTTCTCCCCTTGAATTTAAACCACATAAACATGATTGATAAAATATTATAAGCCTAAAATTATACTTACATTAGATCATATGCATTCAAATCCCTCCTTTCACAACTTCAAGCTCAAACTCATCATCATCATGACATTACCACTTTGTCATTACCTTTGACATCAATACACACATGACATCAATCTATGAAATCAATGACAATACTTTCCAATAATCTCCCCATTTTCCATTGGTGTAAACCACTTATTTTCCTTCTCCCCCTTTGCCATTAATGACAAAGTGGATTGAACATCCACCAAGTTCCTCTTGACATCATGAATGTATTCAAATAAACTTTTAGGTGCTTCGGATAATTACATACCTCATATGAAACAATTTATCCTCCTTTCACATACACCAATATGAGATTGGGATTATCTGATCCTTGGACCTATTAACCTATAGAAATCACAAGCTCATTTTTCTTATGCATGAAGATTCAACACATTTTCTCAGTGACTAGAACATCTCACAAAAGCTTCTCCTTATATTATGCATAGATCCACAAATCACTCAAACTATCTAAGTTATCTTCCCCTAACTCTATGTATACCACCTTGTATTTCTCAACCATGTACCATGAAAACACTCTTATTTGACCATGCACTACTATCAATGAGGACTAAACACATATGAACACCATAAATTTATTGAACTTACCTTGAGAACATTAAGAGGGACTACCACTAAAATCTCTAAGCCATTACACCTATTGAGCATCTTCAAATCTCCACACATCATGAAGAACCACCACAAAATTTTATTAGCCTTCTCTCTCAAGCCACCTCGAGGACCACCAACATAACTTCATACCACTAATTTGATAATAATCACCTATAATTATAAGCCTTTTTGATCCTTGGATCTGATAAAGTAAATAAAATAGCTCCCCTTTTGATCATCATAACCAAATCTCACCTAAAAAAATTTTGAAAACACCTTCATGGCCTCAACAACATGAAAATATCAAACTCATAACACTATACTACTTTGGGTCTTTAAACAACACCACTCTACTTTCATACTCTCATTTTAAAGCCACCTCCAAGAATACCAATAGATCTCCAAACCACACACTAAATAGGAAATATGTTATAAAAAAACTGTATAACTTAAATATAAACACTCATACCATGCTCTTTTGGATAAATTGATAAAAAATCACTCTTCTTCATACTAGGCATGTCTAAAGTCCTTGTAGCCTTACCTAGAACTTGTAGAGCCACAAATTTTAGTAGACACATATTCAATACCTGAAATTACATATTTAGAGTACTCTCATATTCCCCCTTAAGCAAACCAATTTGGATCTCCTAGATCCTCCTTTGCAACATACTTCCTTCACAAACCTACTAGCTAATTAAGCCTCTAATTTGACAAAACCTTGAATAATTTGAAAAAAGTAAACCTTAAAATATATATTAATCATGATTTTATAACCCATTTATCCCATTAAACCTATTAATAATCCTCAGAGCTCAAATCATAAGGCAAACCACTTTTCTAGCATAGCCCAAAACTCTAAAATCTTAAAACAAATAAGGTCTCAAACCTTCTTCTGGTCAACACCCACTTTTGAAACTTTTTACACACCTAGAGATAGCCATCACACACTTTTGGAAAAAAAATTGAGATTTAAAACCTTTGGTAACCCATACATCCTATAACCTATTTTAGGCCTTCTTTCCCTTAAGCCAAAAACTAATAAAACTGAGATCACTCAAAAAACTCCAATTTGACTTCAACATACTTTCAGACCACAAAACTACTAAGATCATGGTAGAATAAGGTCAATAGACATTTTAATGCAAAAACACCATCTGGAAAATTCATAAATCCTCCTTTGCTACCTAGAAACCTTGAATTTGACCATCCAGACTAAAAACACCCTTGCAATACCACATGCTTCTTCAAACTAAGAAATGTATTTATGAAGCACAACAAATATATCTTTACTTCATAAGGACCTAGAACATAGGATCATACCAATCATTATATGACTGAAGAACCTTTTTCTTCTTCCCTTTCTTAATTAAAACAACTTGTTTAGCATCGATCTCTTCTTTGGCTTCCTTGGCAATGCATGATGAAAACACAAGTTCTTGGCATATCTCTTCAACTAACACCTTCTCCTCTTTGAAATTAGATAACAAGAACTCTTAGAAATCATGAAACTCTTTCTTACTTGAAAATTATTCAACTATAACAAATTAACCATCAGATTGAGATCCTTCTTTCAGATTCTCCTTGGCCTTGAATAGAATAATTGACTTGATTATTGGATCATCCACCTTCTTTTCCATTTTGACTAATATCAAAATTCCTTGGAACTCTTGATACATCTCCAAAATTAATTCCTTTTCTATAATATCAAAAGTTTGATCCTTGAAATCCATTGGACTAGCCTTCATTGCCTTAGGCCTCCACATTATGTTTTAACTCTTGATATGCTTTGTAGTAGTCTCTCCCTTCTTCAGATGAGTTGAGGGCTTATCAAATTTACTAGGACAAAGTCTATAAATATGACCTTTCTTATCACAAATTAAAAAAATAGCATTAATCATATCTTTTAACAAATTTGAACTGATCAATATTTGGCCAAAAACCTGCTATCATAGCTTCATGGATGTCCATACTTTAATGACTTCCTTATACAGTCCTTAGCTCTATAACCATACTTATTACATGTATAATAATAAACATGGAATAAAATATCATAACTTGAAGCATTTGGTTGCCTAACAAACATTTTTACATTAGTTTCAAAGCTTGAATTCTTCTTAGTGTACTCAAGCTTTACATGTTCCTTTTACAGCTTATCCAACTTTACTAAAACAAGCTCATGCTCACTCTTTAATGAATCTATTTCAACCTTCAAATGCTTACAATCATCATCTTTAGTTCTCAAACTAGAACTTGTAGCCTCCAACTAAAATTTGAGATCTTTGATGGTTTCCTTATCCTCATTGGCTTCTTTAGCCATGTCATCTTTCAATCTACATATTTTATCTTCAAGAGACTTGATAAAATATTGATACTTATTCTCATCTCTCATGGTCCTACTTGACAAACATACCTTAAGAAAACTAGCCTATTATTGAATACCTTTGATCACATACCTCATTTTATGATTCCCCTTTATGAGCTTAGCTCCTAGAACTACTTCTTCTTCTTTGTTGTCATATAACACTTCTTCATACATGATGTCCTTTTCTTTCAAATAAATTTTCTCTTTTGAACTCAAAATTGTCTTGGTATCTTCTAGCTAAACTTTGAGATCATTAATAACTTTCTCATCCTCTTTGGCATCTTTCTTCAAAGTACATATCTGCTCTTCAAGTTCCTTTATCATAGCCTTTCACTATTGATTCTCTTTCTTTAACGGCTTAGCCATCTTGTACTACTTAGGATCTCCTTCAATATACTAAGCTTTCTCCAAAGGACCCAATATGTTACCAATTATTATAGTTACAAACCATTAAGAATGGGGAGGTGAATCAGTGGTGATAAATAATCTAAATCAATTATCTAAAGCATTCAAACACTTAATCATTCAACATAATCATTCATGAAGCATACAAGATGTTTATAGAAATGAATAATGAAGATAATGCAAGATCATATACACAACACAAGATTTATGTGGGAAACCCTCTTGGGTAATAATACCCACTCTCAAGCATGAAAACACATGGACTCTTTATCTTATAAGATGATCACAAACATGAGACTGATCAAGTCCTTCTAAGCAAAATTTAGTGAAACACCTATTTCACAAGGAACACCTACCCCTAAAATGATCAAGTTATTTTGACTACTTGATGGTCAAGTCCTTTTGATCAAATTTAGTGAAACACTTGTTCCACAAGGAGCACCTACCCCTAAGATGATTGATACCTTCTAATTACCTTCAATCTATAAACCTATGTGAGCACTATCCATAACATTAGAAATATGCCCTACAGGTTATACACACAATCATCAACCTGCTCTGCTCTACAAACCATCCACTAGGCACACTCCCTTTATTCTATCCTTTGTTCCATACTGAGCCACTTCTCATAAGTCTCTCACTTTTATTCCATAAGCCTCTTCACCCAAGTCTAGAAATCATCACATTTGGTTTCACCTTTTATAGAGTCTTTATGATTATCAACTTCATGGTCAGCCATTAGACATTCCTTAACCCTTAAGGCTTATATCTCATTAAGAGACAAAATCAATACCATCCTCATGGGTTGTCCATAGCATCCATGGGTCACACTTAAGTAGTTACACCCTTTAATTAGGCCTTAATAGTGCTTATAGGTCTCATGGAGACCTATTACCCCATTTCACACTCCATTGATAAAATTAGAAACATATAACCACTTCTAAATGCATAGGTCCACTAAACATGACCCCTTAAACATCCTCAAATGATCACATTCAACACAACAGTCCTCTGCTAAAGGCAATTTTGCTCAAACAACATTCTGTATATAATAACACCATGAACAAGCACATAGACAACTTCTAAGCATTTATTCATACTAAATATGGATTAGTCAAACCTCTAAAATCCATAGAAATATTCCTCATGGAGTCTAAAACACTCTTTAATATATAATTCACCTTTAAACATCTAAAAACCTTCAGAACAAACTCAATTATCCTTCTTAGGTCACTTGTAGAGCATGAATAAACACATAGCTAAATTTAGATCTTAATAACTTTGATTATACAAACATTTAGACATTCAAATTAATATCTCTAGATGTGCCTTGAAGTCTTATACAAATTTTATTTTTAACATTATGGTTAAATTTTACATAGATCAAAATTTATGGCTCAAAAACCAAACACTGGGCTTTCCTTCATTAAATTCAAATATTTGAATTCCAAAAGTCACTGAGCAACTGTTAAACTTTGAACACTATGTCAACATTTCATGTCCTCACATCATAAATTAAACATTAACTATCAATATGTTCTAATATTTAACTATCATTTATTGTTAAACATTGAACATGTTAACCTCATCTCATGTACCCTTACAATATTGACCAAACATGTGCCATCGATATCTATATCTATTAGATCTTGCTCATAACTCCCAAGAATATGACACTTGTCATGCTTGCATGAAAATTTTATCACTTTAATAATATTCCATTTCACTTGTGCCACTTGTCAATCTCACATGAATTTATAACTACTTGACTTATCTCACACCATTGATCTTTGTCAGTATGAACCATTGCTCGCCATTGATCTTCTGTTAGACTAGCAAGCTTGTGACACTTATCACCTTCACATGAAACCTTTGACATGTTTACTCTTATACACACCATTGGATCAAGATCATAAATTAATTTGAACTATTATATCTTCTTAATAATGACCTCAAACTTTAACATGATTAAACTTGACAGTCTTCGACCCATCACAGTCTACTAGAGCAACTTTGAAGCTTTATAACTTGAGATATACAACCCTTCAAGACTCCAAATTTATAGGGTACCTTATTGGAAATATAGATAATATATCTATGTAATATTTGACCTCATTTTATTTTCTAATTTACTAAAATAAAATCACAAACTTACTTATTTATTCATGTCTACATGATTGTCTGTGATGGTCTAGCTAATTATAGAAACTTTTGCAATCTACCTAGAAGGCCAACTTTGATCCTTAATAAATTTTGTTACACTTAATAAAATGACCTTAAATTTGGATAATAGTAACTTGGGAATAATTTTATCACTCCCATATGGCCAAATTCCCTTTAATCATCCATACGTGATAATGGTGACATTAGCAAATTACCTATTCAGATTTTTTTGCCACTAAACCAACTATGCCAAGATGAACATAATGAAGAACTAGATGAGAACCATGCATTCCAATAATAATTTTAAGCTCTCTTGACACCCCATAATACCTCTACACCATGATATCATCATCTATAAAATTTACCAACTTCTTATCCAAGCATATACTAAAGATTAATGCTTACATACTAGGCTACCAAGCCTATGCCAACACACTGTTTACATGCTTGTCTTCTCCCCTTGACCTAAAACCACATAAAAATGATAGATAAAATATAATAAGACTTAAAATATTCTTAAATTTTCTCATATGCATCCAAATACTACCTTTCACAATTTTAGGCTCAAAATCATCATTGTCATGACATCACCACTTTATTATTACCTTTGACATCAATTCATGCATGACATCAATCTTTGATATTAATAAAAATACTTGTCAATAATATGCACAGGTTGAAGGGGTAGAATTTTAATAAACCTTTTCACTAGTATCAATATTTGAGGCCATCAAGTTTTTTCTAGCTTATTCATGATACAAAGGATTCAAGGTATACTAGATGGATTGCAAATCTGCCTTTCTAAATGGGAATTTGGAAGAAGTGTACATTGAGAAACCTAAAGGTTTCTCACTTTCATATGATAAAGACTATGTTTAAAAATTGAATAAATCCTTATAGGGTCTAAAACAAACTCCTAGATCTTGGTATGCTAGGTTGGACAAGTATATTTGGATCAAGGTTTTAAAAGAGGAGTTGCAGACATTAATTTATACATAAAGATAAAAGATGACCATCAACTAATTATAGTTGTCTATGTATATGACATCATATTTGGTGTATATAATGAGAACATGACAAATTCCTTTAAAAATTTAATTGAGAAAGAGTTTGAGATGTCCTTGTTAGGATAACTATCATTCTTTCTTGGGTTGCAAGTCACTCAATCTAAGAAATGTATATTCATCTCACAACCCAAGTATATAAGAAAGATGTTGAAGAAGTTTAATATGGAGGATTTAAAGGTAGTTAGTACACCCATGATCATAGGGTGTAATTTTATCAATGAATATGAGTCTTCAAAATTCAATCAAACATCATACATGTCAATGATTGGAAGTTTGTTGTATACCACTACCTCTAGACCTAACATCATGTAAGTAGTAGGTCTTATGGGAAGGTTTCAAGAAGATATAAATGAGAATCATCTACAAGTAGTCAAAAGGATACTCAAGTACCTTAAGGGGACTATGGAATATTTATTTTGGTATCTAAAAATTAAGGAGTTTAATATGATATCCTACACAGATGTAGATTGGGCAGGAAATATAGAGTATAGAAAGAGTACCAGTGGAGGATCTTTCTTCCTAGATGGGTGCTTAGTTTCATAGATAAGAAAAAAATAACCATTATTAGCTTAAGATTATTTTTTATGACTCTTAATCATTTTTATGAATCATTATATTACTTAGGAAAGCTTCAGGGTAAGTCTACAAGGGTAAAACCTACAACACTAGCACGTAACTAGTCTAACACTAGACCCCGCCTAACCTAATAAAGTGATATGAAGTTTTTTCAAGACATATGAAGGATGAAAATTAGTGTTTGATCATGGTATGAGGTTTTTTGGCATGATATTGAGTTTTATAGTGCATCTAAAGTGGTAAGAAGGTCAGTTTCAAGGCCTAAAGTGGCTTGTAGGTCAAGGCCTAATGAGAAGAGAGAAAGAGAGTGGCCTA
This sequence comes from Torreya grandis, assembly GCA_037957365.1. Lineage (NCBI taxonomy): Eukaryota > Viridiplantae > Streptophyta > Pinopsida > Cupressales > Taxaceae > Torreya > Torreya grandis. The sequence continues at coordinate 4,081,759 of JARHVA010000479.1, read as the reverse complement.
ATGAAGGGTCACATTCAGTTTCAAACACAAATATGCTTATGTGATAATTTTTATAGGTTTTATAGGCTGTCTCAATAATTTTCATGAAAATTTATGTCAAATTTTGAAATAAAAAGCATGAAAAAGTGGATTTAAGGTCTCTCAAGTGTTAAAATGAGGTGTTACAAACCTAAGGACTTTCTTGTGATTTTTGGAATGTGAAAATTTTTAATGATATCATAATGATTTCATGGAAGTTGGGTAAGGTTCGTATCTCAAATTTTCAATCATTGGTTTCTGGTTTAAGGGCCTAATCTTTATGAATGATCCTTAATACTGTAAGGTAGTTTAAACCTCTATAAGACCCTAACTATGACCTAATATGGAATATCTTGATGTAAATGGATAATAATGTATTATATGACATATTATAATGATTTTATCATTAATTTTAATCTCCCAAGTATCTCCATGTGGAATTTTTTTATCATAAGAGTGAGTGGATCCTTTAGGAAAGCCCTTATTTCTCAAAATTTTGTTGTAACAGGAAGAGTTGATCAGGTAAAAGTTACTAAGTGGATAGAGGTTGAATATTGAGACTTATGTATTATTAAAATTTTGGTTTAGGATGAGGTTATATACTTCAAATATTCTAAACTTGTCATGGAATTTGACTTATCACTAAAAAACCCAGTGAGGTAGACAGTGAGAAAATCCAAGTAGAAGTGGGAATGAGATTAGGGATGTGTTGCCATGGATTAGGGAAGGATCCAATTTCATAATTTTATTATTAAATACACTTAACACATATAAATATTGGATATAATATTTTTATATGTTTATATATAATCATAAAGTTGTTCTCAAATTGCCCTGTCAAACTTAATAAGGTTTGTGTACAGTGAAGTCATGAGATTGGTCTGTAAGACCAATATTGCTATTTGAGACTATAGCATATTTGTTTTAATTTAATTTTAGGATTTTTTTTACCATATTAACCCATTTTAATTTAATTAAATTGAATCTAAATTTTTTATAATTCATTTTTTCCATGATTATATTTTAGAGCATTCAGGTAGTTCAGGCAGTTCTGAGTAGTCATGTTGTAGAAGTGACTTTAAGGATTTAAGCTCTATGTTGAATTATATAATGAATTTTTTGATGACCCTAATTTAATGAAAGTTTTTAATATGTGATTTTTTTATTTTTTATTTTTTTTATGTGTAAAAATTGGTTGTATGATTCATTTGTTCAAGATAGACCTTCTAAGTGTATGAAGGACTAATTTTGAGTAGTGCTAATGATGTGGTCCAAGTAGTGAATTAGAATAAAATATGGTATGGACCTAAATTTATATTAACATGGATATATTTTAGGTGTGTGTGAAGTTTTTCATCCATGTGTTGAGTCTCAATAAGTTTCGATAGGGCTTAGTGTAATGTGTTTCTTGAAGAGGCCTAATTGTATTAGGTCTCCTCTAGGCTTAATGGTTATTTTGGTTCCTATGAGTGGTGGCCAACATATGTAGTGGTTGTTTCATATATGAAACATATTATTTGACCCATTTTAAATTTACCCATGTGTGTATAGGTTTATGTCTGACCAAGGTGTGTGCAAAAGAGGCAAGTGTAAGAATAAGGCCTAATAGGCTTAATTGTCTAGGTTATGAATATAGGTATATGAAACAAATTAGATAGAGTTTTGAAAAAATAAAGGTCTTTTACACCATTAGGAGGATAAATATAAACCATAATTAATATATACATGGTTACTAAATATTATTATCAAGGTCATATGACCTAATCAAGCCATATAAGGGTTAATTGAGCAAAGAAGGTAAAGAACAATTTTGCTTGTGTGAGAAGCAAGTTTTGAGTGATATAGTAACAAAATATCATCATCAGTTATGAGAGGGAAAAAATATTAATTTATACATGTTCAAAGTGTCAATTGAGTGGGTGCTTGATCATCAAGGGGGTTGTAGCCTCCTAACAAGTTGGTATTTGATAAACTAAGGGGTCAGTGCTCCTCATTGGGTTGGTGCTCAACTAAAATTGATTCCTGGTATTATGGGATAAGTTATCCAGGTTGTGTTTCATTGGGTCTTATCACCCATGAGGGTTTCTCACATAGATCTTGTGTTCCTATGTTATGTTATTAATTCATGCACATATGAATGGTTCTAAATGCATTGTTTAATCACTATATTGGTTTGAATGGTTAATGGATGATAAGTGCATGTGAATAAAAATTTTGATCACTAATTCAACCCCTCCCCTCCCATCTCAATTTTTTTAATTCCAAAAAAATATTCTTTAGGTGAATCTCATTAGTTTAATTGTCAACTAAGATGGAGTTTTAGTTTGAGATAGGGATGCCATTATGATAGCTCTCATATTGGATAATCAAAATTGCATAGGAGCTATGAATACTCAATATTAAAAATATTTTTACAAATGTACATTAAAATTGATTTAAAAATATATAAATTATGGTGGTGTTATGTGTCTCTTCTATAAATTTAAGAGTGCTACATGGTAGAACATCATAATATTATGAATAAATTAACACTAAATTTTGATCTATATGTTTTATGTGTATCTTATGATTTAAATTAGAAATAATGTGATCCATGTGGCATCATTTCATAGATACATATTATTATAAAAATTTTTTTTCATCTTTTACCCATTTCAAACCTTATGAATGCATCGAAGTGCAAGATCATGACATGTGGCATCATTGTGTAAATTCGTGTCATTTTAGACTTTTTTCTCATTGCTAAATATTTAAAAAATTGTGGTGAAAGTGAAAGATAATTATATGTGACATCATCATGCAAAGTCAATTTTGCACATACTTTTTTCTTTGGAAATTTGAACTGGATTCTTAATTGATAAAATTCTTGCAACCTTATGTAGAATTGGCACATGCCTAATCTACACAAGTCTAATATATTAATAATATTATCAATTAATAAAATAATATTATTATTATATTATTTAAAATGGACCATTATTATAATATAATCTTTCCTAATACCCTCATACTTAGGCAATATATGTAGTATGGCCCCTATGGTAATTTTTTAGAGTCTAACAGTATGATCCTAGTCAATTAAAAGGCAATTTATTACTCAACCAATTTATCTAAGACACAAATATTTGGTAAATGGAGAAGTGATACTATTTCTCCTCCTACTATAATTATGACTATGAGGTTAGGGTATTGATCCAATAATCACCATAATATTCTTGATTGTAGAGACCTCTTTTTTTTGGATAACCTCCATGGCATAGGGTTCATATTAATAGTTTGATATATAGGTGGATAGAAATTATCTAAGATATATTTTGTATATAACTACAAAAAATATCAATATAATTAATATTAATAATGTCAAAGTTTTCAAAAATTCATTTTGTCATTTTTGGGTGTCCATGTAGGTAACCTTGGGAAACCCATTGACCTAGCATAAATAACATTATGAAAATAAGACATCATAATCCCATTATTTGAGTCAAGGGGAAATAATTATCATCACTTTATGCCTTCATATATTGAATATGTTCTCATGAATGGTTGTGTAATGAAGTAATTCCCCATGAAGAGCTACCAAATCAAAAGTTATGTCCTTATATTCCTAGTTTGTTCTGAATGAGAACAAAGAGGGAACTTGACTCTGACTAGTAGCCACCATTATAATATCTTTATGGAATTGATGGTGGAATTTTTAAATTCAAGTGTTGATGGAATATAGAGCTTTTTATGTTTCATTTTTGTTAGTATTATGTTTTTTAAATAGTTTTAAAATTGCTTGGAGACCATATAATAGTCATGAATCACTAAGCCAAGGCTAGTCATGGCCAAATCATGGGAATTAATTTATTCCCAATGGTCTATGATGATAAATTTTTCATTTGAATTTGATTTTTTGACTTGTGCCTTTGTGGTAAATTTCCTTGAGAGGCATCTATTTATCACGGTTTATTAGAAGCTGATTCAACCCTCTTTCAATGTTAAATTATTACATCGATTAAGTTCTCCACGGATAGATTTACATGGTGTTTCAGATCAATGGATACATATTTATATTAAATAATTTAGATTAATCTTTTTAAAACCATCCTTAGATTAATGATTATTATAAAATGTATGTGTGTGTGTGTGTGTGTGTGTGTGTGTGTGTGTGTGTGTGTGTGTGTGTGTATTTAGATTAATGATTATTATAAAATAAATGTATGTATGTGTGTGTGTGTGTGTACACACACACACACACACACACATACATACATTTTATAATAATCATTAATCTAACATTCATATATACATACATATATATATTATTTGATAAGCTTAAAAGATGACAATTTTTAAAAACATCCTCAGATTAAAAATATTAGAGAATATATATTCATTATCCTATGTTTTTTATTTGATAGGTTTAAAAGATAGGTTTTAAAGGGTTTATTCCCATTACAACACTAAAATATATTCAATATAAAAAAAAAGAAAAACATTGATAGGTAAAATCCCCATATGCTAACAAACATCAGCTTCAACTAGAAAGATAGTAAACTAATAAGAAACTACTACAAGCATCAACAAATATATCATAACAAAAAATTGAAAAGAAATATAGAAGTCAGGCAAGGGGTTAAGGATAATACTCCTTTGTGTTAGAGTATTACACCAATGTACTAGTATATGCCTTATTACTTTCATCTTTCTATAAAATACATTGAATTCTCTTACTAGGTCCCTATGTAGTCTTTTGCTTTGTTCTTCCACCTCCTAGTCGTTGTTTTGTGAGTTGATTTTTTATTTTTTTCTTAGTTAACACATTTTGTTCTATTGCACTTTTATCATGTTTCCTTTTCTTGTTTGAGGTGTCCTCCCCCACCTCCCCCTTACTACATGTTTATTTCACTTCCTCTTTTCCTCTATTGTGGAAGATTGTTCCTTCAAATTGAATGAGTGATAGTTGGGGCCTCATCTTATTCAATTCCTTTGTCATCTCAATGGACATAAATTATTGTATGGATATTTTTATTTTTGGATTCTCCATGCATTTTTCAAATTCCATAATTTTTTGGATTCGAGGGATAGTGTACTTAGGGAGTTTATTTTTCTTCATGACTATCTCTTTCCCTCTTAGGGTGGTATTAGGGGTCTCTTATGACTCACTCAAGGTATCCTTATCCTTGGATTATCCTTTGGTCTTATCTTCTTTCTCAACAAAGGTGTTGTACTTTTTAGATGAATTTACCTCATGGGTTGAGGATTCATCATCCTCCTAAGTTACCTTTTCCTCTTTGGTGTTGTCTTTTAAGTCATATTCACTATTATTCACTTTAATGGCTTTAACCATGTCTTTTACCCATAATGGATCACCCCTCTTGACTATTAAAATAATGAGGCCATAGTGTAGTAAAATAGTCAAATATTTTGACTTGTAGGAAGTCACAGTGGCCTCCAAGGACTTCATCAAGTAAAAGGGAAGACAAATTTTGTGCCCTTTAAAATGATTCAAAAGTAGTAAGTGGTTTGATAAAATGTCACAACTTACCTTCTAGAGTAATGTATTTAATTATTTGAAGGCAAACTTTTAACCCTTTCCTCTGTAGCTCTAATCTAGGATAGCCTTTCTACTTATGGACAATATGTTTATCTATTTTGAAAAAGTCTTTATTAGTTTCTCCCTCAATTTTTTGTCCTTAAAGGACCTATTCCATTACAATCCATACCCTTTACCTCTCTAATGATTTCCTTGGTGATGGTTATCTATAGGCCTCTAATTTTGATGACACCTTCCTCCCAACCTCTTATGAAATCCTTAGAGTTGGTAGCTTCATGGCCAATAATTCTAATCATAAAACTAGGGAGCCCCCCTTTTGAGAGTTTAATAAACACCACTAGGTCTTCCTTGGATTTAGTGTAATAAATAGGTTTAACTTTATCACGGTCACCTCCCATGGTTGATCATTTTTTTCCTTTTCAAGGTCTTACTATAAATTGGATTCGAATTGAGTTCCTTTCATTCTAAATAGATCATGACTAGTGTTTTAATGATGGTGAATATAGGTCCTTTAATATCATACTTCAGGCTTAGAATCCTTAACTAAAAATAAGTGATGAAATCATTTCATGAGATTTTATGGGTTGTGAGGCTTTTCATTAATTATTTACCATCATTGGGTCATCCTCCTTTCTCAGGGGTTGTAAATCTTACCATGTCATTTGAAATGACTATGATTACGTGGCATGGTAAGTCTTGTAGCTTCAACCATTGATTAAAATATGGGATGAAAACACCAATACTGGCCATGATATCTACTCCTTTATTACCTCCTCTATCAATATGTGATATTTTTAATTTTTTAAAATGTTTTAAGATCCTTTTGGCATCCTTAATTTCTCTTTGGATATACTAGGAGGGTATAGTTTTCCTCAATTTACCAATAAATATGTTGTTATCAACAAGGATCCCACCCAATTTAGCATTAAAGATGTCACTCAATTTTTACAATTTTTTTAGATATATTTATAGATATTGATAATTAATGATGATAATGTCCCATTCTTTTCATGATAGTATGCTGAGATCATATTTTCATTGGGCATTATTTGTTTTCAAATATCACCTTGCTCATATGTTCTTATTTTTATATAATATATATTTATTCATAGTGACACATAGATCCTTAGTACATGAGACATAAATTTAATTTAATAATTATTATATAATTTTGATTTCATCTAACATTTATGTTTAAATTTTATATTTGATAGGGTTTTACATATTTTTAATTTGATCTCACATTTATTCTTTGTACTATAGCATCAATGTCTCTTTAATTTAGAGAGAGTGATCATGTGGAATTGTTATTAAAAGGAACTAAAGTTGTAGATGGAAGATTGTATCAAAGCATAAGGATACTATATTGTATACATGTGGGAATAGGACTTGTTTTCAGTGTTCACATAATATTGGATGGAAAAGTATAATTGCCTTATTCATTTGATGGATTTGAACCTTAGCCAATTTTGAGAAAAAAGGATACTAAATTTCATGGGAAGAGATTGATTTATCATATCATGTAGATATACTCATTCCCATAGTTCATATTGATTACATTTTTAGTGACTCAGAGGCTTATAATGACATGAAAGAGGGAAATTTTAGTGATGACAATGAAAGCACCATCAATATATATGATCTAAAGATAGAATTATTTTTATCACAAATGATGTAATTCTCAAACACAAATGTTCTAGTAGAGATGATGACATAGCAAAGGTTTTGTAACTCATGTTTTATAAGATCATAAAACTCATGAAGGGAGATTGAGACCCTCAATGTTTGGTGCAATGCTTGAAAATGTGGTAAATTTATGTTTTGATTTCTCAAACTTACTACAACCCATAAATTAATAGCTTAACCAATAAAACATTTGGTTTTTCATTAAACAAGAAGAACCCTCATGGTTAATAAAATCAATAATCAATTGTATGGTTAGTACCTTGTACATATCATTGAACACAATTTTAATTTTAGCAGAGTTATTGCCAAATTGATCCATTTATGCTCATTTGTGAGAAATTATGTTGTAGAGGGAATAATTTAAAATGTAATTGAAGGATACATGGTACTATTTAAGGGATTGGAAGCCAACACCTTTATTTTCAATATTGATAGAGTATTCACCCATCCTTATAAAGATGCTTAATCTTTGAAGGACCTCTCGTACAATGGTCTACTAGCCAATTGGATGACATAAATGGTTCTCCTCTAAATGTGAGATTTAAATAAGTCTAAAATGAGATCAAGGTGAACATGTGAGATGCATTAGAAGTGAGATAACCATAGATGTTATATCCATTTAAATTTGATTCCACTAAATACAATCCTTCCATAAAATGATCAAAAACCCTACAATGCTTTAAAATGTCAAAAAATGAATACCCCTCTACCCAATTTTTCAAATCCAAATGTTGATGAGGATAGAAAATGGTCAATTTTTTTTGTTGAAGTAGAGAATGTGAAAAATCATTGTTGAAAATATAGTTGTCTAAAAAAAATCCCTAGCTTCAATCACATTTATATTGCACAAAATTAGATCCATAAATAAAAAAGATAGAAAGAATTTTGTGTTAGATGCATTAATAGAAAATGACATCTTTAATGTGGCAACCAAATCTATGGAAGTGCATAAAATTAAATTTGATTGGATGGACATCTATCATAATGCATGGCATAGAGCTTATGGATAACTAAGGAGAACCTTATATAATCATAAAGTAGATTATATAAATGGTCAAGGAATGCAGTAAATGATAACACTAGGAAAGAGAAAGAAAGGTCAAATACCACCATAATAGTTTCTTGCATATCAATAATAGATTATATAAATTCATATATTTCTCCACATTTAATGCATTGTGTGGGACATGATGGAATCAAATTTCATCCAAGGATACTTCTTATATTATATACCCAAAATTTAATGTGAAAGAAGTGAAACGAGGAGGTTGAATTATTGAAACTTCCTCCAATGTTGCAACCAAATTTCACCAAGATAATGAATAAAATATTTCAACATGTTTTGATTGAAAATAATAACTTATTCTCCAAGTGTGATGAGTGTACATATATGTATAAAAAATGTAGAGCCACCACATGCCCAAAAGCACTCTCAAAACTTGAAGAGGAAAAAACATGGCACAATGAATACATTCAAAGTTGTCATGCATATTATTGTTCCTATATATTACAATCAGAAGAAAAACCTCAGGGATTTTTTAGCATTATGCATGCTAAAATGGACAAATTAAAAAAAATTATACCAAGGATGGGAAAAAAAAATCAAAGTCAATAACTAATGTTATGAACCTCTCAGTTACTTTCTCTTTGTCTAGTATGCTCACACATGGACATAAGGCTAGGGGTTTTGGCCACTTTGGCCTACCATTTGTTGAACATGGAGTAAACTACACATTCACATCATTGGCTTTATGTCTAAGGAATATTTAAAAACCCATTATTGATGAGTATGGGGATTTATTGTACACTTGTGGATCAGCTAAATAACCATTTCATGATGTACTATTACAAAATGAAGTGCATGATAAGTATAAAGGGTACAAGGAAAAAAATTTCCATGTTGAAAAAATTAATATTATTTTTAGTAAAAATACTTCATTCAAAAAATAACCATTGATCCTCTACTTGAAACTAGATAATGCTTTGAGTGACAACTAGAGTCATACCTTATTTAAATTTCCATTCATGTTGAAAATAAGAATGGTATTCAACATTATTCATGTAAGTTTCCTCCTAGTGGGACACACCCATAAGGATATATATGGGACTTTTGGTATATTAACAACATCATTATGGAACTAGACACATTATCTTTGCCACATATTATGTAAACCTACATAACATGCTAAGAGGGCTCAAGTGCATTCACTCTTTACCTTATTAATTAAGTGTATGAATTTAAATCCTTCATAGAGCCACACTTATTGCATGGAAGCCACAAGATAGTGGGTATTATCAAACCTAAGATGTTCAGGTTCCATGTTGTGGATGACATACTAGTGATGGAATATAAATTAATAATTAAAGATGTCTAATGGTCTCGTCTAATCCTAATTTGGTGTACAAAGTATAATGGTGAACCAAACTTGATAGAAGTAAATCCTCCTATATCACCTTTCAAAGAACTCAAAGAAATGGAAGATCCTAAAAAGGGAATAAAAATATATATTAAACATTGAGTAAAAAGTGCAATAGGTGGAGGTAGAGAATACTTGCTTTGTAAGATAACATATCAAGAAAATGTTTTGTGTGCTTTAGATATACCATTTTTAAATTTTACCAAGATGTCAACTCTTTGTTTTTAGCCACAATAAATTCAAGAGAATGACACATATAACCAAATACAAAGAGTCATTCATTTCCATAGAAAAGACTACATTAATGCACATATAAAAATTAATAATGATATTTATGTTGGGCCTATTTATGAAAAATCTAAACAAACATTCAATTCATTGATGGATTTGTATGTGGGATAGATGCTTCTAATACAACCAACAAATGAAAATGAAGACATATGTATGGAAAGGGATGGTGGGTATATTTACCTTAAGTTCAAAGGTGATAATGTGGCTAAAAAGGTGAAGATTCAATAGTAGAAACCCTTAGGGAGAGAAGTTGGTGAAGCATTGTTTCGATATTATTTGACACATAGTAAAACATGGATCAAATTAGAAGAAATAAAAAAAGACATTGATGTGGTTAGGGTCATCTAGGAATGACTAATAAACAAAAAATGGAAAGTTGGATTGATTAAGATTCCTAAAAAATGACTTGAGGCCATTAAATCATACCTTGTACTACTACTTGAACAAGGTAATGAATACTAAGGTGAGACTATTGAAGGCTATAAATTAATATGTGATATCATCTTGGACCAGAGTGTGGGTATTTTAAAATGTCTATGATAAAGTAGGATACAATAACTTGGCCTAGAATTTGTATCATAATTATTTAATATGAATTGAATATTAACACTAATTGCTTCTATTTGAATAGCTTATATTTAATCTTTTTAGCCTTGCTTTGATTCAATCTTATTACTATTGACCCATTAATGGGGTAACCATATTATTTATTAAATATGAATGTAAGATTAATACTTCTTTTAGAATATTAATTTTCATAATTATGCAGAGATAATAATATTATTCAATTAATGTTGAAGAATTCAATCAAAATAGTTTTCATTTACTAGCTTTATTCTACTTAATTTCATGTGAGATGTGCTCGTAGAAGTGAAATACTATAAGTTTTGGGGTTATGTCACACTGAGTTAATGATATGTGTTTGAAAATCACAACAAAATTTGGTGATTTGAGGAGGAGAGGCTTGTTAAACATTAAAATACAAGGAAATTATTTCAAGTTTAGTACTAGGTCATTAAGAATCTATGTAGTCATTGAGGTAGATTTTGTTCTCAATGTGGCATAAAAAAAATGCTTAGATATTTAAAAAATTTAGTCCACTTTATATCTCCATATTTACACCTTTTCATGCTCACAACTATATACTAACATACTGGGGATCATATGTTAGCTATGAAATAAAAGGGGCCTCCATAGACATTTGAGTTTATGGATTAAATATTAAACTCTAACTAGATATATTATTAATGAAGATATCATGTACTATATGACATGAAATCTAAATTTTTGAACCTTGATTTAAAACATATCTGAGTGATCACTATTATTTCCAACTACCATTATTCAATTACCAAACATGTGCCATAAAATAAGAGGATACAGAATTCCCATCATTCAGCCATGAACTATAAAGATTAATTTGTTATCTAAAGAACATGATTATTGTGTCAGATGTTAACTTGTTATCTATAAAATTTATTCCAAGCCATTTCCAACATAGTTAGATGCCACATGGCTACTTTGGGTCTACTCAATCTTATTCCATCAAGTTCATGGACGTGCCATTTTTTTTGTTTATGGGATCCCAAGTTTGATTCTAAATGCCTAGCCCCTAAGATTTCAAGGTATAGGATGGTGCAACTTAGCAGTTCCTCAAGCCCTTGAGACCTCATAATCATTAAATCATTAGGGTTTAATCTATTTATGCCTTCAAGGTTACAAGGACACAAGAATATACTAAGTGGTAGCATTTTGGAACTCAAAACTTTGAGAAGATTAAACCATTGAAGGATTTTTATAGACAAAACAAATTTATTCAAAAATTATTTATACAAGCATTCAATCCATTAATGGATGTGTATGTGGATAAAAAGGTGAGTTTTCAATATTTGAATCCTTCTACAAGATAAGAAGGTGAATCATTGTATTTGGATTTTTAGATAGCTATTAAAACATAGATTAAATAATTTACAAAAGTTAGTTATCTCTCCTTCACATCGATGGCTTCCATACACATTATTAATTAATAAATATATAATAGTTAAACCATTTAAAGCACATTAGTATGGCTTCAAAGTGATTCATTATTTCTAGGAATATACTAGTACATAAAGTGTGAAATTTTGAATTTTTCATTAATGTATGTGGTAACCATCTTTGGTTTTACAAGAACATGCCCATTCTACACAAGTCTATAGGAATAATATGAACAATAGATGCCTATATTGTTATCTTGGGTAGAATGGGCACATGTTTATTCTAAACATTGAGATAAGAATAATGACCTCTAAATTAATAATATGATCAACAAATTCCTGTCATTATCTAGTGTAGAATGAATATTTACCCATTCTACACAAAAATATTAAGAATAATGATAATTATGTTTAACATTGGGCACATAGATAATGAAAAGTATTATCCAATACTTGTACATGATGATAGTAAGTGTGTTTTAAAATGTTGCACTAATATAAATCTTTCATGTCATGATGTATTGGTTAATATATGGTAAAATTTGGATAAATATTAAACACTATTATAATAACTATAATTAATCAATAGTATGACAAATATGGGGTCATATTATTTAAATTATCAAGACCCATTTCAACTATTGGAAAATGCTCAAATATTGGCCCATTTTAACTAAATATGAATTTAAAAGTGAAAAATAATTTATAATATAATTAGAATTTGAATACATACTAGAATTTTAAATCCAATAATATCTATATTTGAATCCAATATCACACTAATTAAAATAAATAATTAAAATATTAGAATCTGATATCTCACTAGTTAAAAACCAATAATAACAATATGTAGATCTAATTTTAACAATTATAAAACTAGAAATGACAATATTATAAGTCCAAATTCTTAAGAATATGTCTTGATTTAATGAAATAATGGTTCTCTATCAAGTGGTCATGCTAACCTAGGGTCATATTATCCATAGGTTACAATGTTTACATGTGTTACTAATATATAACTCATATAGTTTTGAGTTATATACTCTTTACAAATTTCTTACTAACACAAACACACAAACACACACACACACACACACACACACACACACACACACACACACACACACACACACACACACACACACACACACACATACTATTTTTAAGATATGATCACATTACATATACATGGTGTAAACTTTTTTTTAGTTATATGTTCCATTGATGTTATTAATTGTATATAGTAGATTTGAATTTTGTTTGTCTGATGTGTATGTCACTTATTTTGTTTGAAAATTTCTTGAACATCTCCATGAGATCATTGTTTGTTATGCGTGATATGTGAACATGTCCATTGCTTGTGGACCTTGGCTCTTTTTTGTGAAATTTTAGCATGTCCCTTGTTTATGACATTATTACTATCCTTTGTGGGTGGCCACTCACCTGGTGTGTTTAATATTATTTATGTGACATTGGAACATGTTCCTTATATGCAGCCCTTGGACTTATTGTATGACATCACACTTTTTGTGTTTGTGTACTTGTTAATCTTATTGAGTTTGATGAGTACCATGATCCAAATCATGGATAAATTATTTTATATGATTTTATTAAAAGTAATAATATGAGATTAAAAGATACATTTATCTACATTTGATACTTTAAGTCTTTCCTTATATGTTACATGATTCAAATGGTGCATTTATTACTTTGTTGGCATACATTTTTACATATGTTACATTATTAAATGATTACATCTTGATATACATGATATAGTTAAATTTTATTTTGAGATGAGTGAATTTTAGAATACACATTCTGTCAACTCAAAAAGGATGAATTTTATTTTGATTTTAATACATGATATAAGCCTTAATGAACAAAAACTAGTTTTGAGTATAAAATACAATTTCAACAAATTTAGAATGGTCTAAAATTCAATCATTAGTATATATTATGGGGGCATATGCCATCCATATGCATTCATATTATAGGAATGAATTATATATTCATAATTTTTTGGTGCATGATACAAATTTATGCATAATCTTCAAATATAATATACAAATTTGCATCTACATACATTTACAAATTTTAAATTTATTAATGAGGGCATGATATGAATCCATGCCATGTTTTTAATACTATTTGTTATCTAGGTCATGGTATGATCATGAATGTTCTCCATTCTCTTTTGATCATGAAAACATGAACTAATGAACAAAGTGACAATTGGATCAATAAGCCATCTATTGTGATAAATTTAGTTAAAGTGTATAATTCATAATTGGGAGGTTTAGTACCCTCTAGCATTATTTCCTATGAATCTACTATGAATTCCAACCCATTTCCATCTTGGGGTTACAAAGACAAAAACCACAAATTAATGTTTATGTATCCCTCAATGGGTTATATTTTTTATACATGTTTAATTCAAATTGGGACTTGATCACCCTCAATTAAGCATGAGTTCAACTAAGGAACACAATTATCTCCATGTGTTTTGTGGGTAGCATTAATTCTCCAATACTCAAAGGAAGCATTATCTTAAAGAAATGTTAGAAAAGTAATATTAGTTTCACACATACATGTGTATTCATACCTTTATCTCTTTCAATTTTTCAATTTTCAAAGCTCAATATTTTTCAAGTTTCAAATGAAAAAAATGACTACTTCATGATTTATTATAGGAGTATTTAAGTTAGACTTCCATGCACAAGTGAATTATTTGCTTAAAATAAAAGTGTGTTATACACACTCAGGTATATCTTTCCTTTTAATCTATTAATTTTATTTATAGATAAAATATGAATAAGGAGGGGAGAAATTTTGTCACTCAAATTTCATCATGAGTACTTGACAATGTCAATTTTTGCCCACTTTTGCTTTAATTAACTTGAACACTTAATCTATACCTATGTTAACACCTCACTCTATCTTAAGTACCTATATAGACCTATCCATTTATAGGTTTATCTATTACACATACATAAATATTATTAATCACTTAAAACCTCAAGCATATCTACATACATCCTAGATCTTAAATTTCACACATTACCTATCAAGACAGGATCAAACAATATGGATCAATAGTTGTAGTCAATTTTGACCCCTATGGGTTGATTTTATCCTTCACCTTAGAAATGACTAATTTTCAAATTTAAACCCTCTCTGATATGTTGTTTTATATTTTTAGGATAGGTAACATGAAGTTTTTCTCTTTTGGATTACTATAAAGGCACATTTAAGTTACTTATTATAACACTTAGAAATTTGAATATTGAGGCACACTTACACTATTTCACACTGATAAAAGCTTCCATATTCTTCTTAAATATGATTATAATCATTTGAAGTAGTTATAAGCCAATATAAGGGCCTATTCTATCCAATTTAAAGTAAATCATATTAAGTATTCAATCATTTTTTAGATTCATACATGTAGTAAAAGGATCACAATTTCATAAAGCACTCTAAATGAGGGAATTATGTAGGTTTGATTTCCCTATTTGGAGTATTGGATACATATCCAATGACAAATATTATCAAAGGTGATTGGGATCAACTAAGCCCATTATAATCTCCCTTTCTCTTTATAGTTTTCTAGCTATTATAATCCATATTACAATTTCAACTTGGAAGAAGTCATTTACAAGTGATCTACACACATTTGAAGGTCAAATTTTTGCACACATTCCTATTTCAAGTAGGTGCAAGTGATTTTACCCTAAATTTTCATAATTTTTATAAAGGATATTATTGAATAGTATATTATAGTAGTACTAGTCAATCATGTCCCCTTTCTAGCAATACTAGCCCTATTTAGTTGTAGTCATTTTTCTAATTGCATATGCAGGATCAGTTTCAAATGATTATTTATATCTATAGATATGTATTCTTATGTTTTTCATAGTTAGCATTATTTTATTCAATTGTGTTTCATCTATTTCAATACTTTGTTTTCATTATGCTTGTCAAAAATAATTCTATAGTTTTTTCTATATTTTTATTCATTTTAGCTTAGTTATTTTTAATACACTAATTAAGTTCAAATTATGATAAAACAATATGTATCTATAAACCCCACATAAGGGTGTCTAGGCTACTAACCATGCATATGTATATGTTTGTAATTTTTTAGAGAATAAGGCCTAAAATATAATAAGAATCAAATAAAAAGTTTATGGTCATCATTAGATCATGAGAATTATGATTCTTAGTCATTTGTCTCTACCAAAGCATCCATATAAATTCCAAGCTCTAGTAATAGGTAGAGCATAAAATTGTAGCATTGGGTCACAATTATGGGACATAAACAACCACTCCAGTATTCTAATCTGACCATAATTGGTGACCCATCGATTATAATATTTTAAGGAAAGTTATTTGTTTGTTAAATAGTTTCTACATCTTTTCATTTCTTAGACATGTTTTCCATTATTTTCTATTCTTTAATAGTTCATGGGTAATTCAT
Source organism: Torreya grandis (assembly GCA_037957365.1). Lineage (NCBI taxonomy): Eukaryota > Viridiplantae > Streptophyta > Pinopsida > Cupressales > Taxaceae > Torreya > Torreya grandis. Next base: position 4,065,355 of record JARHVA010000479.1, on the reverse strand, counting down.
AAATCAAATATATATATATATATATATATATATATATCATCTTATTTGATCAATTTTTGAATATCTAAATATATATATATTTTGGACACATTTTAGATAAGTATTCATTATACATTTATTGTATTTATTCAGGTTTGCATTGTTTCATAATTTTAATGCATTATGCAATGTGTAATTACCATTGTGCATAAAAATAATTGAAAATTTTTTATGAACACAAACTTAACAATCATCCAATGTTTAGGTTTCATTCCCCTTTTCCCTCTATGGTTAAATTTTGCTTCTTAGATGTTATTTTTCAAAATTTGGTTATTATTATTAGTTTTAACCTAGTCTTGTGTACTTATGCCAATTCACCTCTCAAATTTACTCATTTTTTTGCGATTTCATCTAATTAAGAACTTATCAACTTGAGGGTATTCATGTTATCTCTTCCTCTAGGGTTTATTATTGTTGATATTTTAGATCTGATTTACTTAGGGTTTTGTTTTAATTATTGTAATATCATTAAACCTATCATTTTTGTGTATATATAATAGTTTATTATACATGTAATGGTTCATATCTTTCATATGATGTTTTAATATGGTAAAAATCCATCTGTTTGTTATTTTTTAAATTAGAATAATTCTAATTAGAATGATGGTGTACCTTATTACTATGATAGTGAGGTTGATATTAGGGCAATTCAATTTCAACCCTATCTAAACATGTGAAAATGCAAATGATATGAATGCATTATGTGAATGGTGTCTTGATTTTACACCTCATGAGTATGAATTCCAAATTTTAAGAAAAATTTAAGTACTACAGAAAGATGTGTTAGTATTAAGCAAAGTAGCATAAAGTAATTTGGTTTTTAATAATAATATACACAATATAATATTGATTCTTACATACAACCTAATGTAAAAATATGATCCTATCTGTAATTATATTCTAAGATTTGAGGGTAACATGCATCATTTGATATATCAACCAATAGATGTAGAGAAAATTTAAATATTTAGTAAAGGTATCATGCCTCATCTCAAGGATAAATTATTTTATTATTCTTACAAATATTTGGATTATTTTTGTTATTTCTTCACGACACTTGAAGATAAATTTTTTCAATCACTTATAATTAGACATGAAACTCATGATTTAAATTATTATTTTATTAATCATATTACAAGTCTCAACAGTATCCATATGCTAATCAAGAAAAGTACTAAACAATTCACAAATTATAGAGTTAAATATATATCTTTTTCTCATGGATCACTATAATTTCCATTGATCAAAAATATTATAAGAGTATTATTGAATAATGTACTTGATAATAACATTATTATCTTAAATAAGATGTTTTGCTATGGTGATCTTAAAATTGGAGCTCCAAAAAATGTAGATATGGGATAATGTTCAAGTTTAGTGTTTAGGTTTAAATAGAGCAAGAAGTGGCCAAGAACAATGAGGGGGACCTAGGTGGGTTAGAAGTACAACTCATAGATTTGGGCTTGAAGAGTGTGCCTTGCCATACATATTCATTAAAAAAACTTCATGAATTACCACGTTACTCATAATGGAAAGGTTAGAATTACTTTTCTCTTTACCAAATATTCTCAGATGGGGGATAAACTAGCAACGTCAAGCTTCTTTGGCAATTTGGTAAGCCCCAACAAATATTCATGGGTCTATAAGATCAAAGGAAAGATAGGTGAATATAAAGAAGTCTATTCAATTACATATCTATCTATATAAAAAGATTTGATAGGATTTTATATTTGCATTCCAGATGAATTGAAAACTAAAGCTTCTTTATCATGGTCATCTTATTTGGTGGGAAAATTTCTTGGTTTGTGACCTAACATAGAATGTTTAAAGGCTTGGGTCAGGATCCATTGGAAATTAAGAGGATATTTGGATATTTTAGAACTTAGCAATGATTTTTTCTTGATCAAATGTACCAATGATGAAGATAGTGCACATATCTTGGTAGGAGGCCCTTGGTTTACAGGTAGATCTAGGATTTTTTTAAATGGAAGGTAAGATTCAACCCAGAACAGGAAGATATTCATAATATACCATTTGGGCGTGTCTTCCTAGTCTTATTATAGAATTTTAGAAATAAGAATTATTAATCAGTATAGCAAAAAAAAATCGTAATATAATTGCCTTTGACTTTACTACAAAAGCTAGGACCCACATCGTTCATGCTCGATTATATGTGAATGAAAGGATGGATAAAAAATTTACCTCTTTTTTAATTCTTAATTCCTCAAGTGGAGAAAGGATTCAACAAATTTAATATGAATACTCTTTACTAAAATTTGAAGGATGCAGGAAACTAGGACATATGACTAAAAATTGCCCCTCCTTTCTAAAAAAGGGTAATGCTTTTATTTTCAAAAGGGATCAAAATACATGGCTAAGGAAATAAAATATCATTACATAAGATATTACATTTATGTCTCATCCTCTTTCTCAAGAAAACTTTCTTTCAAAAGGTCTTTCATTGAATTCTCACATTATCTTGAGCCTAAATAACACTACAATTTCTACAAAGATTTTAGATGCATATACATCAGGTAATAAGCCATTTTTAGTAGATGTTATTATAATGTATAATTTCAATTCTTCATAGATTAATGTGTTGGAAGAGGTAGAGTCAAAATAAGTTCTTCAAGGGAGAGAAAACATACCTATCTCTAGCAAAAGTCAAGAAAAAAGATAAAGCAAAGTCAATGAGTCAGATAAGGTGATTACAATTCTAAAAAATATTGAAAATTATTCTACTCATAATGATTCTTCGATGGATCAAAATCTTTTACAATGTTTGTAAAATATGGAGGACAGAGAAATGGGGGGTGTTTCCCTAAGGAGTCTTTCTCCAATAAAAAGAAATTTTTTAGACACAGCTCAGGATCAAAAGAGGTTGGATGATGACAAGGAGAAAAAGGAGTTATATAATAGGATATATTCTACTTGTACCTCACCAAGTTTTAAATTTGATTATGCTAAAGAGGAGAAGGATATTAATTTAGATGGGTATAATAGGCATGAAAATATGGGTTCATGAAATAAAAAAGGAAGATTTTCATCAGCTAAAATGAGAAAGAATAAAATGGAGAATGAGATAGTGAATGACTATCAAACAATTCTAAATTTCAAATTCAGTAGAGAATCCATTAGGTAGCAAAATAAATAGGAACAATGAAGGTTACATCATGGAATATTAGGGGTATGAACCATTATATCAAACATAGAGTATATAGGGATATGACGATCACTAATCAACCAACTATTCTTTCTATCTAAGAAACAAAAATTGATATTAATGTATTGAAGACAATAAAAAATTAGCTTTGGAAGGAATGTTTGTTTTCTAGTGTAGGTTTACAGGGAATGTCTGTAGGTATTTCTACCTTTTGGGATGATAAGAGGGTTAAGGATGAAATCCTTGTTGAAAATAGACACCATCTAGAAATTTTATTTATTGATATTTCACATGATATTTCTTCAATTATTTTAAATATTTATGCTCCTAATATGATTATTGGTTGGAAAAGATTATGGCTAGATCTGGTGTCTTTCAGAAACACTTGTAAATATTTCAAATGGATGCTTGTGGATGATTTGAACACCCCAATTTGTGTAGATTAAAAGAAAGGGGGTGTCCAATAATTAATTGATAGTATGGAGGATTTGGTTGAGTTCATTATTATCAATGGGTTGTTTAATATCAAACTAAGAGTATCTCCCTTCACCTGGTCAAATAAAAGTATTCATAAGAATCTTATTCAAACAAGATTGGATTAGGATCTTGTCTTCCCTTATTAGTTTATCATTTAGGATTTGTTTTTATCATCACTCCCTAGGATTGAATTGGATCACAATATATTGGTGCTAAATATTTTAACAAGTTTTGAAACTCATAAAACACCTTTAATATTTGAGAAAATGTGGTTTGCTTACCCATAACTGCTAGTAAGAATAAATAAATGGTGGAATGTGGAAGCTTTAGGATTAGCTATGTTTAAGTTTGCACAATATTTTTTTTAAATGTCAAGAAAAAAATCCATGTTTGTAATCATGAGGTTTTTAAAAATATTTTATACCAAAAATATAATATCAAATCTAAGTTGATTAGTCTCAAAGACTATATTACTACCCAAGGCCTTATCGAACATTTCCTTTAGCAGGAGCATTAGCTAGAGACAAATTTTCATTCCATTCTAGATCAAGAGGAATCTTTTTGGAGACAAAAATTGAGGGCTACTTGGTTGAAGGAGAGAGATTTTAAAATAATTTTTTTCATTTAACTATGATCAATAATAGAAGTCATAATAGAATTAATAAATTTTTTGATGAGGATGGTTCCCTTCATACTGATCCTATAGTTATAAAAGAGAAAGCAATGATTATCTTCATAGATCATTTTGCTCCCAACTCCATCCTAACAAAGAATTAACCACAAATTTTATTCATCATGTCCCTACTCTTATTACTAACAATGATAATATTAGTTTTTTGAGGTATGTAATAGAAGATTAAATAGAGGTAGCAGTTTTCCTAATGAACAAAGACAAAGTGCCATGACCAGATGGATTTCCTATGGCTTTTTTTCAAAATTACTGGGATATTATAAGTAGGATTTATGAGAGGTGGTGGATGAATTTTTCTCCTCCAAAAAATTTCGTAGAGTTTAATAATACTTTTATATCTATTATTCTCAAGAAGATAGGGACCTCAAAATTCAAAGATTTTAGGCCTATCAACATGTGTAATTCTATCTATAAAATCTTTACAAAGATTTTGGCATTGAGGATTCAACTGCTTTTGAATAAAATCATTTCTTCTAATTAGGGAGGATTTATCTTAGGAAGGAAAATACAAGATGGTATAATGGTAGTAGTACATGAAATGACACATTCTATGGCTAAAAGTATACAAGCAAGTATGATTTTTAAAATTGATATGGCCAAAGCTTATGAAAGAGTGGAATAGAGTTTCTTAGATTTAGTTTTAAAGAAAGTTAGTTTTCATAAGCATATTAGAAGGTTGATTTATAATAGAATTTAAATGACTATGTTTTCTATTATTACTAATGGCTTCCCAACTAGACTTTTGGGGAGTGAGTCTGGAATTAGACAGGGTGACCCTTTATCTTCATTATTATTCATTATAATGGCATATTATATAAGCAAGAACCTTATAAATGCATTTTCATAAGGTAGCTTGAGGGTTTTAAACTAACCTCAAGGGATCAACCTTATCTTCACCAATAATTTGTTGATGACATGATCATTTTGGCATCAATTTTGGTAAATAAGGCCAAGAAAATAAAGTTTATTATGGATATTTACATAGTTATCTCAAATTAGTTGATAAAGTACTCCAAAAATGACTTATTTTTTATCAACACACCATTTTCTTAACAAATAAAGATTTCACATAATCTAAATTTTCAGATTAAGGAACTTCTCTTAGTTTATTTAGGCATGCCACTATTCAAAGGGAAAATGAAATCTGAATTTCGGTACCCTCTAATTGAAAGGTTTCAAAGGAAGCTTTATGGTTAGAAAGGGGATTTACTTTCTGAGGCAGGAAAAGTGTTGCTCATCAAAAGTGTTTTACAAATTCTCCCCATCTAGGAAAATTTTGACAAAATACAAAAAAGGTTCTTATGGATGTGAGTGAAAGATATTAACAAATTCCCTTTCGTGGCTTGTGATAAGGTATTCCTACCAAAATCCTTTAGAGGATTGGGTATTAGAAATCTTTCCTCTATGAACAAGGTGTTAGTCACAAAGCTTTGTTGGAGACTCCTCAAGTAACCTACTCCTTGGCAAACATTTTTTATGCCCAATATCTTTGTTATAATTCTCATTTATCCTTATTTACTGAGTCTATATTTATTAAAGGATCCACAATATGGAATTTATTTTCCAAGAATAGGGATACTTTACTTAAAATTTGTAAGTGGAAGCTAAATAAAGGTCATAATATTGTATTTTGGAAGGATCCTTGGATTATAAATAATTTAGTAGAGACTCTTGAACTATGGAATCAAGTTGCTCATTATATGTCTTCTATTTTAGGAAAAAAGGTGGTAGATTATATATAGGTTTGCAATGGTAGAAAAAGCTAGAAACATTTAACCCTTGATAATTTTGATGTTTCTTCTACCACTTTTATTTTAGATCTTAATTTAATTCTCAAGGGTAACTATATTACAAATATACAATGGGAGGATGAACTAATTTGGATTGATTCAATGGAGGGAAACTATCCTGTTAACTCTAGACATTTGAAACTTCAAAATTTGATAGTGAGGGGAAATCACTTGGATCAAGTGTGGAATAAAAATATTATTCCAAAAATCAACATCTTCATCTATTTGAGTGCCCAAAACATAATTCTTACATTGGATAATCTAAGTAAAAGAGGTCTTAATGTGGATAATAGATGTGTACTATGTGAGAATGTTTGGGAATATATTAATCATATATTCCTTGATTGTGTATACTCTTTACACAGTTGGGGATCTCTTCTACAAAGATTTAAGGTTTCTTGGGTTCTTCCTTCATCTATTATAGAGACTTGGCAAGCTTGGTATTGTCCCTTTATTAACCAAAAACTCAAGGAAATTTGGAATATGTCTTTCTTCATCTTCCATGGGGAATTTAGAAGGAATGCAACAACAAAATATTTAGGGAAAATAAAATCCCCTTCGTTAGAGTATTTAACAACATCTTTTCCCTATTATCTAAAAATTTCAGAAATATAAGATGGGGGAAAAGGCTGCCTTTCTTTCCATTTGAGGAAATCATTGCTAATAATAGAAGCTTGAACTTGACAACATACCTATTATGGATCCTAAGATTTCCTTGATAATATTTGTGAGATGGTTAAATCCTCAACTTGGTTGGGTGAAACGGAATTTTGATGGTTCTTCTAAAGATAACCTTGGGCTTTCAAGAGGTGGAGGGGCTATTCAGGACAATCAAGGAGAGCTTATTTCAACTTATGAAGGAAGCATGGTATTCCAAAAAAAATATTTCTTAGAATCATTAGCATATTTATGGGGTGTCCAAGTGGCTCTTTAATTGGGTTTCCAATACATTTATATTGAGGGGGACTCTCTTAATATCTTTAATTATATCAATAAAAATAATATGTTTTCTTGGTCTATATTACATATAATATACAAAATCATTGAGTTATAAGAAGATTTTGAGAAGGTTATCTTTCAACATACTTATAGAGAGGGAAATATGCTAGTTGATACCTTTGCTAATAGAAGGGTAGAATCCAAGGAGTTCAAAATTTGGAATAAAATGGAGGTTCAACCCAATCATGTCAATTATATTATCAGCAAGGAAAAATGTGACATCAAAAATCTAGTTACGAAGGGGCCAAATCTATGATTAGGATTGGCACCTAATGTCATGCTTTGAATTGGGTGTTTTCAATATGTATATTCATAATAAACTTATTAATTATATCAACAAATGGTATACTTTTTTCTCGTCATTACTTTGTCAGCCAACATTGCAATAATTTTAAGGTTATTTCTATTTGTGAGTTCATTTACTTTGGTATCCCTTCAAGTATAGTTTTAGAAAGTATACAAATGTTATTGTACCATGGGAGGGGGTTTGAACAACATGAAATCCATGAATGTGGATAATATCATGAAGTTGTAGGTTTGGAAAATTCTAAATACAATGGGTATTACAAATTTCATAGACAATATTTGTGGACATGATACTTATCTCTCACATCAATTTGTAAATACTTGGTTAGATCGAGTGGTTAATATCCATAAAATTTCTATTGAAATCATAGAGGAGCTAATCTCAAGGGT